>BNCP01000049.1:462500-1024546 GCA_019650235.1 Volvox reticuliferus
CCTCCGCGTCTGTCTGTGTATTTCTTAGGGTTTGCCTTAGGGAGTGTGAGTTTTCTGTGTTTTGGTAGCGGGTCAGTCGCAGCGGATCATTTCGATCCTCTTCTAAAATGGCATATGTGCATCGCATTTACATTGGTGCCTTTGTCGTCCCCACCTTCGCTATCCGTCCTCCCATCCCCAACATGAGAACCCTTTCATGCATGGCGTCCACACTCTGATTCCCACACACCACCACCACCCCGTCCAGCCGCCCTAACTCTTCCATATCCATCCTCTTTGCTTTCCCTTCCATCCCCTTCCACCTCCCCCGTCGCTTCACCCGTTGCACAACCCCCGACCCTTCGCCTCTTCCAGCCCTCCCCGCGCTTTCCTACCCCCCCCCACCCAAACCCACCTCCCGACCCTCGTTTGTGCAGGTGCGGCCAACATGGACGTGATCCAGGAGGTGGAGTACGTCAAGGAAGAGGCCAAGCTGCCGTACCTGCTCGAGTGCCTTCAGAAGACCGCTCCCCCAGTCCTTATATTTGCCGAAAACAAGCGAGATGTGGACGCAATACACGAATACCTTCTGGTGCAGGTGTGTGTGTATGGGGGGCCCTGTTGGGGGGGGGGGTAAAATTGAGGAGGAGGATAAGAGAGGACGACAGGGTTAGAAAGATTTGGCGGGAAGCTAATCCAGGAGGATTCATTATATATTTTTTATTTTATATATTTTAGTTTTTTCATTTTAGTTTTTTCATTCAGGATATCCATACACGGATTTGCCTTTGAATACTACCGTGTTTGATGGCTGGAGCTCCTGCACCTGCGGGAAACGGCTGGCGGGCGCCGGGGTTATGGGGGTTGTCGAGCTCGGGAATAAGTTGTTGAAAAGCAAAGCATGGTGAGAGATTCGGCGTTTGGGTCAGCGGAGAAACCGCGTGAGGTGGATGTTAACAGAGGCGGAGGGAAAGGGAACGGGCACGAGCAGCACAGACACGGCATTTGGATCAGAGAACGGAGAAGCTGTCTGGTGTCTAAGGGGGGGAGAAAGTTGGGTCAAGCGCTCTTAGGGATTGGCGGACACAGGCACCCATGCGGAAAAATAATCTCTGTGCTCTCTGATCTCCAGCATCCATCCCCTCCCCTCCCCTTGCGTGTCTTTTCCTGGCTGTAGGGTGTGGAGGCGGTGGCAGTCCACGGAGATAAGGCCCAGGAGGACCGTCACGCGGCCATCGCGCAGTTCAAAGGGGGCGATAAGGACGTGCTGGTGGCCACGGACGTTGCATCCAAGGTATGTACGGCAGTGACCTACGGTATTCAGGAAGGCGTGGCTGGAGGCCTCCCATGTGTGTTTGTGTTTGTTCTCCTCCCACTCCTCACTCCTCACTTAACATTCCTCCAGCGCTTTCTGAACGTCCTCACGTCCTCACGTCCGCACTTCGGCAGGGTTTGGATTTCCCAGACATTCAGCACGTCGTCAACTACGACATGCCCGAGGAAATCGAAAACTACGTCCACCGAATAGGTGCGTGGACTTCTGGGGTTAGGATTGGGGCGGGAGCTGGGGGCCGCCGGAGACGGATGGGGGAAACACGATACGGGATGTGTTTTCTGTACGGGAATCCAAAGCCTGCCGAAATGTTGTTCTCGGGGTTTTGATGTTCTTTCGGGAAGTAGACGAGCGAGCTGACAGACCAGATGGCGAGGTGAATATGGCTTGGCTGCGTGGACAAGCCGGAATCAAGGCCCCCAACACGGTGTATTGAGGGTGCAGGTGGTGTGTGTGTGTGTGGGGGGTGAATCTTGGGGGGCCGAGGCTGTGTTCTCGGTTATTATTACAGTAGTGACCACCACAACCCTCTTCTCAGCCGTTTTCCAGATGCTGCCGTATTGTTATTATCATAATCATCATTATGATCATCATCATCATCATCATAATAATAATAATGATTTTTGTTATTATTGTTCAAAATTCCGTTCTTCCGTCAGCATCTAGTGCTTCGTCCTTTCTTCTGCGTTATGGCGCCTGCCTTTCTTCCTCCTCCCCGCACACACGGACATAATCAATTACACAGACACAGACACAGACACAGACACATGCAAAAATAATTAACATAAAAATTAAATGTAAGTTAAATGTACACACTCATACTTCCCCGAGCGCTGCTCTGCTCTGTACGGCTTCCTTCAATAGTCCCTCCCCGCTATCCCCGCTGTCCCCGCTGTCCCTCCCTCCCGTCAGGCCGCACGGGCCGCTGCGGCAAGACGGGCGTCGCGACAACCTTCATCAACACCAAACAATGCTCTGAAACCATTTTGTTAGACCTTAAGCACCTGCTCAGGTGGGGAATGGGGAGATCGGGAGCGATGAGAGGAGGGTAGATCTTTTGGGTTTGAATCCCGTTTTCGGGGAACGGAAGGTAAGGTAAGGGGGGGGGGATGGTCAGAGGTGCAGACGCGTGGGACAGCGCGAAAAATCCTTGTCGTGCAGCTGTCAGTCTGTCAGTGTCTCGCCGGCACTTCCGTTCCGCTCGGGAGAAGGGGCCGGAGGGATTCGGAAAAGATAGATAGATAGATAGATAGATAGATAGATAGATAGATAGATAGATAGGTAGGTAGGTAGGTAGGTAGGTAGGTAGGTAGGTAGGTAGGTATATATATATATATATATATATATATATATATATATATATATATAGAGAGAGAGAGAGAGAGAGAGAGAGAGACGTGTATGGGGGTATGGGGGAAAGGGAAATCCTGTGTACAGGCTGTTGTTGTGGTTGTGTAGGGTGGGGTGGGAGGTGGGTTGCGTGGCCGCCCTGAGGAGTGCCGCATCTGAGATCTACCACTACACTGCGACGGAACGCCCATAACCCGGGCGCAACACACAGATATCCTCTTTTTTTCATTTCGACTCTCCAATCGTCTTTAAAATGTAATCCGCTTAAGCTCCCATGCCTGTACCTCTTCCCGACTCCAGGGAGGCCAAGCAGCGGGTACCCCACTTCCTGCTGGCACTAGATGACCCGTTGGAGGCGCAGGTGGGGAGGTGGTTTTATGTTTTGGGGAATGGGAGGGGGGGTGGAGTGAAGTGGGGTGGGGTGGGGTGGGGTGGGGTCTCGTGCGCCAACGTGCAATTCCCCCCCCCCCCAATTCCATACACAAACCCCCTGTCCCAGCAGGTGAATGGGTCAAAGAAAGGACAATGAGTTTAGCTCACTGACTTTAGCTCCTGCCCGTTCCTCTTTGAGAAACGTGTTAGGTGAAGACTCTTCCTTACGTGTGCAGCCTGTACGGGAAAAACCCTTAACCTTAAAAAGCACAGTTTCCTCCCAGGCCCCAGCACTCAAGCTGAACACCTGGATTCCTATAGAACCTAAGGCCCTTTGAACCCCCTTTGAAACCCCCCCCCCCACACACATAGCATTTCTACTCAAAACAAGACCCCCAACCCCTTACGACCATCCCTAGGACAGCTCCCTCCCCCTTCAGCTGCAGTTATTGTGTTTTGGCCCCCCCTTGACGATTCATTTCCCCAACATTGCTTAGGCCGAGTTGGAGGAGAAGAGCGGTGTCAAGGGCTGCAGCTACTGCGGCGGTTTGGGCCACCGCGTCACCAACTGTCCCAAGCTGCGGGCCGAAGACAAGGCCAAGGTCCGGGCGAACAAGGACTTCTTCGGAAGTGGCGGGTTCGGAGGGGAGATGTAGGTACACCGTACACACCGTGTTGCGGGAACAAGAGTGGATCACGACCTCTGGATCTGCGAGGGTGGAGTGCGGGTTTGGGGTTGCGGACCTGGATCCTCAACCCCGGGCGGTGCTGGTAGGGTTGGTGGCGGTGGTGGAAATGGGGATGGATAGTGGGGGGGGTTGGGGGTGCTGGTGAGGGTGAGTAATGGTGAGATCCCGTCCTCCTTTCTTCCCCCTTACCCACCCCGCCCCACGAGGCCCCACGAAGCGAAGGGGGAATTAGAGGGGGTAGGATCTGGTAATGGAAAACACAGCGGGAACCTGTGTGGCTAGAAGCTGTACGGCTGACAAGGATCGGATGATGGGATGGCGGGGAAGAAGTATACGGACCTCGTGGCATGGCAGTTATGAATGTGGGGCACTGGCGGAATGGGGGAGTGGCGGCGTGAGCTGACGAACCGTCGGCGGATGATACTCGGCGAGGGTGAACCCACATCAGGCAATTCATCACGTTGTGAGGATTCGTTGATGATCCACTGATGATCTTAATTAGGATCCGTTCTAAAAGAGGCTAAGATACGAGCTGCAGTGCAACGCTACGAGCATAAAGGCCAGGGCGGTGGGTGGGCGAGAAAGAAAGCACAAACAAGCTGGGACAGAGCCTTGGAATGATTTGCACAAGCTTGCACTAAAGGGAGAAAATACACTTTAAGGTCCTAACGGCGAAGCTCACAAAGCCAAAGCCCGTGGAACAACGCGAGCAATGATACAGAGAGCTTCGTCTGAGGTTTGTCTATTTTCCTCCCGCCTCGAGGGGTCAGGACCCACCAGAGGGTTTGCTTCTCAAGGACGACGGCGAGCGTGTGTTGGCGGCATTCGGAGGCAAAACATTGGCGCTCTTTCGAGCACGAAACGAGCGCTTCAAAACAGTGATGACCGGAACAGGGTGCGAGAAAGTACGAGGTCAGGGACTTTTGATTCGTACTACCCGGTACTGCTGCACCATGCAAATCCTCGCACATGTCTGTCCGATAATTTAACTATGGTGTGCAATAAGACTCAACAACATCACGAACGCCATAAAAGTAATTCCCTATTATATCTACCGTAGAAACGACAGGAACGACCATGGGGCCGGCGGATGCTGATTTTCCCGTTATGCTGCTTATAATCTTACTGGCGGTGATATTGTCCGCGCAATCACAAGAGCTAGGAAGCGAAAATGTTTATCATAACCACAAAAATTCATGGGGAAGAACCGTACGCAGTTTGGACAACTTGCATTTTAATTCGGGTTTTGAGGGTTTTAAGAACAGCGCGGGCCGCCGCCGACAACAACAAAAACAACACCATATACTGCTGCATGGCCGCGTTCTATCAGATCTGCACTCTTCCACCGACGAGGAGCGTGCGAGAGCTATCTACAAATTCCTAACCAAGATACTGACAGGATGGAACCTAGACCATGGCTCTGCTGGCGGCCAAGAATCGTTCTCCGCCCACATATCTGACACCGCTAATAATAACCAACAAAAAATCGACAAATTTGAGCTGACTGCTCAACTGAGCCAGATCCTGACGATTACCACACAGATACTCGAAAGCGCAACTCGAAGCTGTGCAATTTTGGAATCGGACATCAACGTCATTAACAACAGCAACCACAGCAACAACAATAGTACAAGCCTAAGCTCCCATTCAGGTTCGGCGCCCCGTTCCACCGCTGCCTGCCCTGTTGCTGCTCCCGAGCTGCTCCAAGGGTCCACCTCCGCCTTCCTGACCTCCATTCTCAGCACCTACCCCCTTGGGCCCACCAACCGAGAGGATCTGGTCGCGTGGGCCGCAGCCGCCACCGCCTTCCTGGAGGAGCATCGCCGATTACAGAGGCAGCACCGAAAGATCGTGCAGCAGCAGGCAGCTGACGCAGCTGCCATAGTGGCAGCTGCGGCCCCCCCAGCGTCGAACGCAACTCCAGCGTCAAATACTGCTCCGGGTCAATCAATTGTGACTCTAGCGCAGCAGCAGCAGGCACCTGACGCAGCGGACCGTCCGCCACCACGGAGCGCGCTACCCTCTCCGGATGGTTTCACGGACGGCGAACACAACGCAGCTGCGGCCGCACCCCGAGCCCAGCGGTCCAGAAGCCCGGCTGCAGAAATCCCGACTACTGGGCCGCCGCCGCCGCAGGGCACACCCATGCCGGCAGCGAAAGCCAGCATGGGGGCTGTTAGGGCGGGAACTAGGGCGCTCGGGCAGGAGGGAGTTTTCGGAGCTGATGGGGATGCAGATGATTTGGATTTGAATGCGGACTTGGGTTTTGGAAAGGCTGGCGTTGGCAGCTGCGGAGAGGTGGAAGACGAGGGAGAGGAGGGCGGCGGCGCAGACGTGGACGCCAACTCACGCTCAATGCGGGTGTTGATGGAAAGAAAGGACAAGAACAGCAAGAAGAAGGGGAAGGAAACAGAGGAGGAAGAGGAGGAGGAGGAGGAGGAAGAGGAGGAGGAGGAGGAAGAGGAGAATGAGGAGGAGAAGGAAGGGGAGGACCAGAAGACCCCCTCGCGCTGCGGGAATGGATCCGGTGACGGTGGCATTGCGCGTAGTCGTACTTGGGGCCACGTCGGGGACGCGGAGGCCAGGATGGCGACGGTGAAACAAGGCCAAGGTGAAGGCCGCGGCGCAGACCAAGTCGCGGACCAAGATCACGACCGTACAGGACGAGTGGGCCAACCCTGGAGGAACCAGCGCCGCCGTCACGAGAACAGCGGAAAAGATGACGGCAAGGAGGGGTACAGCAGCCGCAGTGATGATGACGCAACCAACAGCGTTGGCGGCTTTGCAAAACAGTCTTCCGTGGTTCCCGCCAATTTCACGGAAATGCGGTACGGCGGTTTGCCGTTGGTACGGCGGGTGCTGCTGGCGCAGCTTCTGCTGGGCTGGGTCGAGGTCTTACATCTGCAGCTGGTGGGTACAGCTCAAGTGGCGGTGGAGATGTCAAGACTGGTGGCGCTGGTGAGTGGAGGTGGCACGTGTGTGTATTTATGCGTGTGTTTGTGCAGGCGTTCATGTGTTTGTTTGTTTGTGGGTGGGTGGGTACGGGGTAAGGGACGGAGGCGTCATGATGACTAATTTGTTAGATAAGGGCTGAGGTGACCGGGATAGCACCCCCCCTGGGACGGGAATAGCTCAGGGAGGATTAGGGTTTGGATTATTGGTTTTATTGGTTTTATTGGTTTTATTGGTTTTGGATTATGGAGGGGACGTGAAGACGACATGATGCGGGGACGGGGTTGCGGCGCATTGGCGCCGAGACGGCGGCTGTTGGTAGGGGTGGGCGATTTGTCCGCGGATCCGGGGAAGGTCGAATATCAACATCGAACCAACTACCCTAACCACCATCGGTACGGTTTGGTTCAAACGAATCCGTTCGGTTGGCTTTACTAAAGCTGGCTTTTTCGGTAAGCTGGTTTTACCTCGACGTATTAACGGAATTCACGGCATTAGGCAACGTTGGATTCGTCCTGGCTGGGTTATGGAGAAAAGGGGGAGTTCCTTGCTCCCATTGGCAGAAGCACGGCGTGCTGAAAAGGTTCGGAGTACGGCATATGTACGGTATATATGTCCAGGACTCCGGAGGCGTCTGAGGTCATCATGGCATGCACACTTAATACAGTTTCAAACGGTTGTTCCGGGAGGCATGAAACCACTCCCAGAGCGATTTCCATGACCTTAGACTTGCTTTGCTTTCCGGTAATCCATTCCTTACGTGTCGTACGCATCGTACGTCACGATACAGTTGTACGACATTCACGTGGAATCCGTGGCCCAGCGCGCCATCATGGAGTACTTCCACATTTCAAAGGCGGGGGGGACCAGCTGGTACACCGCAGCACGTAAGTTGTGGGTTGTCAGGCGGTTAGTTAGTTGTACGGACGGCAATAGTCGCGATGGTTGGGCAGGAACGAGGTGGATTTAAGGCGTTGGGGCGTGTGTGTTTTTGTACCATCTCCTTTTTAACATCTTTTTTCTAATGATAAAAGAAGCGTCGCACACTCACCATTTCCCCATGGATTGGGTTTCACGTGTACGATGTACGGACACGATGTACGGGTATACAGGTGCCAACGGCTGCCGCAGTCCCCAGGAATCTGCTGGTCGGGTCAGTCTGTTCGATGATGACTGCCGCTGGCTCAATGGCACGTTGATGCGCCAGCTGGGAGTCTCCGTACGGCGGAACGGCACCAGGCAGTGAGTAGTACAGTGTACGACGCGCACGGTCGCACGCACAAAGCAAACCCACATCAAGATGACGACGCAATCTCGGAATTATTTACGGGTTAACGGAAGCGTGTCGTACGCGCATGTGGTATCTTTTTCGCGTGTGAAGGGATTGTCTGGGCGATTGAATGGTAGTTGGGTGGGCGGTTGAATGGGTGATAAGGCTGCCGTGAAAGCGCACAACATGCACCAGATACCGGACGCCCCTCAACTAACCACGACCTCTGTGTTTACATGCCGACGTGCCTGCTTGCCTAATTAGGCTTGCTGATAGCCGTACTGAGGTGGTTTGATGATTTGGTTACACAAAAAAGTGGCAACTACGGTAGCGGTTGCCGTTACAATTCCGTACATGCATGCAGAGTGTGTTCGCGGTACGACGTCTTAGAACGCATGACGCACATCCAAGATTGTGAGAGTCGACTCCGGTACGTACTGTCTCGGCAGTACCAGTACATCGCCAACGAGTACACGCTTCTCGGCGGACGGTACGACATGTACGGCACCCACGTCTGCCCGCAATTCGTCAACGTGATCAGCATTAGGTACGCCTGCTCCACCGTACGCCGTACGGAGCCGTGTTAGGGCTCGCGCCCTAACGATGTATGTGACGTGCTTTCTGTCGTATACAGGTCCTGCGTATCGAATACACAACGCACATGCCGTACAGCACCAAACACATACCCCAAATTGTTAACACGGCAATCCGTAAGCATGCAGTGACCCGTGGTTCATCCGAGGTCATCGTACGGCCCAACAATTCCCCCAAACTGCCACGGCATAAGAGCTTCCCACAAGAGGGGAAAGCCCTCCAGGCACTCAAAACACAAAACCCTCCACCACCCCTTTCCCCCCTCCGGCATGTCTCCCTCTCTTTTCGAACTTTGAGGGAGCCCCTGGAGCGACTGGCCAGCAACATCAAGTACATGCTCGTACAACTGCACGCCGTACTTTTTCGTTCGCCACCCGCCTCCGATCACTTCCGTACCGTGTTCTGCAACGCTTCCGCCGCCACCTGGGAGACGTATGCTCCCCCCGTCGCTGACAATTATAACATCAGGTTAGCGGTTAGCAGTTAGCGGTTAGTGGACAGGGGAAGAGTATTACTTTTATTAATGATTGTAGTTGTCGTACAGGGCAGTGCCGTACAATAGTCATCTGGCGTCGGGTGCGGTAGAGATAAGTAGAGATAAGATGGCACCTGGCAGCCGTAAGCCCTCCGGTCGTGTACGGCTCCTGAGTTGCTGGTGCTGCTCAAGTACTTTCAGTGCGGTCAAAACCCATGGGCCTCTGACGGGATGCGTGTGTCCGTGTGTTCGTATTTTCCCTTGACAGGACGCTGGTGGGCGAGCGCGCCTTCCACAGCCCGCTGTACGGCATTGGGGAGGCCCACGAGGCGGTCGCCAAGCAGTTGCTGATACAGTACGACCTGGTTCTGGATCTCAACGCCGGAGAGAACGCGGCGGATCTGATCATGCGGGAGGGGTTAGGGTGGGAGAAAACACTCGCGGAGGTGAGGGGGAGCTGTGTATGTGTGTATGTGTGTATGTGTGTACGAGGAGAGGAGAGGGTCCCGGGGCAAGGTGGGGAATGGACCGGGACTTTTCTCTTCTAGTCTTTCGGGACCTGGCCGCGCTGGGCACAAACCTATGTGTAGTGTATGTTTGCATGTGTGTGTTTGTATGTGTGTGTGTTTGCATGTGTGTGTGTGTGTGTGTTTTGCGAGGTACAGACCTGGGGGTGGGGCGGGTAAGGCCGATCATCACAGCCCCGGGTTCTCAAGTGCTGCAGCCTCCAGCCGGGGCCGACTCGTTCACTTTGGGGTTACTGACCTCCCCTGGCGGCAAGGAGGCTCAGCTGCCGACCCTAAGCCTCAAACCCGGAATGAAACCGGTCATCTTTACATCTTTACATCTTTACATACGGTCAATATCATGGCCTTGTTCGACGTGAAACTAATAGTGCGCGTCGTACTTGTGCCGTACGCGTATCCCATCAGGTCCATGTTTGGTCTTCGGAGCGCCTGGCTCAAACGTCAGGATTTGACTTCAATAAGTGTGGGGTGGGGGACATCACACCGATACTCCAACGACAGGTGTACGATCAGCGGTGGTACAGGTACGGAAACGTACGGGACAAGGTACTTCGTCGGCAGTCCGGCAACTGGGTCTTGAGTAGTCATGTTTGTCATCAAGTGATACTTAAGCTGTGCTTAGTGCATTCTTGTATGTGTAGGTTACAGCCCTGCATTGTAAAGAGCACGGCTACGGATTCGAGAACATTCCGAACGGCCTCTGGTTCTTAGAGTCCTTTTTCTTATTCCATCGCTAGGCCCTGCTCTTTGAATGAAAGGGGCAGCTTCTCCTGCTCGTGGAATCATTGTTCGAAAAGGCGACACACACACATACCTTGCAAAACACACACGCTAGCCCTCCCTCCCCCTCCCCCGCCCGCTGCCGTACAGCTTTGGCCGCGTGCTGAGCCGTCTGGACCAGTTGTTCCTGTCAGCCGCGAAACACCTCGGGCTGCAACCCTGGCCGGAGGACTGGGCGCAGAAGCAGCAGCCAAAGACGCATGTGAGGTCGCAGGCGAGGGCGAAGGCGAAGGCAAGAGAGAACGAGGCGGACGACAAATCGAAGACCGACCCCTCGGGCTTGCCCAGCCGGCGTCGCACGCCCCGGTGCGGTCTGCTAGGGGCTTTCGAAGCAGTCAAAGATGGCAGGTGCGAGGGTGCGAGGGTGGGAGGGTGGGAGGGTGGGAGGATGGGAGGGTGGGAGGGTGGGAGGGTGGGAGGGTGGGAGGGTGGGAGGGGTGGGAGGGTGGGAGGGTGGGAGGGTGGGAGGATGGGAGGGTGGGAGGGTGGGAGGGTGGGGGGTCAATGGAAGGTATGTAGTGGTGAGTGCAGTCATGGGGCAGCGCAGGGGAGGGGTTGCGGTGGCGGTGCAGCAGAAATAAGCTATATGCGGCACAAATGAGGGAGATGTCGACGGCCCCACAGCCCCCGGTAATAAGGCCCCGATACAGTTCGCTTATTTTGGCTCTGATGCTGCCCGGGAATTTGACTCGTCTGCTGCTGGGCCATGCTGCGGTTCCTTCATCCCTTCCGGGCCCACCAGCATGACTGGGCGCCGGCGGGGTTCAGCGTCGTGCGGGGTCCTCTCCCTCCATTCTGCATGGAGGGAGAGGGAGAGGGAGAGGCAGGGCTAGTACACCATTCCTTCTTCCCGCAGCAGTTCGTTGCTGTGACCAGAGGGGGTGAAGCGAAGGAATGGAGGAAGAAGTGTTGGAGAGACATTGTGGTGTGCCCCCACATGCCGATGACAGTTTATTTATCAAATTATTTTATACCCAGATAATCCACACACCAAGCAATCAACGAGATCCACCTTTACGGATGGTCGCCCTCCTACCTGACGTGGCAGCAAATAAACCCTCTTGATCCCCTGCTGGCCCTTTTCACGACCGGATGGTGGTCTCTCTCTCAATCGTCGCATTCCGCTGCTGCGTTTCTGCTCTCCCTGGAGCGGTAGTGCGGTAGTGCGGCGGGCAGCAGGGGGTGAGCCCACGCGAGCGAATCGGTAGCAGTCGCGGGTTCCGGAGCGCTACGACGTAAGGAGTGGAGCGCATATAGCCGCACCTAACACGCCACACCTAACGCGCATATAGCCGCGCCAACCACATTTGGGTGGCTCACTGGAGTGGTGGCAGCTTCCGTCGGCCCCCAGGTCCAGGTCCAGGTCCCATACGTTTTATAGGTTATTAAGCAAAGGCGGAAGTCGCAGGTGGGTTTTGAGAGAAGTCAGTAGCTCCCAAAACCACCCTATATAATTGCATCGGAAAACAACTGCATTTGAAACAGTATGCGTACGTAGATGCACAGGGCTTTACACCATTTGAGCTAGCGGCGCAGGAGGAGGAGGCGGAGGAGGAGGAGGAGGAGGAGGAGGAGGAGGAGGAGGAGGAGGAGCAGGAGGAGGAGGAGGAGGAGGAGGAGGAGGAGGAGCAGGAGGAGGAGGGTCGTGAAAAATTGCAATAAGCGATGATAAGTGTGTTCAACGAAATCTAGCTTAAAAGGAACGGAATGAGGGCGGCTAAATTGTTGGGCCCCCGGCTCTCAGCAGCTTACAGTGCAATCTATATACCTACTTCCTGGCTGCTGCTGATCACTGATGGATCAGCGCAAGACAGGTCCATCAGGCCCATCAGATAGAGCGTTCAGCGGTCAGGCATTATAATTGACTCTATCTATATAGGTCCCTAAAACCATGGCTGTATGTAATACGTTTTTCAACTCATTGCACTCACTGTGAAAAAGCACTGCAATGTATGTGTTGCTTGAGTATGAGCGACATGTTAGAAAGAAAAGCGCCCTCCGGTCCCCCCCGGCCGTATTACTTCTTTCTCATTCCCCCGAAGGGGGTAGATCACCGTGCGTGTGTCGCTCATTCTCAACACAATCACACATCTCCAAGATTTGACTAGATAGATCGTGTGGCTGCCACGTGCTGCATCCAAAAACAGTATTCAGGCTTTGACACACGTTGTGGTGCGCATTGGCACGCACGCACAGCATCTATAACTTTGCGCACCTGCGAACGCGCACCGGCATGCCTTCGGAGGCCAACCAGAAGCGGAACAAAATGTATCTGTAATCCATATTTTAAATTTATTATGAGGGATTTATACATGTTTTTATAAGAGGTTTATCGCTTGGCAATCCTTTTGGTTTGCATGACGATAATAACTGCTGTGACTGTTGGTTGTTGCCTTCATCATCGATTTTATGTTCAGCAAATGCACATTTGATATTCGGAAAGGTCCAACTTTTGTCATTGGTAGGAGTTTCCAGCCGTGACAACAATTTCCAGCAGTGTTAAAACTCGACATCGGGTTTTCCGGGTTTTCCATTGTTCGTATAATATTTTAAGAAGTATATGATTTTTAACGTTTTGGTTACTAAAATTAAAATTTTAGATGTATTTTTCTTGTATCCCTTTAGAATAAGAAAAATAAAGTACAAGCAATAGGCATACTAGCGCCAAGACCACTGAAATATAGAATGTATTTAGTATGCGCACGATCGGTTTAACATGTAATTCTTCGGTGATTAGTTTCCTAACATGGTCCTGAGCTAGTTGTGTCCTTAGCTATTTATGCAGACAGGGACGGGACGCATCAGAGCTCACTGAAGTGTGAGTTCTGATGCGTCCCACAACGCTACAAACATATTCCTTCTCACAAGGATGGAAAAATAGCTATACAGCTAAAGTATCTATCCAGGCTCCGGATTGTTTCTTGCAAGTGTACTTTCCCTTATTTCGTCACGCTTCGTCAAAAGGACCAGCACCTATCGCCTGTAAACGCCCGTATTTAATGCTGATTCGTGCGTTTCTCAAATAATCTGCTTAATTGGTGTAAAGCTTTCTATTGTTGATTTCCCATCGCAGTCTAATCTTCCTCTTCTTTATGGTCAGCCCAGCAAGTGGCAGCCAACTTTCCAGCACCCCTTTATGCCAGAGCAGGTTCAATATGGCATTGGTGAAGGATGGTCATTAGATGCAGCCACAGCAAATTTGTTTTCTTGCGCCTTGAGCCCACGCTTCTAGGGGCAAAAAGTCCGCAAAAAGTCCATCGGGCGGTTCATGTGGCTCGTGTGGGCCGTGTGGCTTGGAACCTATTCTTTTAAGCAAGCTGAGGTCGGGTGCTTTTGGCTTGGGAACTTCGGTACGGCCCGTAATATCCGAAGCGGTTGCCGATGTCTGATTAATGCTTGTCATTCTACATGGTTAAAGGCTATTTATAAAAGCTCTTGGAATTATATAATCGCGTTCATGGAAGCGGTGCATGTTCACCTTATTTGCATGACGACGGTCGTACGGCAGCCGTCGGCAACAATTTTGTCGGACATGTGGGCGGAGCGGTCAGACGTTGAAACGCAATTGCATTGATGTGAACTAATTGGAATACTAGCAAACAACATATACATGTTGTTTGCTAGTGTTTTATTGGATAAAGGCTTGGTGTGACGATAAGGGTGCATCTGTCACGCCGCACCTATCCGACGTAGATTGTTCTTACATACTGCTGTCTGTTATCGCGGGTTGCGAACATAATGTTACACTCATACTAATCTAAATGTTTGACAAAAGAATTCGCTTCTTTTGTTGAAGGGTAGGGCTTCTGCTACGGCGGATGACCGTTTTATGGCTTTGGACTTTCATTGGTTTGCTTTTGACTCATTCCGTTATCGCACAAGTGAAATCTGAGATTGGACTATTTCGCAGACGCACGGCTCTATCCTCAGATTTGGGTCAAGGAGATGTAGACAGCTCAGCGTCGAGCATTCTTGGTGAACTTGGGAAGAAAGATGAAACAATTCGATATGTAATTTCTAAACTACTCTTCGAATGGAACATCACAATCGGCAAAGAGGGCCAGGGACTCTCATCAAACGGCTCCGCCGCTCGCATCGCCGAGGAGCACGAGCTGGGCGCGCACCTGCATCAGGTCCTGGACGTTACTGGAAGGCTTGTTTACATCGCTAGGGGTTGCAACGGCAGTAGCAATGGCACGGGGCCGGGACCATCGTGTCCAATGCTGGCTCCCGAGCTGCTCCAAGGCAGCACCTTGTCCTTTCTGTCTTCACTTCTGCGAGCCTACCCCCTTGGGCCCACCAACCGAGAGGATCTGGTCGCGTGGGCCGCAGCCGCCACCGCCTTCCTGGAGGAGCACTACCGCCTGCAAATGCAACAACGTAATATGACGCAACAGGTGGCGGATACGGCGGCCGATGCAGGGGCACGCCGCGCGGTAAAGCGTGCAGAAAAAGCTGCGGCACGGAAGGCTGAACGGGAGAAGCTGAAGATGATGAGGGGCTTGATGGATGTTGATGGTTGTGGCCGCAAGGGCCGCACCCGTGGCGGCGGTAGCGACAATTGCAGCAGTAGTGACGGGGGAGATTCCTCGGAGGAGGATTACGTTGGTGGACTGGCAATACGTCGTACGCTGAATGCGGTGGAGGAGCCTGGTGGAGGTGGTAACGGCCTCGAGCATGGTGATGGGGCTGATGAGGATGACAGCCCTGATGACGACGACGACGACGACGGTGACTATGCAGCCGGCATGGACGGCGACAATGAATACGCGGACGATAATTTGGTGGACCCAGGCGGTCCGTATATTCCCGCCAATTTCACTGGCGTACAGTACGGCAGTTTACCAATGCTACGGCGTGTGTTACTGGCTCAGCTTCTGATGGGATGGATTAAGGCTATCCATCGCGATGTCCAGCATTCCGCAGAGGTTGCGAAGGTTGTGGAAGAGGACCTGACACGCGTGGTGACCCTGGTGAGTGTGCTGCTATCATGGCCTCCTGGGCCTGATGTCCCCGGAACCTAATATCAGGACCCCATGTGCTTGATCTCCTGGTTCGGCTTGCCGTACTCTGGAACCAAAAGTCGTACAGTCTGCTCTGATAGTGACCTGACCTCGTGGTGGGTGATAGGTGGCTACCGGAGCCGGGGGAAAGGGGGTATGGGAGGGGGCGGAGTTGAAGGACCGACAATGTCTCCGCCAGTTTATTCTGTCGTACTTGCTGTACATGCCGTATGCACCGTACGCAGTTGTACAAGATCCACGTGGAATCCGTGGCCCAGCGTGCCATCATGGAGTACTTCCACATTTCAAAGGCCGGGGGGACCAGCTGGACCGCTGCGGCGGGTGCGTTGGGAGTAGCCACGTCTAATTGGGATGGCTAGGGGGCCCTGACGATGAGCGACTGACCCATGGGTTGAACGCGTACGGAAATCCCGGTGACAAAAGGAAGCACGCATTCCGTACATCCAGTGTAGATTTATTCCGAATGGTGTCTGTGTGGGTGGAAGCGGACTCAATATATATATATATATATATATATGTGTGTGTGTGTGTGTGTGTGTGTGTGTGTGTGTGTGTGTGTGTGTGTGTGTGTGTGTGTGTGTGTGTGACAGGATGATGGTAACATATCGAGCTCCACCAGATAGGGCCCCACTAACTACTAACCACTAACCACTTCCTACTAACCATCAACCACTAACCTGCTGGGGGCGGAGACCTGCCTGCTTCTCCCTGCTGTTCTAGGGGGACGCCCCGTGTCTGTCATTCCCCTCAATCAGCTTCAGATTCGAATTTGAAACCTCAACCGAATTAACCAACAACCGAATGTTGGAAAAAAGGATTGCCGATTTCCCCCCGAAGGGGCCCGTGCGGGAAACAAAGACGGACATAGTGGAGGGGGTCGGATGGTGTGTGTGTGTGTGGTGCGGCACGCTGTTAGATGAGCCTGAGCTGAGTACTATAAGGCTGGTGCGCTGGACCTGGACCTCCGCGCGCGTGCTGGCTTACCATACCCGCTAACGCCTGGTCCACCTGGCGGTCATGACCACTCCCCCAACCGCCAACAACTCCGTCTTATCCATGTGTCTCATACACGTACACCTGTGACACGTATATTCATACACACATTATATATAAAAATAATATAAAATATAAATATAATAATATGCAATAAATCTAATAATCTATCATATGATATATATTATATGATATTTACTTATTATATATATATATATATATATATATATATATATATATATATATATATGCACAGACAATACACACATGCATATGTGCCTACACATACATGCACCGCGCACTTTGTTTTCTTTGCAGGTGCCAGCGGTTGTGAGCTGCCCCGGGCTAACGCCGCCCGGTACCGAGCTTTCGACGACGACTGCCGCTGGATCGACGGCAGTCTGTTTGGGCACATGGACGTCAACCTGCGTCTGAAGGGAAACATGCAGTAAGTCATTGTGCAACGCGTGCTTAATGGATTAATGCATATATACATATATACAGTGGCCAGGCTAGAGCCTCTGAGTCTTTCTTTGCTCTGGCTGGTCCGAGTGAGAGGCGGAGCACGTGGCAGGACAGACAGACAAAGCCACGTGCCCCTCCCCTGCGCTGTGGCTCGGTCCGGTCAGGGCCCCCGGTGCTCGTCTTTGCAGGGCGCGCCACCCACAGCGTAGTGTAACACCCCATATATACATATATACAAAGATAGCAAACCATAGTACATGCATCTGCACCTATTGTGGCAATTATCGTACAAACTTTGTACGTGAGTGTCAAGTTGATGATAACTTTTGAACTCATGATTTCATTTATGCTGCGAAATGAGGGTTTAGGGTTCCGGCGAAATTCTTCCTTCGAAGACCATCGTCGTACGCACCGAAACCAGAACCAAAGGACCGAAACGGCTAAACGGAAACCACTTCCTTACAGGGTATGTTCTCGCTTCCATGCCATTGCGAGAAGGACGACCATCCGGAGCTGTGTGGCTCGGCTGCATCTCGCCCTGAATAATGGCTTCCAATACATCTCCAACGAGTACACACTCCACGGCGGTTTGCACACCATGGAAAGTACGCATCTCTGCCCCGAGTTCGTCAATGTCATCAGCATCAGGTGCGGTATACGACCGTCGTTCACGCTCAGGGGATTGTCTCCTGCGTTTCATTATCCTGTCTGTCTGTCTGCTTGTCGTTTTGCCGACCCACCACCCGCGCACCCATTCGTCTCTGTGCCCGCTAGCCTTGGTGATTGATTACCTCTGCAAAGGCCTTATGTTCAGAAAACCACAAAGGCGGGGCCCCACATTGGGTTTCTGTTTGGGCTTGGGTTCGGCCACAACCCAAAATAGGCCCCTTTAGAGCGTTACGTCCAGGGATGCGGCTCTCCCTCTCCTTCTCCCTCTCCCTCTCCCTCTCCCTCTCCCTCTCTCCGCTCCCTCCACCTCGTCCCTCTCCCTCTTCCCTTCTTCTCCCTCTCCCTCTCCTCTCCCTCTCCCTCTCTCCCTCTCCCCTCCTCTTCTCCCTCTCCCTCTCCCTCTCCCTCTCCCTCTACCTCCTCCCCTCTCCCTCTCCCCATCTCCCTCTCCCGCTCCCTCTCCCTATCCCGCGCCCTCCTCCCTCTCCCTCTTCCCTCGCATCTCTCCCTCTCCCTCTCCCTCTCCCTCGTCCCTCTCCTCTCTCCCGCTCCCTCTCCCTCTCTCCTCTCCCTCTCCCCCCTCTCCCCTCTCCCCCTCTCCCTCTCCCTCGCCCCCGCTCCCTCTCCCTCTCCCTCTCTCCCTCTCCCTCCTCCCTCTCCCTCTCCCTCTCCCTCTCCGTCTCCCTCTCCTCTCCCTCCTCCCGCTCCCCTCCCTTTCCAAAACCCTAAGACCCAAGACCGGGCCCTCCCCTCTCACCTGCGCTTTTCCCCCTCCGGCATCTCTCCCTCTCTTTTCGAGCCTCCAGGGAGCCCCTGGAGCGACTGGCCAGCAACATTAAGTACATGCTCGTTCGGCTCCGTGCGACCCTGTTCCGCCACGGCATGGCTTCCGAGATGTTTACGAAACTCTTCTGCAACGCCTCTGCCGCCACCTGGGAGACGTATGCTCCCCCCGTCGCTGACAATTATAACATCAGGTTAGCGGTTAGCAGTTAGCGGTTAGTGGACAAGGGAAGAGTATTACTTTTATTAATGATTGTGGTTGTCGTACAGGGCAGTGCCGTACAATAGTCATCTGGCGTCGGGTGCGGGGTCTCCGCTGCCCGCGTATTCGTCTTTCGTGTTCCCCTCAAATCCGTGGCAGGGAAAAGGGTTTGGGGAAAACGCAGCTGTAGAGGTAAGGTGGCACCTGGCAGCCGTACGCCCTCCGGTGGTGTACGGCTCCTGAGTTGCTGGTGCTGCTCAAGTACTTTCGGTGCGGTCAAAACCCATGGGCCTCTGACGGGATGCGTGTGTCCGTGTGTTCGTATTTTCCCTTGACAGGACGCTGGTGGGCGAGCGCGCCTTCCACAGCCCGCTGTACAGCATTGGGGAGGCCCACGAGGCGGTCGCCAAGCAGTTGCTGATACAGTACGACCTGGTTCTGGATCTCAACGCCGGAGAGAACGCGGCGGATCTGATCATGGGGGAGGGGTTAGGGTGGGAGAAAACACTCGCGGAGGTGAGGGGGAGCTGTGTATGTGTGTATGTGTGTATGTGTGTATGTGTGTGAGGAGGAGAGGGGGAGCGCGAAAAGGGAGCCGGGGCGGAAGTAAGGGGGAGGTGGCGGCCTCCAAACATTGGCTGGCCACCTCGTCAGCGTGTGTGTTTTGTTTGTACTGCACCATGTTGTGGCTGCAAATACACACACACACGCCGAGAACATTTGAACGCGAACGTCTGCTACCAACAGTTTGTCGATATTCGGTCGGAGGTTGACTATTCGTGATGCATGCTGCCTTCGCCTGGAACTTGCCGTACATTCCGCAGGTTCGTATCTGGACTGTGGAGCGGCTGGCCAAGAAGACGAGAATAGATTTGGATACGGACTGCCAAGTGGGAGACCTGACGCCCCTTATTGTACGGCAAGTGTACGACAAGCGGTGGTACAGGTATGGAAATGTACGGATGTACAGGAGGGAGATGGATCCACGACCTATGGAATGAAAGAGGTTGCTTCTGCCATTAACTGAACGTAGAGGCGTGCTTTCAAAACACGCACGCTAGCCTCTCCCTCCCCCAGATCCGCACACGTCCTTTCCGACAACCCCCCCCGCCCGCCCGCTGCGAACCAAAGCCCGCTGCAGTCCAGCTCGTGTGCCTGTCCGGGCCTTGCTCACGTCCCACAACCTTACGCATCTCCCTCCCCCTCCCCCGCCCGCTGCCGTACAGCTTTGGCCGCGTGCTGAGCCGTCTGGACCAGTTGTTCCTGTCAGCCGCGAAACACCTCGGGCTGCAACCCTGGCCGGAGGACTGGGCGCGGATGGTCTGGGGCGGGAGGACGACTGCCACCGCAGCCGTTTTCGCCGATGCCGCCGATCCTCCCCCATCCGAGAACACGCTTACCAGCCGCTGCGGGCTGCTGGGGGCCACGCAGGTACTGCGGCACGGCCTCACGACGTGATTAATTAATTGCGGCTGCAGAATCCGGGATGGTCAGGGATGTTGAATCTGCTGGGCACGATGGTGAGGCGGGGCCCCCATAGGTTGGCGCGGGGTTTGGTACCTGCGTGCCACCCGCCTGCCCGTCCGCCTGCCACGGGTCGTGGGATGTTCCTCAGGCCTTGGGCTCCAGCTCAGCGGAACAGAATAGCGGCAGATTGATCGAATGCGCTGAGCTGGTGGTATTCCAAACGGCGCATAGCGGATGGAACGGATTGGAGAAGAGTTTACCTTCTGACGCGTTGGTCGTTAAGTTGGTGACGTTGCCGACCGAAAAGCTATTGCCTGGGCTTTAAGGGGGTTGCTGCGTATTGATGGACTTGTGGCAGGTATTGTTGTGTGTGAGGGATAGGGGGGTCGTGCTTCACCCGTGGGTGGCCACTACCTGGCCGGCAGTCCCTACCTTCTCCAGTACTGTACTTCGAGACATTCGCATCCATTCACCCTCATCATCCATTCACCCTCATCATCCGCGGACTTCTCCGAAATCAGTGATTTTCCCGCACGGGTTCCCGGGCTCCCACCGCCGGAATCCAATGGAATCTGCCGTATTCATTCACGGAATCTGCCGTATCCAATGGAATCTGCTGGTATTGTCTACGTGCATAACGAATTTTGGCGAATGGCGAGTGGCGAATGGCAAATGGGACGAGAAAGGCTTTGTGGGGTTGATGGTTGATGGCTGATGAAGCTTTGAGGAGTCCCGGGTCCGGGGGAAAAGTAAGGGGTGGCGGAGGCGGACGTGAGGGATGGGGGCGGGGGGGATTGAGGTGAGGAATGGCGGGCGGGGGGGGGGAAAGTATGAAATGCAGATTTCCCATGATTACGGTAGGTAATAATAAGGTGGGCCTTTGTTATTCGTTGTTTGTGATCTGTTGTTTGTTATCCGTTGTTATTGACGCCGGGCTAGCTTCCTTCTCGCTCGCTCGCTAGGGAAGCCGGAAATGTGTTTTAACTGCGGGAGGGTTGCGGCAATTTGGGAATGAGCGCAGAACGGAACACAAAGTGCCGCCGATTCGTGCAGTAACCGTTTTACGTAATGGGGAGGGTTTAGGGATCCCGAAAAATATCCCCCTGGGATGTGGAGCTGGCGGCCAACGTTGCGAGAGTAGTAATGCATTGGATGTGTTACGATATGTACCTACATGCCGGCAAACGCATACTGGAAGGGGGAGGAGAGAAAGAGAGAAGGGGACAGACAGACAGACAGACAGACAGACAGACAGACAGACATTTGAACAGACATAGCACACTGCACATTAGGACGGGGGGCGTTCCACTCCAGAATGCCCTATCGATGGGATATCTGTGCTGAGATTCGCTGGAAGGAGCGTAAAAAGAACCGTGGCAATGTTGGCTGGAGGCGGACTGTTACCCGGACTTGCTTTCGGCTGTTGTGCGGCGATCGTTGGACATGAACGGACACAAACACGCCGCGTTGAGCACATCGAGTCGCTGATGATGTCCGCGGCGCTGACCCAAATGCAGTTATATCGTACCCGGTATACTTAGGGTTAACTTAGGGTTTTAGGGTTAGGTTTTAACCCTAAAACCCTAAACCCTAAACCCACCCAAATGTGATGAGGCGTGCAGCTGCTGGCGCTGGGACAGTGGCGCCTGGCGCGAGCTCTTATGTTCCAACAAGCCAACAACACGGTCAGCTGCCTGTTAGCGCATAATGTAAACTGCTCGCTGGGGCGCTACCCGTACTCTGTGAGGTTGCTAATGTGCACGTATGTGTATTTCCCTCCGCTCACTCCCTATGCATGGGCCCTGTTTCCAAGATAATGGATGCAACCCATTCTTCGCCATATGTGGGTTCCACTGTCCCCTCCATTCCCCTGGTCGAGCCATTTGCATCAGGGGAGATTATTCGGACCAGCAAATGTGGTGTAGAAGCCATACCAATACACACCAGCCTAACTCTCTCCTGCCCGCTGCATATCGCCTTATCGCCACCTCCCAGTACTCACACGGACAACTGGAACGGAAAATATATTGCACTTTAACGTGCTCATTTGAACCGAGCCCGCAGGCCCTTTCGCCGCTAGCTGCACAAAATCAGCCCCTGTGCCATCGCCGTTCATTAATATCAGTCACAGATTGCCATGTGATCTGCTATGCAACAACGCGCTGGTGGTGGCAACATCTAGGTCACGTATCGGCCATCACTTGCGAGCAAACCTGCGCACCATGTCGTTTTTTATTAATATTTGTATCGCTTAAGACCTATTATCAACGTGATTGCGCCATGCAGACGGTGATTAGGTGATATCGCGACATAAGTGATCAACGAGTGACAACGCCTGATGTAAAGCCTAACGGACTTGCACGCCAAGCAACAACTCATCGTCCAGAGTTCATGTAGACAATAGAGTGGGCGCAAGGGAACAGGAGCTCTTCCCGCAAATCGCATTGCCGGCATTGCCGTACCCCAAATGTAATTTGGAAGCGTAAACTCTTATCATTGTATTTGGTTTCAATAGATCGTTAAAACAGGTTTCTTTTGACGGGCCAGCGCCGGTATAATTGGGACCTCGTCGGCACTGTGCTTGCCCGCGAGTTGCGGTCCCTTGCGGCTATTACCAAAGTTTAGATAGTAACTTAAGCATTACAATGTCATCACCAGTTCGGGTTCCCTATTCACATGAGCTCTACGCGATGAGCCGGCACATCGTGTTCCGTGCCGAAAAGGAGCACAAAGCCGCTATTGAATGCAAGGGCAAACATGACTGGCCTGAGGATTGCAAGCCTGAGTCTGAGGCGCTTGTCCGGGCGACCAACAAGCTGTGAGCTAGGAGCTAGGGGCTTCACTGCGCTATATATTGTCTGGCTTATCGGAGACGAGCACATTGTACTTGAGATACGTTTGCGCCATCTTATGTCTATTACATTTTTCGTGCCCAGCTGTTGGGGTAGGGGCAGCTCGCCAAGGCTCAGCTCTGATGGCCGTGACCATCCCCGTGCAGTTACAAGGAGATCATGGAGAAGGCGCCTAATGAGTTTAAGGAGTATGCGCAATGTCTAGACTGGTATGGGTAAGTTGGTCATACATTTTTGGGGGGGAAGGGGGAGGAGGGCAAGATGAAGCGTGTTGATAGCCTAACAGGGCCCGGTCCTGCTTCCCGTTGTTGAAACGAAAGCAGTAGAGGGGGGTATATTTGGCTGGCATCATGCTCTCCACCCTGCAGCAAATGCTCCGTAACCTGCCGCTAAGGGATGCGGCGCTTCAATAGCAGTGTGGCTTACTCGGCAAGGGAACTCTGCGAGGTTTCTGGCATGAAATGACCGTTGGGGACTAGTTCTACCATATGCATTCGTGCGTAGGTCATACCTACTTGTATGGTTCAGTACTGTTCCGAAATTCTTGAGTTGTGACGATCTGGATGTGCGTACTCACGTCGCTGGAGCACCGCTCCCACCCGCCTAACGTGACTATTCGGTTCCGTTTCTCCGCGGTAGAACTCCTCGTCAGCGTCTGTCTTAGAAGCGTGTGAAACAATCTCACGACAAGTTTGGGGCGCAAGCTTTGTTCTCGGCCAGCCATGGGAAGGAGGGATGTCCACATGGTAATAGTCCGTTGGCTGTGCAGCCCAGTACTCTGTTATACATACCAGCGCAGGCAATAGGACGGCCCGGGTTATTGTGATATGTCTCTGAGCTGCCCTGGAGCCCTGGGGTGGAAGCATGTGATGCACATATGGGTAGGGCCCGCGGTCATTGCAGGGGCAGTGCCACTTTGGCCGTCCCATTTTTCGTAAATGGTAGCCGCGCGCCTCCCCTTTCCCGTCTGGCCAGCAATGTGGATGAGGGTCCTTGATGCCTCTGCCTGTGATCGCAGACTTCGCTTTGCGCGCTGCCGTGACAAGCAGACAGCGTTTGAGAAGGCGTTCCCCATCGTGGAGGCCAAGAAGTAAGGAAGAGCTATGCCAGGAGCGGCGTCCCTGGGGGGCCCTCGTGTTGGGCGGGCCCTCGTGTTGTGTGCGCCTCGTTTTGCTCGCAAGGAAGTCGTTCGTGTACCGTCCCGATGGGTTGCATGGGACACACGGTTACGGGCGCCCACCTGTTTATCGCCTGCCTGCGTGGCTGATGTTTTGCGTGTACAGGCGAAATAAGATGCCAGTCTGTTGGCTGCAGCCAGTTGGGGCCTTTTGAGTGACTTAGCGCTGGGGCCCAGATAAGGCGCTCCAGTGGTGGCATTTGAAAACGGTGACCCTGGCGAGAGGCTCATGGGTAGTTGTAAGGGATTAGTCGGGTGGAGGTTCCGGGAACATCTAACCCTTGCCAGCGCAGAGCGCACGGAAACGGTCGCCGTTTCACAGCTTGGCAAAGTGAAATGTGCCGCTTGATGGATTTTGCGTCCGGACCGGCTCGAAGCAAAGTCTGTACCACTTTGATTTTGCTTGTTGTGGTGGCTGTCCCGACGGCCGCGTTTATGGGCTAACCTGGCCAAGGGAAGAGGGAGAAGATCCGTAGGTTCGGCGGCTCGCACAAATGTGCATAGGCGTGGCTGTTTGTCTTGGTTGTGCTGTTCTTGTGGTTGTTCAAACGTACCTGGATTCGGAGTCAAAATGGATGCTTCAAGTTGTGCGAATTTGGGCAGACTCCTTTGTTGCAGCCGTCTGCAATGGTAAACTTGAAGCATTGAAGAGGGGGTTGCTTCCCTCTGCAACCCTGGCTGAGCAGAGGGAAGCTTGTGGTGCAAAAATGCCTCGTTATATAGTTCTCCCGAAGTCGTCTTTTTCAGCCAACGTCTCCTTCACAAACTTTGGCAAACTGCGCTGGCCCTGCTGGTACATCAACACAATCAGCAGCAAAATTTCACCCATGGCCTTCAGCTTCTCGTCCGGCATTGTACGACAAGAAATCTCAAGAACATAGAAGACGTAGAACTTGGGCTTAACTGTTGCTGGACATTCGCGGCTGAACGTTCGCGTTATTCCGCCTAGGAAAGGGCTATAATTTTCAGGATTCAAACTATCAATAAACGCGACTAATTAAATTTTGATATCAAAAGTGTTTGGTTTAACCTTGGTTTGGTTTGACCCTGGTCTGTATCATGAATTATCAGGCGATCCCACAGCGGGTGAAGAAATTAGTGCCTTGTGTGCAACCCAAAGGTCACTGGGGCCATTAACTGATCATCAGGGCATCAGGCAATAGTGAGCAGTGAGTGTGTCCGCCACAGCTTATCCCGCGTCTGTAGGACGTTTGGGCCCGCCATAGGCCCTGAGATGGACGGGGAAGGCGATTTATAATAAAGCCGGGATGAGAATAACGTACATGCAGAAACAGCAGACAACTGCTACAAACCTGAAACTGTGCGCAACGAGTTAAGACCTAAGAAGGGTTTACTGCCTGACGGTGTGATGGTTGCAATGGATGACTACAATAATGTGAAAAAACTACTTTGGGGCCGCATGCGACCGGCAGTACTCGCAGCCTGCCATCTTACGCAGAGCTGCCCACAGCTACCCGGTCGGGTTACTTCCGCCTGGCTCCATCCGCGACTGGCTTCCCCGGTGGGAGGGCGGGTGCCAACCAAACTTTGACTGGATGGCAGGGAACAACGGAATGGAGAAAACTGACAACAGCTTCCATCAGGGCAGTAAAGGAGCATTGGAACAGATAACAAAATGGTTCGCACAACTAATAGACACCAGGTGCCGTACCAAGGGCCGAAGGTGCGTACCAAAATCTGACGTTTGGCAAGGCAAAAATCCCCTTTGGGGCTGGTGTTGTGAACACATGACTGGTGTTGTGAGCACATGACTTGCATCACACCAGGTAATTTTGCCTACTTTCTATTTCGGTGGTTGGGCTGGACCATTGGGCCGTTGGCGTTTGTGAGTAATAGTAGAGAAATTCCGCATAGAATGGAAACGCCAAATCTAGATTTCAAGCTTCATACAGAACTTCGATATCAAATAACTATTTGCCGATCCCTGTTCGCGTTGAGGAACGTTAAATGTCGTCCCGTACGACTTACATGTCACGCAGAGCATGCAACAGGGAATTAAAAAGAACAAAAGGCAAATAAACATCAGTCTAAAAGTCAGAGTGAGTGGACAATGGAGACTTCCCCGCACGCAGCTCTGTGCTGGTTTCTCCCGTGCTGTGTACCGGTCGTAATCCAACTTGGATTGCAGATAAGTGGTTGGACAGAAAGCGATATATAAGTACGCTTCAATGGAAGGATATCCATTTCTTGATTGGGCAATTAGATCGTTACAATCTGGCTTCAGGCCCTGTTTGGCAACAAAAACTCGAGTCTGTATGTGATTGACAGCAGCCAGACCGATGACACGTTATGACTCCAGAGCTGACTTCAAGGTTCATGAAATGAAGTCTATGGGCAAATCTCGTGATTCGGAGGCCATGGAAATGCTCAAGCGCATTTCGCACCAGGTTGGAATTCTAGGTTTTTTGCGTTCGTACTAATTTTTGTGGTCCACATGCCCCGGCTCCATACAAAAAACATGTTCGGGGGCTTTCCTGTGGTTTAGCGCGCAAGCCGCCAAGTCCGTACGCATCACATGGATTCCGCCACGTGATACCTGTATGCATGGACCCTGTGAATGTCGTGAGATTACAAAAGGTCGATAAGTGATGTGCTGGGACGCACTTGCCGCGTGCTGAGGGCGTACACATTATGGGCTGCCCCGCTCAGGATTCTGCCGACTATGCCAAACGACAAAGTCACCCCTTTTTCCCTATCCCTTCTATCAACCTAACAGGTCCAGCCCATTATGCGACGACGGGAGTGGCGCGTGCCCTTGCTTTCCGAATTCTTCCCGGTGGGTGGGCGTTACGGCGAGGGAGCTATGTGGATGCCGTGGACGATGTTGCCTGGTTATTGGAATGTCGAGGGCTACACCTTTCCAGCAGGCGAACCCGCACCTTCTGGGGCTCAACATTGGCGGAGGGGGGGGCCGCACGCGAGAAATTAAAGGTGAGGCTTGCCCATGACGTCTCATTATGACACGTCGGGCTTCATGATGAGTGCTCCCGAGCTAGGATTCATTTTAGAACCATAATATTTCGGTCGAGCCGCTTGGCTTGGTAACTATACGCCGTGTTTGCGGCTTTTGGAACCGTATTACTGCTTTGCCATAGAGTGCCGAAGATACCTCAAATCGTGACGGCTAGTGACTAAGCACGATACAGACCAACCAAAGTTGCGGTTGTTTGTCTCTTGTTGGGAGGATGTGTATGTCCCTGCGCGTGAGATGGACGGTGGTAAGGGCGCAACCCGCCTGATGTTCATCCGATTGCAGCTGGTGGCGCGTGATCTGCACTCATGATCTGCACTCATGCTTTGCTGCGGGTACCAGTACCGTAGAAATGCGCAGCAGCAGTACAAGGTGCCCCTCTTTGTTCCCTTTCCCAAGAAGAACTGGTCTGAGCCGGCATGTGCTCGCTCCCCCAACCCACTCGCTCTTGGCGCGCCCACCCGCCTGCTCGTCTAAACTGCCGCTCTACAAAATCTAGAAGAGATACCTCTGGAGCTGTTGCTCGCCGTGGATCTTGCTGGATCTTGCATTTGAAAGATTCAAACGTCCGCGTTTTATTCCTTCGCAGTTCGCCTGCGACCTGCCCGCGACCCCAACTCTTTCTTGCCATACGAGTCCGTCCTCGGGACTATGTTGCACGAGCTGGTGCACAATGTGCGGGGTCCTCATGACAGGTAGGCCTGTGGGTTCAGTGAGTACGAAGATAGCTGGCTCAGTTATCGGTGTTACAGGGTGGTGTATCTATCATATCGGCTGTATTGACGTTCATGATCCGGCATAGGTCATTTCCTCGTTTGGGAGCTGGCGTGCTCGATGGACGGACGGACGGCGAGATAGGAACCGGATCAAGTACCCTGGGGGTTGCTCAGACAGCCATGTTGCCTCTCGGATGATGCCATGGCTGCAGCCCTGACCCTCTGTTATCTGGCACCTAACATCCTTGCATGGAGAATTTTTTCATAATCTGCCGTCTCATGATTGCCGCCCTTCTCACGGCCTGCTCTATTCCGTTCGACACGCAGCGCGTTTTACAAGTTGCTTGATGAGATCACGGCGGAATGTGAGGAGCTCATGGCTCGCGGAGTGGGCGGCACAGGAGTGGGGTTCGACGGACCCTCCTGCGGCCGCCTTGGCTCCCACGCCTTCATTCCGCTTCACAATCCTGAGCGGGGGAGACTCCGGGACTATGCACTTAAGGTGGGTGAAATCTTCCAGCTGGCTGACACGAGCGACACAGGATACAGATCTGAGCACCACCGCGGAGGTATCATCAGGGGCGAGGAGAACGAGTGAACTGGGGTGCGGAGGGCCGGGGCCAGCAGGGCCAGGGCCAGCAGGGCCGGGGCCAGCAGGGCCGGGGCCAGAAGGGCTGGGGCCAGCAGGGCTGGAGGTTGGGGGACAGGGTTGGGGGGATGGGAGCTGGTGATAGGCACCTGGGAAACCATAATGGCGTTTTGCGACGTGTACCAAATTCTAGGGCTTGCGTCGATGCAAACTGGTGCTGAAAGTCCATCTTGTTGGGTTGGCTGCGAAAGATGTATGATGTTGGCACATGCAGCATCTATCCCAATCGTTGTCAAGGTGCCAAGAAACATTTCAGCCTAGCAAACCGTTCGCTCGACAGCGCTTAAAAATCTTGTGGGAAAAGACATCTCATGGACAGTGTTTCTCCCAGGATTAGCGTGATAGCACTGCTTAAGCGTGAAACTGTTTGCGTGACTCGCCCCGTTTACTGAGTCACAACCCATTATTAAACCACAGGCGGCGGAAGAGCGTGCCAAGCGGCAGCGCATCATGCCCACTGGCCCTCGCCGGCTCGGTCACGGTGACGGCGATGGTGGGCACCTGCAACGCTACGCGACGCCCGCGGAGGCGGCAGCGGCCGCAGCGGAGCGCCGCTGTCGTGATAACCGCTGGTGCCCCTGCGAGCGGCTGGCAGGGGCAGTCAACCGGGCATTAGCCCAAGCGCAGACGCAGGCACATCAGGCACATGCCCGGAGCAGCGCTGCTGTCGCCGCGGGTGAGTCTTGCAAGCATTGCTGGGGGTGAGGTTCGGCGCTGGGAGCGAGCTCTGGATGGGTGCGGCAAGATAGATGTTCCTACAGCCTGCAGTTGTTGTTAGGCTATTGACTCCTGGCTGGCCTCCTGGCAATTAACGAAGGTGTGTATGTGTGTGTATGTGCATGTGTATGTGCGTGTGTATGTGTATGTGTCGTGGCGCTGGGTTTGATCCCGTCAGTTCACCCGCATAGCTCAAAGACAAGATATTCAGAACAAAGAAAGATCCTTTGCAAAACATCAACCCGCAGCGGACGGGTCCGAGACTCGCAATCGCCGCTGGGACACTACAAGGCCATCCGCATAGCGCTTAAGCTGTATTGTTGTATATCGTCAAGGAATATCATCGGCACTTTGTGCTGCTACTTTGTCGTCAACCCGCCAATTATTGCTAGCTCGTGCGTCAGGTACAGATGGTCACGGCGCCGCCGGAGGATCCAGCGCCAATCGCGGCGATAGTGGCAGGGATAGCGGCGGCATCGGCTCTGCCCCTCCATTCGGATCCTCTTCCTCGTCCGCGGCCGCCGCCGCTGCCGCTGCCACTGCCACTGCCACCGGTGCCGCATCCAGGTCTGACTTCAGACCGTTGACTGCCGCTGAGGTAGAGGCGGATCTCATCCGACGCATCGAAGAGGGGGTCATCGATCTGACCCTAGATTCGGATTCGGATTCGGATTTTGAGCTGGACGCAGCAAGCGCTGCGCCACACCCCCATGGCGGTCGCGGTGATGGCGCGAAAATGCGGAGTGGAGGGGAGAGCTGCCAGCTGGGGGCGCCGGATGGTTTTGCCTCCACCGGAGGCGGCTGCAGTGGTGGCGGTGGCGCTGGTATTGCTGCTGCTGCTTCCATGGGACTCGGCAATGCCGCGGTGGTGATGGCAGCCGCACCGGGGGATAGCTTGAATACTGGAGAACGCTGTGGGGCCCGTCCCACCGGCAGAGAGATTGGCGGCACTGGAGATGTGGGCCATGGTGTCGGCGTCGGCGTCAGTGTCGGCATTACCAGTGTAAGTGCTGCTGACACGCATTCACAAGTCCTGGCGCTAAAGAGGGAGTGGCTGGGCGGCGGTGCCGATGATAGCGATGAGAAGCAGCGGCCGGAAACAAGGAACCTGAGATACGGTGAAGGCGGCGGTGATAACGGCGTCGGAACCATCAGCAGGCATGTTGGTGGATATAGAGGGACCAGCTCGGGGCGGGCGGCTGGGGCTTCCGCTGCAGCTGCTGATGATCGCGGCCGCCGAATAACGGGACTTAGGCAAGATGGACCGCACCTCGCTTCAGCTGCATCCGGTCAGGTCCTGGAGATGCCTGCGAAGGTCCAACCTCCACCTGCACCATCGGGCCCGGCCCCATCGGTCGCTGCGGGCTCCTCAAGAGGATGCCCCGGGCCGTCACCGCAGGTATTCCAACCTCGTAATCCCATCGCCGCTGCAGCGGCCACGGCAGCGCTTGCGCGAATGCAGGTGCAGGCGGCATTATCACAGGCACAAAGACAGCAGCCAGCACGGCCGCATCCCCATCAGCAGCTGCACCAGCGGCAGCAAGAGCAGCAGCCGCCGCCGCAGCAGCAGCAGCAGCGGCACCAACGGGAGCAGCAACGAGTGCTATCCCGGGAGATGTCCACGCAGTCACATGCGGATAACCCGTGTAGGAGAGACGTGGGGGTGATATCGACGGCACCATCCATGTTATCGGACGGCGGGACTACTGGTTCGTTAGTGGCTGCCGTTGCCGCTGCTGGCGGCTGCGACGATGTTATCGATTTAACGGAAGACTAGCAGTGCATCTATATATGTACCGCACGAGCCTCTTGTTCGTTTCTTTGTGCGTCACGAGTGCGTGCGAGCTGCTGCCAGCAGGAAGCTGTTACGCACGTACATGAATGCTCCGCTCGGGATAAGAAGATGTCATTTTCCACACGCGCCGTGTGGAAGCCTCTTGCATGCATGTATTATCCGGAGGCCACAAAAGTGGTGTGAAGCATGCACTGCTAGCAAAAACTAGTAAAGGGCCACGGACGGATTGAAAGCTATAGCCCGGACAGAGTGTCTTTGCCATCACATACACCAAGGCTATGATTCAATTCGGATATATGGATATGGATAAATTCTTGTTCTCGGTGTTACAGGGTGGCAGGTAAGATGTTGAATAATCTTTGGGGATTTAGGGTGGGTTAGGCAGGCAATCACGCGTGTCCTCTGCTTGCACGGAGAGCACCTGCAGCGGTAGTTCGGCCACCTTCTTAATAAGTGCACAGCCAGTAATGTAAGCCGTGCTGAACCATGCATTCACTGCTGCTGAGAGTGAACGGAACGGAATGGGCGGAGCGCTGCTGCCACGACTACTGGGAGGCAGGGTAACCGTTACTGCTGTCCGTGCTGAAGCAAGTGCCGCCCGCGTGATGGACATGGGTGATGGACAGGGGTGCTGCATACCAGCTCGCGACTGCAGGTGCGGAATGGGTGGACACTCTCACTTGGCATGCATCTATTTATGCATACACAAGCACACGAATGAATGCGGGGCATCTGGGTTCGAACGACTTTGGATAGATACAACCAACCTCCTAGCTGCTCATGGCTGCATGCATATGGGTACATCTCCCGAACGTATCGGGAGGTATTGATCTCTCTCGGGAGGTATCTTCTTGTGTTCTGTTCCGGCTCCAGGATTGAATGCAGGAGTTCGTTGACCTGACCAGTGCACAGTGCGGACAGGTATCATTTCGGGCGAGATTGGGTGTACCCTCGGAACGTGGCTCGCTTGTTCATGTATATAACTGTACTGTTACTTAGCTGTACAACTATACTGCTGCATACGGTATGCCGGACAGCAGGTTTTAATCCTCATAACCGTATCTACCTACCTATCTATCTATCTATCTATCTATCTATCTATCTATCTATCTATCTATCTATCTATCTATCTATCTATCTACCTACCTACCTACCTACCTACCTATCTATCTATCTATCTTTGCCTCGCCAATGGCACCTCACGCAGGTAAATCTCTTCTTCAAACCCTACGGTGTTACACAGTTAGCATTACAGCCGTGGCCACGTGCAAGGGGGGCTATTTTGCTGGTGCAGGCAGGTAGGCTTCTGGTTCGCAGCTCTTATCACATATGTGTGTACAATGCACACGTGTGTACAATGCACGCGCACGTACGTAGACAGACAAGAAAGCATCAAGCGATTCTGATGAATCACGATTAAACATGCACTATCGTTTGGGGGAATGAATAACGGGAACGATAACCACGCTATGTCCATCCTGCTCATTCTGGGAAAAAAGGGATCGGTTTTTCTGTAATAATTAGACACACAACGGTACGAAAATTTTGTTTTCATAAAACGTTTCCATGACATGCCCACCCGGTTTTATGAGCAGGGAGCGAGCCATGCCAAAGTCAATGCCTGAGGCCCCCACAAAAAGGCCAAGACACCAAGCCGCTAGCACGCACACGGGGATATATATCCATCCGGGAAAGATTATCAAGATAAACCTAGGTAGCGAGACGACCAGACGACCAGGTCTAGATATGTTTACTTGACAAGCACACTGAAAGACAACACATAAAATTTTGTGGTGCAGTGTGGAGATAAGCTCCGGAGCCAGGCCCCCAAAATAAACAATTACGGAAATAACTTACTGAGAAGGTGAACCGGGTGTACAATGATATAATATATTCCTCCAAACTAATTTAAACTTAGCCGATGCACTGTAAGCACGCACGCATGTAGCGAACGAGAAAACAGTGGCGAAAAGATATTAAGTTGTCGCTTATGTATATATACAAGTTTGTAAATTTTGTTAAATTATAATTTATGGACCGTTGAGTTGAAAACTTACGTAAGCACGCAAGGCGTTTTATTCGCCTGTTCATGTCCGCCGTCCGCCGTACATGTGAATCATCAAGATACATCGCATGCGCCACGCAGGCCTAGGTTCGCCGACGTACGGCAATCGTGAATGTAATAAGTAACCGTCTTCGTACAAGAGAGATATTCTGCTGAGGGTGGGCGGCGGCTCGGCCTGCCTCCCGAACGGCGTCCAAAACGCCCGCCAGCTGCCAGCAAAGCCTAGCCCGTGGAAAAGGTCCTTTACCTGATCATTTTGGGCATTTCGGTTTAGTTAACATCGTCTGAGCGAGGATTGGGTTTGGTCGGTGCATTTGTTTTCTCCCGTGCTGGCTGACACAAGCATGCATGGCGGACGCACCGACGACTCGATTGGCGATGCTACGTACCTGCTGCAGTTAGGGGACCTGCCTGTTGGACTCAAGTACTTCGCGGACGCTTCCGTGCGTTAGTTGTTGCTGGCCGTTTAGTCGATCGTTGGCTTCTTGCCCGCTTCCTAATTTCTCTCCTTCCATTCTGTACTTCAATTTTGCACCATCAATACATATATTCGAACATGTATGTAGGTTTCCATGCATGCCTCTCTATCCACGTGCCCTTGTAGTAGTACCGCGCGAAGCCGCCCCCTATTCATTCCTTGCGAGCACAGCGGTACTCAACGCGAACGTTTTGCTTTCACGCACGCTCATATGTGATAGAGCGATATGCATGCACATGCATCGCTCATTGCAGAGAGGACGTCATTTCCTAGTTAAATCCGCGTGACGCGTCGTCGTCTGGGCCATCGCGTAGCAGGCAGGAACTAAAACCAGCACCAGATCATCACCAACAGGTGCGTATGCATGATAAAGTCGGGCAAGCTATGTACGGATGGAGTAAAACTGAATAGATAATTATGTCGGTAATCAATTTTGCACACAGCCAGCCAGCCAATCGTCAAATGCAAGAGTGCGTCCCACGTTAGCCAAGCAAGCAATAGGGGGGCTTCCACGTAAGCAAGCAAGTAATAAGGGTCTATGATTCCTTATTTTTTGAATACGTAAATATTTAAAATATAATCACCTATATGAATGTATACTAAGCGGCAAGCCTAATTCGTTATGTGCATACTTCCGGAATGATCGGCCGCCTAGCATGTTCATTTTTTCGCATGTGTGGTTACTAGATGCGTGGCGACGGCTCACGGGTTTGGTGAGAGGGAAATCCTCAAAGCGTCCCGGAAGCTTCCTCGTCCACTCGATCTACTAGCAACAGCAGTGGTAGAGGTTATCGCAATATATGAACGTAACCCTACTACGGATGTACGGAAGCCGGCTTTGTTTCGGAGCGAGCTCACTGTTAACCAACATCCGCTTCTCGATCGCTCGATCGCCACATATATGTATTACCAGACATATCTATGTATCTATCTATATAGGTAGATAGATAGATAGATATAACAAACTGGCTACTTATACTATTATTATTCAGACTGTCCGGTGGGGTCCGTCGAAGCTGTATCGATGATGGGAGATTTTTAAATAGCTTGTATAGGCAACAGGGAAGGGAAGCGGCTGCTAGTGTCGATTATGTATACATGCGAAGCTAGATGCATGGTCGATAATTATTGGGATCCATTACGTCTGTCGTACATGCCACTATTGCTTACTTCATCCGAAGCGGTGTATCCATACATGCGTCTGTCGGTCACCACATCACGACATGTGTTGCTTGGTAATCCTTCTGCGGCTCAACTCACTGATGAATGGATTCATGAATATAATTATTATAATCCCAATCAAGATAAAAGGTGTATATGTTCTTTTTTAAACTTTTGATTGCACCAGCCAGCAGCTTGCTTCGTCCGTCCGTCCGTAGTCCTCCGCCTGCCAAATGGTCACATACATGTATCTATCTATCTACGTGTGCAACGTACGCACCCCACTGTGCTTATACATGTACCATATAATAATACATTGATGGGATGTGCTGATGATCGAGCGGATTCCCATTATTGTATAAATATTCATATATGTTATTATATATTCATATTCATGTATATTCATATATGTCTTATTTATATATGTCATTATATATTCATATGTCTTTTTTTATTTTCAGCAGCTTACGTAGATAGGTGTATGGCTGGTAATAAATAATCTTAGTTATCGTGTGTGTTCATTTCCTACATCTCTCTCCTCGCCGGGCGGCGGGTATGTTGATTCGCTGCTGCATGCAGGAATAGAACCCTGCTGCGTGCCGACTGATAAGCAGTAATCAGCCTCGTTCGCTCCAACGATATCGTCCTCAAGCAATCAAGGGGCAGGGATGGAGCGTCATCCAGTGGACCGCCGTCTGTCCGCTGCTGCGCACTTTTTGGCATTTCTGGGCATGCACCTGCTGCTGGTTGGATGTTCATCAGGTACGTATGTAAGAATATGTGTATATATGTATATATATTAATGGGGTGTTACACTACGCTGTGGGCGACTCGCCCTGCAAAGACGAGCACCGGGGGCCCTGACCGGACCGAGCCGCCGCGCATGGGAGGGGCACGCGGCGAACCACATATTATACATATAGTTCGACGGTAGCTTAATTTTGTCGTCGTCATCATCATGCACGCGCACGCATGCGACCAAGCCAGCAATGACTCCAGATAATCCCAAGCAAATAAAGGAGCAGCATGATGTGCATACATGCTGCCGCTGCTGGCGAGATGAAGCGAGAATCTATTTGTATAATAGCGCGAATGGACATACATGCATGTATAGATGTATATTTCCTGCATAGCGGTGCGTGTTTGTTATAACGAGATCAGGTGTGGTGGTGGCGATTTATAATTTCTCATAACGGATGGATGTGCACATGGTGTTTATGTGCTATTTCGCATATTTCGCACATCCGTACGGACATATATACCGACGTACGTAGATAATGATGACGGACGTGCATGCTGATATACCTTCATGCATGCCGAGATACACACACACACATACATATATATATATAATATTATATAACGGACCAACAAGGAATGCTTTTTACAAATTTATAGGAGTCTGGAGCGCTGCTGTGGTAGAAAGTGCCTGCCTGCCGTACATCGTCACCGGCAACCAAAAGGCTCAACTGGTTATAGCTAGTGAGAGAGCTACGATTGTGGAGCCGGTGGTGGCGCCGCCACCTCCACCGCCGCAGCTGCTGGCCAGGGCTTCCTCACCTCCGCCTAAGGATCCTGTCATTAATCGTACTTCTGAGGTGTCGACCTCTTCTCAGGGCATCTTCCTCTACCTGTTGGCCAGCTTCCAGTACGTCAGCTGCAATGCGAAAACGGAGGCGGCGAGTTACCGTCTTCAGGTCGCTTTGCAGGATTGCGATAGTTTTGAAGCCGATACCACACCTTCTTCCCCAACCGAGTGTAGTTTGAGAGCGGGCTGCCTGAGGTATGTGTACGTGTTATGCTAGCTAGTTGGCTGCTGGTCGCGAGCTAGCACTAAAGAAACAATTTTTTTCAATAAAGAAACAAAGTGCAGTATGTAAATGTTATATGTATATATAAGTTAGGGAGAAGGCTCAAGTAGTCACATACCCATCGCGCATTCCATTCGCTCGTGTGCCGCCGTCGAGCTGTCTATCCATCCACTCCCCTATTAACTACCTATCTATCTATGAGTTGGTAGATAGATGGTACGTAAGAATAATCCTTGTAGACGACTCTGAAGCCGTCGCTAATTGAAGGATACAAGGAATGATATATATATATATATATATATATATATATATGACTCTTTGCAGGGCGAGTCGCCCACAGTGTAACACCAAAATATATGAGGTCAGTTGCACCCAGCATAACATGCGACGCCACATGCATGCCGCCGTTGGTTGCTTGCTTGCACGCAGAGCCGCATCTTCCTGCTACAGCAACTGCTTCGCAAACATACTGAGCGTGCTCGAGGCCACCTTTGATGTGGGTGCGGCAGCAGCCGTCACAAACCTGTCAGTCCGGGTGGACCCCAAGGCCGCTGCCGCCCTGCTGTCGTCGACAGCAGCAGCGAGCCTGTACGGTAGCAGCGACCATCTCGACGATGACGTTAAGGTGCTCTTGGGGGCTTTGGACACATGCATTTCGGAGGCGGGCGGTGGGCAGCCGACGTCGTCTTCATCTCCATTTGGCGACAGCGGTATTCAGGGGGACTCCCTCCAACTCATTTTCAAGTTGCTGTCAGATCAGGCATATGTTCGGTACGTGCGACGTGCGTGTGTTTTACATGTGTAAGCGTATAAGTAAAATAAGTGTATATATCTAATTATTATATATTCTTTCACAATGGCCTAATTAAGGACGTTTATCTTGTCTGCATATTGCCTGGATGGGGTTACTTGCTTGATAGATGACTACCAAGATAACTGCTGTCTGGACAGGTACGAGGTATATGCCTGATGGAATATGCCGTTAGCTGTCGCGGTGTCTGATTCTTTCAAATTGGCCATCATTATCATCATTTGAGTATCTTTCTTTCTTTCTATTATATACAACAACAACGTCATCCAATTATTCTCCTCGATACTGACAACGTAATAAAACTTCTCCTGCAGGACGGATGACGTCTCTGAGGAGATTCCAGTGGCTGGTTATGTTGGGGGTATCAGCGCATCAGCAGCAGCGTCAGGCACTAACAGTCGTACGGCGTCAGCGGCAGCGGCGGCAGCAGATGCTCTGGTATGTAAGCCTTTATCTATCTATCTATCTATCTATCTATCTATCTATCTATCTATCTATCTATCTATCTATCTATCTATCTATCTATCTATCTATCTATCTATCTATCTATCTATCTATCTGTGAATAAATAAATAATAAGTATACCCCTAGATGGGTCGAAAGCGCACGCAGCTATAAAATATACATGCCTCTCTCTCTCTCTCTCTCTCTCTCTCTATATATATATATATATATATATATATATATATATAAGGGTGTTACACTGGGGGTGGCTCGCCCTGCAAAGACGAGCACCGGGGGTCCTGACTGGACCGAGCCATAGCGCAGGGGATGGGAGTTGCACGTGGCTTTGTCTGTCTGTCCTGCCACGTGCTCCCTCTCTCAGAGGCAGACCAGCAAGAGCAAACGAAAACTCAGAGGCTCTGGCCTGGCCACTAACAGAGCACAGAGGGGCACCAAGATATTTATATGCCCACAGTGTAACACCCCAATTTATATACTTATGGACGCAACAAACAGGTAACGGTGTCGAACCTTTACAAGTTGAATGCCGAGACGACCGTGGAAGCCCTTCGTGATGGTTCGGGTTCGCTGCTGATCACCACGCGATCACACCTTGTACCCACGGATTACGCGATGGAAGCTATGGGCGGCGCGCCATACAGCTTCCCAACTGGTACGTAACTACGTACGTTCGGACGCCGTTGGTTGGTATAGCTAATAACTAGTAGATAGGGGAAGAAACGAAGGCGTACGGACGTCGAATATACGTCTGGGCTTCCCAATGGCGGGTGCTGCGTGTGCGTTTCTGCATATCTGTTTATTTTTTTAACTCGGTCGCTAGCTAGCATGCATGCACGGGACCGATCACCCAGCACCAGCACGTCGTCAAGTTGCTTTCCATGCTACATCCTCTGGATAATGAATTGCATACATATTACCCATCAATTATCAGTGGATCATGCAAGCATCGCGGCCCCCCGCTGGAAGCAAATGACCTTATTATCACATCTCTAAGAGGTGTTACACTGCGCTGTGGGCGACTCGCCCTGCAAAGACGAGCACCGGGGGCCCTGACCCGACCGAGCCAATATAATGATTTACTGCATATGATATACTGCTGCTGACTGTGAACGAATGAACGTATGTACAGCAGCAGATATGATCGATTATTAGTTGTACATATGTGACATGACTGCTTATTATTAATAATTGCTAGATTGCTTTTGTGCATGGCAGCGGTCATTACTGTATGTATGTGTGTGTATTAAATATGTATATATATATATATATATATATATCATGTCGCACACATACACACACACACATATACACGCACCTGGCTTGCTCCGTTCCGGCGTCATCATCATCCAATCTATCTACCTTCGTTGCGATTGATCGATTGATCGCTCCATTCTGCTACCTTGCGATCTATCGCTCATGCATCGGCCCCGCCCCCGATGACGCATCGTCACGTGCTATCACCAGTCCGTTACTCAAGGACGATGCTGTCAGCGTCCGGCCAGCTGGCGGCTCGATTTGACTTGAGCATGTCAGAGTTGATCATCCCGACCAAAAACGGCACCGAGACTACCAACACAACCGACACTACTGGCACTACCAGCACTACTCAAGATTTTAGCAGAAGCACCAATAGCGATGGCGGTGGTGGCAGCAGTGGTCAGAACAAGGAAGCCGCCGTGATACGAACACGCTATGCGCTGACGATGCTGCCAGCAGCGGAGATCTCATCCAGCAGATCGCCCTCGCCACCACCGCCGGGATCACGGTTCGTGACGACTACAGCCACCGATATTGAAACAGTATTGAACGTGACTGCGGACCGGCGCACGCTCGGCTCCACGACTCTGCTGCTGGCTTCTTCGGACCCTGACGATGGTAAGCGGCGGGGTGCGTGGATAAATTATTTCCCTTTCATTTATGTGTGTTTATGGGCTGGGGCGGGCCGCAACGTTCTTGGCCTGCTGAAAGCAATTATTATTATTATTATTATTATTATTATTATTATTATTATTATTATTATTATTATTATTATTATTATTATTATTATTATTATTATTATTATTGCCAGCGCGTTGCTAATGATCCGACCGGATGACGGGCTCTTATACACACATAGATGATATATATATATATATATTTTTTTTTTGGGGTGTTACACTGTGGGCGACTCGCCCTACAAGGGCGAGCACCAAGGGGCCTGACCGGACCGAGCCACAGCGCAGGGGAGGGGCACGTGGCTTTGTCTGTCTGTCCTGCCACGTGCTCCCCCTCTCACTAATAAGACCAGCTAGAGCAAAGAAAGACTCAGAGGCTCTAGCCTGGCCACTGAGCACTGAGGAGCACCACGAAAACAAGGAGGGAACAAAAGAAAACAGGGGGCGACTAACTGCACAAAGAAGGGGACCACTCTCCTCCAACACAAAACTGAACTAGCAAGAGCCTGAAAACACACAGAAGCCCTCAGAGGAGAGACGCCAACATATGTGCATATATATATATATATGCACATATGTAAAGATACGTGAGAGCTGAATCGCTCGACTCGTGCCATCGTGTCCATTTGCAAGCTGCTGGTGGACAGCAGATGCATGCAGGCCCATGCACAGTTACCCGCTCTCAGCTGCTGCGTACGTGCGTGCATGCCGTACGGCAGCCAACGTATTTCTGTTTCTTCGTTTCACGCCCTCCGTTCCGCTCATAGCATGCAAATAAACATCCGTCGATAGCGGTCAACGAGCTAGATAGATAGCCGCTTTGTGTACATATATATTAAGGGGTGATACACTGTGGGCGACTATATATGTTATTACGTATATATGTGCGTTCTTCACCCCGGGGACGGGACCCGGAATTTTTTAGGAAAATGCCCGGAAAATTGTTGGGTCTGCTCCGGGGATCCCAGAAACTTTTCCAGTGTGGAGCGCAGCTTCCCGTGGTTTTTGGCGTAACTAGGTAGAGTTCCGCAGACCCCCCGGGAAAAGAAGTTTTAGGTCTCCCGGGAACCCCGCCGGAACAAACAGCTGCCCCCTTGAAGAACCCTGGTGTGTTTCACAATTTCACGCACGCAAGCCTTTGCGTAATGACCTGGAGTACTCACAATTCATCCACGTACGCACCCATGCAGATGTGCTTGAGAACGGATACGGCGGCGCTGACGGCCACGCCTGGGAGGAGCCACCACTGCTGCTCGTAGAGGGCGTTTCATCGATCACCGTCGATAGTCTGTACCCGGGTGGCAAGGGCGCCGCGGCGGCTTTGAAGAGACACACAGCTTTCCTGGCAGAACGCGCGCGGCGCAGGCACCGCCGGGCGCTCCAGGCGCTGGAAAATATGGGCGCTGATGACGAGACTCTGCGGCAGCTAGCCCGGGAGGCAGGGCTAGAGTGGCCCTCCAAGAAAGGTACATACCTGCATATGGATGGATTCGGAGTCTGAACGTATATATATGTGTGTGTGTGTGTTTTACGCGTGTGCGTATGTCGTGTGTTTCTTTATTAATGTTTTAGCAAGCGATGATTGAGTTGTGGATGTCACGCATGCATGATGTATTATTTAACTACACAGATGCATATGTATACGCTTGACGAACGTGCAACAGCTTGCAACTCGCTACGAACACGTGAGCAAGCCCTCTGCTCTTTGATTGCCTTGCGTATTTATTGCTCTTACATCAATTATATCACGCACCTGTATGTGCCGTACGTACGCCACACTATGTACGTACGATATACGTCCACAGGTTTCCGTAGGCGGAAAATGCAACAGAGCACGGGCATCTTTATGTCGTTCAATCAGTACAAGGAGATTAACGTCGCCGGTTATGGCTTTGGCTTCCAAGCTGGGTTCAGTGGCGATGCGAGCATCGAACGACGACCGCGCAATGTGACGGTAGGGTTGTACGGTTGTACGACACGTGAGAGTGTTAGTTAGCTGCTTGCAGATAGACATAATATATATTTGTTATTTTCATTTATCATGGATGCCATATTTATCCATTCATGTATATATTCATATATATTAAGGGGTGTTACACTGTGGGCGACACGCCCTGTAAAGACGAGCACCGGGGGTCCTGATCGGACCGAGCCACAGCGGAGGGGAAGGGCACGTGGCTTTATCTGTCTGTCCTGTCACGTGCTCCCCATCTCACTCGGACCAGCCAGAGCAAAGAAAGACTCAGAGGCTCTAGCCTGGCCACTAACAGAGCACTGAGGAGCACCACAGAAGCCCTCAGAGGAGAGACGCCAACAGGAGAGCACACTCTAACACAGACAAGAAGGAAGAACCCAGCTAAAGACAGAGGGGGCTTTGACGAGCCAAATTGGCGCCCCCCTAGAAAGCCTCCCGGCCCCACCCACAGCTGGCCCCACAAACCACATATTATATATATATATATATATATATATATATATATATATTGGAATGCACGTGTATAGTGATGCTCAATTGAGCCTGCTGCTGCTGTCATTGCACTCAGGGTGCACCTCTCTGTATGTTTTCTGCCGCATGCCAATCGATAGACGTGTGGCTGGCTGCACGGCACGGCATTTCGACCTGCGCGCGCACCCCGGCACTTGCTTTGCGCGTGATGTACGAGGAGCTGTTTTCGTTCATCATCCCTCTGCACCTCTGGCTATACATGCTTGCAATCAAGCTATTTAAACCATCACTAAGGAAGTTAAAACCCGGCCTACTGTATGCGCCCAGCCCTTGCCTATCTATCTACCTCGCGATTTATCTATCTACGTATCTATCTACTTATCTATCTACTATCTACTCAACGCCCTCGCTCACCCTGCTGCAGGCGGGCGCCGGTGTCCATGGATATTTCCACGTCAACCTGTTCAGCCATTGGTACAATGATGTGCTTAAAATGGACTATACTGCATCCATGGGTGAGCGTGCACGCATACGCATTGGGTGTATAAATATATTATATATACATACATACATAAATCGCCTTACTGCTGGGTGTATATATGCGTTAGGTGGGCTTGCTGGCGGGCGGGTGGGCTTGCATTACTTGCTAGGGGGAATTATGTTGTGTACAGAAACATTAAATCCCTCATATCCCGTATGAGCTTATTTATACGTAGAAATTGGGGGGCTGCGTACGTGCGCAAAGCAGTACGTACCTGACGCTCGTTCCACCTCCTAACTAACGATGAACGTATGTATCCCTGCCTGCCTCCGAATGAGTAAGCTTGGCTGGCATATGTGTGTGTGCGTGGCCCTCTTGCCCGCCGCCCCTGTCTAGCTGCCTACCTAGATAGCAACTAACTCGGGTGACGTATACCGGCAACCAGATAGATAGAAGGATTTTACGTATGTACGTACATACATACATGGAAAATTATATATACATATATATGTAAACGAAAAAAGATATATATTTCTCTGCCACCCACCCTGCCTGTATGTCGCATTATTAATTCATCTGTCGCTTTGTTTGTCTGTTTGTCTGTAGGAGTCACCCGGGACAACAGTGGCACCTACCAAAACGGCAACCCAAAGTTCCGGCGATATTTCAAAGTCATCGCTTGGGCCCTGGTTGATGATGTATCTACCTACACCCTGAAGTCGAGACCTTCCTGCACTGACTTCAAGGCAAGTATGTAGACGGCGTTCATTCGCTATTTCAAGCACTCACATATACATGTGTTTGCATGCATATGGATGTCACACGTCATGGAGTAATGATTCGCACCCCATCCAGCACGCATGCATGTGAAGCGCTATTTTTCTTGCACCTTGTATTTTTTGGGGGGTGTTACACTGTGGGCGACTCGCCCTACAAAGACAAGCACCGGGGGGCCTGACCGGACCGAGCCACAGTGCAGGGGAGGGGCACGTGGCTTTGTATTATGTATGTATGTATGTAGTATTTCGCATCTACCTATCCATGGCGAAACAAACAACTTCATTGATCCGTACGTACGTGATGGCACATACATACGGCAAATAAATAGACTTCGCTATTTTTTCCTTGTTCATGATCACCACCACCTTCAGAGTGCAGCCAACTTCGACGCAGACACCATATGGAGCTCGTCCAGCAACAACATATTTTCTCTGGAGCAAGTGACGAAGGCCGGGATCCATCTGTTTATCATCGATGTGGTGGTGTACTTGAGGGCTGGATTTAACTTGTACCGGGCTGCGGGCACCTGCCCATATACCGGCCATTCATGCGTTGGTGCAGGAGCTGGTATTGGAGGTAGGCAGTTAGTACGGCAGTATGTAGCGAGATAAGGTTCGTTGTATGTATGCATGTACATACGTATGCACCTACCTGCCGTGTACGCCTGTTGTGCGAGTGTACTCGCTGTGCGTGTATAACTTAGGGTGTTACGCTGTGGGCGACTCACCCTGCAAAGACGAGCACCGGGGGTCCTGACCGAACCAAGCCACAGCGCAGGGTAGGGGCACGTGGCTTCGTCTGTCTGTCCTGCCACGTGCTCCCCCCTCACTCAGGCCAGCAAGAGCAAACAAAAACTCAGAAGCCCTAGCCTAACAGAGCACAGAGCTGCACCGAGACGCCACAAAAAGAAGTCTATCTAGGAAGAGTGTATAACTAATGTAATTGTCATTCATATGTCCATATCTAAATAATTGGCACTTCTGTTGCGGCGATATGTAACAAATTTATTGATACATATGATACCCTCGCCTGCGTGCTGCTTTGTATGTACATGATACATACCTAGGCTACGTGGATGGTGTGGCAGAGCTGAGCTGGAACTTGATCCTTGCGAGTGGCCAACTCACGGCGGGCTTAACGCTGGCGCGCCCTACACTGACCGGCTTTGCGTTTTGGACACACAACATGCTCATGTACGGCGACAGCTGGCAGCCCACCTGCTACACCGTTGACGTGAACGTGTGGGGCCTGGGCGTCGACATAACTTACGTTCAAAAAATCCGTAAGTTCATTTCGGTTGCTTGATTGCCTGCTGTCCGTAGCGCATGATATGTATAATAATAATAATAATAATAATAATAATAATAATAATAATAATAATAATAATTTTTTTATTAAGGGGTATTACACTGTGGGCGACTCGCCCTGCAAAGACGAGCACCGGGGGTCCTGATCGGACTGAGCCACAGCGCAGGGGATTGGAGGGGCACGCGGCTTTGTCTGTCTGTCCTGCCACGTGCTCCCCCTCTCACTCGGACCAGCCAGAGTAAGGAAAACCTCAGAGGCTCTCTCTCTCTCTCTCTCTCTCTATATATATATATATATATATATATATATATATATATTGATTGATTGATTGCATATTCCACACAAGCCAACACCGTCTTCACGTACATCATACATGAACATCCAGCAAAAGGGATGGCGAACAAGGTTGCAAAAGATGGCACAATAGATAAACATGCGCAACGCAGGAATAATATATTATTACAATTATGTGCATTCGCACATGTCATAATGTATATGTACGGCAAACGTGCCGTACGTTACAGCACGCATACAACAATATATACATTTGTGTGTGTAAACTACCAGCAGTTCATGTGTCTATCTATCTAGCTATCTATCTGCACCGTCTATTTACTAAGATAACAATGAGTAAATATTATACTGTAATAACCTGATGTGCTCTGCAACTGGTTCCCTGACTCTTTGTCTCAATGATGTTATATATGATATATACACACGTTTTGCACACACACGCAGTTTGGGTTAAAAAAACCTACGAACTCTATCACTCTAATGGGTGGCTGTTCATATCCTGGTCACCTTATGGCAACGGCTTCAACTGCCCCACCTGGAGCAGCACCTACAATATGGATTACACCGACAACCTCGCCCTGGCCGACTACCTCAGCACACAGCCATCGCCACCAAGGCCACCTCCGCCCCGGCCACCTTCGCCGCCGTCGCCACGGCCACCGCAACCCCCACGACCGCCGCCGAGGCAATTTCCGGTCCAGAAAGGAGCTGATTTGCAGTTCACTGTCTCATGGGAGGACATCACCTACGTCGACAGCGTTGATGGTAAGGCATGCAGCTAGCTGGACGGAGCGGGTGAATCTATCATTATTACATGCATACGTACGTATATACAGTTATCTAGGGAGTATGAGTTCTTATCGCCCTGTTCTCATCATCCGTTCATATTTATCCGTGTAATGTTTTCGTGCCGATTTGCCATGCGAATAGTATATTTAAGGAGTGTTACACTGTGGGCGACTCGATCGCCCTGCAAAGACGAGCACCGGGGGCTCGTATACATGTGCACATGTATATACATGCATACATATACACATACATATAGATAGATAGATAGATAGATAGGTAGATAGATAGATAGATAGGTAGACAGATAGCATCTCATTTAGCAATGTTAGGTAATCCTAGGCAGGTAGGTATCTAGCTAGCTAGGATATGTGATGCTGCCTTTTTGCTTAGTTATACGCAGTATAGGATGAATCTGATTCATCCTTCAAGCATACAAAGGAAAGTGTCAAGCAAGTCCACAACGAGCTTCGCATTTCCTGCAGCTGGTTTCTTTCCGTTCAGATCATCAGATAGCATTTTACGTAACTTCACGAGCCGTTAGTTGCTGCTTTCGTCGAGCTACAGCAGATGAATGATGAATGGATGAGACACGTATGTATACCTAAGGGGTGTTTGTAGTAGTTGAGAGCCGCAAAGGCCTCTCGAGATGCTGATGACGTGTATCTGCACATCTATATTGTGCTAGAGTGTGTACGACTACTACACTCCCCCCTCTCTGGAGGGCACGTCTCGGGCACTTAGGCCCCATCAGCCAATGCTAACTAACCATTGCCTACCCCGGCCATGGGAAGGTTAACTCAATCCCACGTCGCGACATGAGCGTCACATCATGCACCCTAGCTCTCACGGGTTTCTCTAACATCAAGACTTATTAGCTTTCAACCACTCTCCAACTTTCCGTTGGGAACCTGAATCACGTCAGAATCTAGACATCGCTGTCCGTAGGTATCAAATCGGCGACCTCAGGATTTGAGTCTGACGTTCCGTCTCGCTACCATTGTAGTAGTTGAGAGCCGCAAACGCCTCTCGAGATGCTGATGGCGTGTATCTGCACATCTATATTGTGCTAGAGTGTGTACGACTACTACAGTGTTACTCTGTGGGCGGCTCGCCCTACAAAGACGAGCACCGATCGCTCACTCGCTCGCTTGATCACCTGCCTGCTGCTGCTGCTGCTGCTGCACGCAGATGCTTCCGCTGGAAAATCATTCACTGTAATTTATGAACCAGATTTGGCCCTAACGTGGATTGGACAGACGAGTAATGCAACGCTTTCTGTGACGAGTCTTGTGCCATTTTCATCCGTGATTGGCGCTTCCGTACTCCCGGGCGACAACTACGTGACGATCTACTGGATGACAGGCAGTACTTCTGCACCTAACCCCGGACTGTACAACCTGTGCTTCTTCAGCAAGACCCCTGGGCCTGTCCTAAAGGTCAGCATGGAGGTTTACTGGAAGGGGACGCTCGTGAAGCAGGTCTGGCACATTTGGGATACCCAGCTCCAAGGTCTCGGCGGGCGCCCGCCCGGCAGCCCCTGTGTGTGTCAAGCACCCGGATACGTCGGCAGCTATAACTACAACACCACGGCCCGTCTCGGATATTTCTACCGGCCGCCGCCTTCACCCACACCTCCATCGCCGCCGCCACCATCACCTAAGCCGCCATCTCCAAAGCCACCATCACCATCCCCTAAGCCGCCGCCACCACCGCCAAGGCCACCGCCATCCCCAGCGCCATCACCTCCTCGCATCTTCGCGTGTAGGTTAAAATATAAATCGCTTACCTCGTGTGCAGCGAATGGTATTGTGCTTTATTGTAATCATGGATATAGATATGCACGCGTGCCCTGCCATACAAAAAATAATAATTGCTAAATGCAAAAGATGTGTGAATATATATGTTTTATATTATGTTATTCTCTTCATGCATATGAGCTTATGTATTTAAGAAGTGTGCGATGGCTTGTGTTCTTGCATTGCTTATCATCTTGTGATACGGCCGACCCATCGATACATGCCACAATATTTATTATATATACACCATATATAGATGTGCTTATCCGTCAGATGTTGTCATCTACCTAGCCCGCCAACCTCCGGAGCAGCAACTAGGTGGATGGATAGATACATATGTACCCATGGTCGCGTTGTTAGACATGCACGAACACAGGCAACATTATAAGCGGGGGGAAGTATCATTGATTGCCGGTCCATAGATCCAATCCTCCCTCCCTCGCTCGCTGCTGGCTGCCTGCGAACACGCACACACGCATCTCGAATTTTTCATCGCTTCCTACCTGTTGCGCTAATCGACTTTTGCTCGTCGTGGAGCGACGATTCATTTTCCCATCCGATCATTCTATCTCTACATCTTCGTGCGTGGCTTATATTATAACTGTACTACTACCCATACTACCTGCTTGCCTACATGTCAACGGACAAAATGCTGCAAACAGACGACTTCTGTTTAATGAACCCTTGCCGTGGAGCGACCTGCATAAACCTGCCAAAGTTTAACTCATGGTCCTGCGGGGTCTGCCCACGTTTTTCGTACGCAACTACGATCACCTTGAACGGAGTTGTGGGACCCTCGTGCAGCATCCTTGGTACGTACGTAAGCCCCCTAGCTAGATATCTAGCTAACTATCTAGTTAACAACCTAACCTAGCTAGCCATGGATTCTTCATTCCTTCGGTACTCCCACAAGGAAACCAGTTCATTCGGAACCGGAACCACCGTTCGTTCAGTACCTTCACTGTAATAGTAATAGACAATTTTCAGAGAGATCCTTACAAAGCCCCATGGCACATATGTGTGCGTAAATTAACATTTCAGCATTACAATGAAGGCTACGGGGATCATTTTCTTAAGATATTAAGGGGTGTTACACTGCTGTGGGCGACTCGCCCTGCAAAGACGAGCACGCACCGGGGGGCCTTATGATACGTCTCTATCTATCGATGCAGCTTCCAAGTAGATAGATCTATCCGCGCAGAAGCATGTGTGCCATGCATGCCACCGGCCTTCTTGCACGCTATCTTGCTTTCATACACAAGCACAAAATACACGCACACGCGTAGGTATACAAACACACACACACACACACACAGATATCTATTTATAGATATAGGTAATAAATGCATCTGGTGCGTGAGTGCAGTCAATATGTGGCCAAACATCTAATCGCTTGCCTGCATATACAGCCATATATTGCTTAATTGTGTGGGTATCCCGTGATCCTACCCGCCGCACATCACACTTGTTCGTGTCGTGATCATTTACGTCATCTATCAGCTAGAAGTGACTGCTGGTAGGATAAGGCCAGACCTGCCGACCCTGCTCCTGAAACAGACGATTGATATATCCCGCCCCCATGTCTGCATTTGCTCTCTCCCAGATCTTCAACTAACAGAAAATAATGATTAACGCTCGAGGCACCGACCTGCTAAGGAGGCCCGGTTGAATGCTATTAGGGCATACTCATATTTACCCGACCAGCAGCATGGGGGGGCGGTTGGTAAACGCCCATGCATGCCTACTGATAGACGGCATTACGTACCGCAACAATAGTAACTCTCTTGTACGGTGCTTATGTTCGTTGTGGCCTGTATTCAAGCTAACGGGCTGGTGACCGCATGATTTTTCACCTTAGCTGTTATGCGTGTATGGCTGCTGGCAAGCTATATATCACCACCAGTCAGGATTAATGTCCTGTGCATGTATATGTATGTCCTAAGCCAGCCGCTGTACCACACACACACACACACACACACACACACACACACACACATATATATATATGTATGTATGCATGTATCCATCCCCACATCTACTCACCAACAATTCACGGGTCTGTATGTTTAGGTGTTGCATTACTGATGATATATAGCATATATATGGCTATATGTATTAAGGGGTGTTACATATGGCTGTTTGTATGTTGAGATATGTATGTGTCGCAACCATTTGTGTATATATATGGAATCCACAATACGTTTTGTCGGCCGTTCTGTGGCGTTAGTTTCGGGTGGATAATCTGCTGTTTTGTGGAGCAGGTTGTTTAAGGCGTTTAAGAAGTACGTCGATACCATCTTGCTTGTTGCTCCAAAACGATGCGGAGATATTGTACGAAAACATATACAAATGTTTTGGAGCGCATACAGTCCTTGTGATAATACATCATTGTGCGTGTGTATGCACGCACGCATGCAGATCTGTATGTGTACGTTGCAGTCTTGATATATATAGTGGGGTTTAAGTGACATGCAGACATGAAGGGCTCCACTGGAGCCTGCTGGCCTTATATGTTTGTGCACGCACTTGTTTTTTATTCGCTCGAAGGCAAGCAGCTAATGGAATCGATATGCGTCGATAAAAACGAATTTACATTTTCAGCGGCGGGATGTGAACTGCGTATTGCTTCTTGTTATGAAGGAATATAATGCTGGCTTGGTAGACTGTGCCCGCCTAAGCAATGATCGTCCTAGGGAGATCCCATATGTAGCTGAGTCCTGTTGCTATGTACACAGACTCTGATCAATCCGCTTCCCCCATAGTCATCTGTCATCCGTCCTGGCTTGCATGGCTTCCAGCCAGCCACATGCCCTGTGTAATAATTGACGTACATATATAATAACCGTAACCATGGCTACGGAGTTCATCACGTTAATTTATCATGCATGCCAAGCAACCAATAATAATCCAGCAAGCGGATCAAATATCTGTATTGGGGTGTTACACTGTGGGCGACTCTGTATGTATGTATGCTGGACGACGTGAGCGAGATGCATTTGGTGGGACGACAATTCTTGCGTCGTCTGGTTTGCAATACATTACCACTACGTACATATAGATTTATTACCCGGGTCATATACAGTATGCATAGGTACTTTTTGGGGTGTTACACTGTGGGTGACTCACCCTACGAAGACGAGCACCGGGGGCCTGACCGGACCGAGCCACAGCGCAGGGGAGGGGCACGTGGCTTTGTCTGTCTGTCCTGCCACGTGCTCCCCCTCTCACTCGGACCAGCTAGATCTAGCCTGGCCACTAACAGAGCACTGAGGAGCACCACGAAAACAAGGAGGGAGCTAAAGAAAACAGGGGGTAACTAACTGTACAAGGAAGGGGACTACTCTCCAACACAAAACTGACCTAGCAAGAGCCTGACAAAGACACACAGAAGCCCTCAGAGGAGAGACGCCAACAGGAGAGCACACTCTTTCACAGCCAAGAAGGAAGAACCCAGCTAAAGACAGAGGGGGGGGATGATGAGCCAAATTGGCGCCCCCCTAGAAAGCCTCCCGGCCCCACCCACAGCTGGCCCCACAAACTACTCCTGCACTGCACAAGAGGGAAAGACCTCTCTCACTGCCTCCCCCAAAACCCTCAGAACCCGGTGCCTGGACACAGGCTCCTCCAGCCACGAGACCCTCCACCCTCTCCCTGCCCCTCCTCAAACACTAGACTGCCTTCCCCTTCTCTCCAACTCTCCTCCTCTCTCCCCCTTCTTCTCCCTCAAACCTCCTCCTCAAAACTCCCGCCCTAAGAACCCTGCTCTGCTCTCTCTGCTCCACGGCCGGTGATTTCCACTGGAGAATCACATCTCATTTGCGCTCCAACTATGGCTAGGATGGGATGCTGCAGTCCCACCTGATCCCAGCCATTTTTAGGGATACCCAACGCTGCAAAAGAATGCAAGCGAGTCCAGAAGTCAGCAACTGTACGGGCCCGTACTCGGTCCAGGTACTGTATGTTGACAGATTCTTATGGAGAACAGTTTCAGCGCTGAAACTAGCGCGCAGCTATCGGGTTTCGTTCAAGTGTGTATGTATCGTACGGACATGTGCGTCCTAATATTGTTGAGCCTTTTTCGACGCATGCCACGGATGGTGGCACGTAGCTGAGTGCAGCTAAGTGCTATTAATATGTTTGCCCGAATGCACAGAAAGAGAAAGTAACGTGCCCCGCTCTCGATCTATGTATGTAATGATGCTGCCTGGTTGGCGCATCTGATTCATTTGATCGGCGGCGGGTTACCTCGCAATACCTCGCACACGCTATATACCGTAGCAAGCAAGCAAACAGCCATTAGGAGCCCTGCGTTCGTTCTTTTGCTTTCCGGTAGGTTACATCACGTTTGGTTTCTTGATTAAATTAGGTCGTCAGGTCCAAAAGCTATGATTTGCACAAATATCTAAGACAGTAAAGGAACCGCGACGAGATATATATAGCCTGACCATAGCTCCTGGACCGGACTCCAATCTTCCTCGGATCAACAAATAATCAGTGACTAGACCAACTGCACATGATATCGCAGCGTACCTTGCGCCACGTCTTAATTTAGCATGCAGCAAGCCTTCCGAAGGCTTGGGCGAAGATGGGGCTCCTCCGTAAGGGCTCAACACACAGTAGGGAGCATCGTGAAACACGAGACGAGGCACGGTAATTCCCCGGGTAGTGCCGACGCACGGACATGAAGCCTGATTGATAAATGAAATGCAGGCACGGGAACCGCCGGTGGCAAAACTGCAACAAGCGCACCTATCTGGTGCAGAGCGTTTACACCGCAATTCAATGTCTGTACTTTGCAAGTTCGGGTAAGGACCCCACCCTAAACCCATCAGCCATCGCTGGAACGGCATTCGACAATCCCATCATATCTTTTGCTCGGATGCTTCCTGATCCGGCCACAAGCTCCATACCCTCCCCACACCTAATCGACTGCACAATCAGTGGAGGTCCGTTTCCGGTGACCCTCCACTTCCGCATGCAAGATATATGAATGCAAAAGTCTTGCAAGTCCTACAATACGCCGCCGTGTCTGCTACAATATGCCGCCGTGTCTGCTAGCGAAGTACTAAGGCAAGGTTCCGTTGTAGCTAGACGCAGGTGTATATGATACGCGCAGGTACGCACCCACGTATGCCGCTCAAGGAAAGTCATCCATCTACCCATGGCTTCTAGTAAACGAACGACCGCGTACATCGCACAGCAAAGCGACGCCTTATCCTTTCGAATCACACGAGGAGCTTCCAAGGAACGAAGCAACCCAACCCAAGCCTGGGAAATGGAGCAAGTTGTCTGTATCAGCTTCTGCCTAGTAAGGACCATCGTCCGTGGCGCTGCCTACCGCATCGAACATCCAACCGATATCCTTGTGCAAGCGAATCTCTTAGCAGCAGCACAGAAGAAGGGTCGGTTAATTTTTCCTTGCCACCCTGAGTCCCGAGTGCACATTTTTGACGCATTGCGGCGGACGAACCTCAACACATCGACTGTTGTTACCATCATAACCATCATGCTCACCCTGCGGCTGCAGCTCACGTAATGCCGCCTAACATCTAACCCTGTGCAGACGCGCTGACCGGCACAAAATTAAATTCAACGCATTCACACAACGGCGTAGATCAGGCGTCGCTTATAGAGGGATTAGTTGTCGCGGTTCTTAATCCCGTCAACAGTGCATGCAGGCACTGCGCGCCCGTTACTTACGCGCGTCTGGCTGCGTCAGGGAGATCCACACTGCAACACCGCTCTCACATACACACATGGATATATGCAAACACGCATATAGGCAAACACAAGCGTATAAGCACACGCAAAGTGTAGCTCTCGACGCGTTGCCAAGGTCCCGGCTGTTAACAAGGAGCCACCCTACGTAAGTAGTATGCTCTTGTATCCCTGCCTCGCTACACCGCAATTTCCACTACCATTCTACATCGCTAAGCCAGGCCCCATACCTTCGACCCTCGCACTCATACAAAGCTGCTGAACGAAAGACAGCATAAACCCCACCACACTTGCTGACTCAGCTCATTGCCCCCCGTTCACCCCTGCCCTTGCTGCGGGCCCATGGCCCATGAGGGACTGCAACGTGACGCCCGGGGCCGCCCTTGCTATTTGCTTCCATGTGTACTCCCATAAGTCTGTGCCGTCCTGGTCTTTCCAGCCCTCAACCAGGATTTTCTGCGGCTCGAACCGATCGAAAAGCAAAGAAAGGTGTTGTTACAATTTTGGGGACGTGGACAGGTTTAACATAGGGAGGCCCGAAAAGGTAACCTACGCTTTGCGCAGCGGTTCTGGTGCGGCGTCCTTGCATATGCACGACGGCCAATACCCTCAGGTAACCCTTTTCGTGCCCTACTTACATTGCTGTGCAATACCAGCAGCATGTTCTTCGCGGCTTCCGGCAGCGCTTCCGCAAGCACCTCCCCGTCCTTGCGGTTATTAACAACTGCTGCGCCCGCCATCACATCAAGGATGCCTCGCCACACGCGACCAAAAGTTGGTAAGCTTGACAACTGCGCAAGTGATGGTTGCGAGGATGCACACGCATATGCTTGACTGCCACGAACCCAGGTTATCCACAGAAAGCTTAGGTTACCTACTAATATAATATATCTAAAATAATATGAGACTTTAGCAGGAAGAACTGGGATCATCAGCTGCAGCGGGGGCAAAAACCCCGGGCCGCCTGAGACAACCACCTACTTCCTTTTCCCCCACCGACCTGAGCATGGAATAGCAGCACCATCTTGGATAAGGCCCGAACAAGATCACGAACCGTCACATCACACTGCGTGCGGGAAAATGAAATGGTCAAGATGCAAGATGTATCTGACAAAAAGGCAGGGCCAAAGGAGATGCTGAGACGGCGTCAATCACCGTGCTGTTTAGGAAGCGCATGTTTCCCTGTATCGACACACGCATACGTAAACGCATCATTCTCACCAAGCCAAAAGCATGTCCCGTAATCGCAACGTCTTACTTGAGGCATGTCCCTGGCAGCGACCGAGGAGCCCAGCATTTTGACCAGATCCTGACCCAGAGGCAACAGCAGCTCCTGCAATGAGCGAGTGAGGCCCTCCGCCGGGATGGCCAGCTTTTCAGCCGAAACCACAGCACGTTGCAAGCACTGCAAAGTACCGTTCCGGACCTGATGGAGAGGAGGACCGCATTTGCGTTGAGAGGCATCGGTGAAAGCTGATCCTCCACAACTTGATAGGTTGAAATGGTTGAAATCGTGTTTGGAAGTGCATGTGGTGGGATTACCGCTGGGTCAGGCCAACATGTGACATGCAAGTCAACGGGAGGCGTCTTGCCGAACGCTTGCTGAGGCACTGAGCAACGGCTATGCGAGGGATTCTGTATGGCATGTAATTGCGACTTCCAATCATTAGGTGAGGCCAGCCGTAAGTGGACGAGGAAACGATTCGTCAAGGAAAAAGTGGGCCAAAAGGCAATGGCAGCGAGCTCTGACCGGTCAGTCGCACACCTCAATATTATGATTCTTGGCCAGCCGGCACAGCCAGCCTATTAGCAGATGCCAGGAATCAAGCTTAAAGGCTTGGTAGCCCAGCCCCTCCAGAGCCTCCGCCGCATACTTGGCCTGGGCGGAGATCCACCACAGTTCCAACCACTCCTCTGCAATAGGGTTGATACACAAAGTGTTTTACGAAATAATATGAACGTAATATGCAGAACGTAAAATGCAGAACGGGCACATATGCATGCTAAAGGCAAAACCGTGCTTGTATGTGTGAATCGTGAGGAGTGGACGACGATGATACGTGTGCTCAGCACGATGATAGAATCGCCGGATCAACTTCGCCGCCTGCAGCTGGATTAACCAGTCGAGCCACACAATTCCAAACGAGCACACAATCCATCGAGCCTGGGGAACAGCAGCTCCAGTAGGAGCAGACACTGACGTCAAGGCAACACTGGGCAACGCGTGGTGATGAGCCAAGGGCATGCCCAATGTAGGCAGCAACAAAAAGCCCTTGTAATCAGAGTAGAGTCATTCGATGACATTCATAGACGCGGTAAATGTTAAGCGCGGGCGGGCTCAATCCCGTCACCCACCGACAGAAGTGACGACCCGGATGGCCTGTGCAATGTGCGTAGGATGGCCCTGACGCTCTCCCCTTCTTGGGTCGGGCACCGCCCTCTCCAGCAAGTCTACCGCCGTCGGCACGACCGCTGTGAAATTGATGACGGAGAGTGTCTCCTTGCAAACCCTACCGTAGGAAAGGGACGACGGAACGAAAGTTGACAAGGAGACCCCATAAGGCGGCATCCGGCATATCATAAGACGAGTTCGGACATTGCCATCAAGACAACTGCCACCATAATCGCCAGGATTGGCGTTTTCATGGGGTCGCAGCATCAAGGAAAAACACACATTGTAGAGTCAGGGGGTTGATGCAAATCATAGAGAACAAGGGGGGCGTGAAGGAATGTGAGCTCTGCCTGTTAATGACGCACAGCGGGCCAAGGCATCCAGTATCCGGCATCCATCTACCCAGACATTTATCCATCGACCTACCATGTAATAGTGTCGAGGCAGACAGGAAAAGAGGGTGGGTCCAGATGAATGACCTTGATAAGCATGCAGATGCTCATCCAGGCCTGGGTGCTGGTCAGGTAGGCAGCGGCGCCCTGCATGAAGAGGCAACACGTGAAAATGCCGCAGGGTTAGGGACTAAGCATTCGGGAACGCGCGAACAAGAGGGCAAGAGAAAAACTTCGGCGTGAACGGAGATGAGTGCGGTAACGTGCACGTGAGAAATGGAGAACGCCTTTGCAGGAAAGCCCCTCCACTAACACACGCTCATGCAACAATGCGCTAATGGCTCCCATAGGGTCACGTGAACGCGCCCCTTCCCCAAGCGTTTAAACGCACGCATGCCATTGAACGAATGGCAGCCAGCCAGCCCATATGCCCGCCTCGCCCGCCCTGCACAGTCTGCTCAAACTCCTAGACCTAGGCGGCCCCTCGTAAACATGCCTGCAGCAATGACTGTATTTCGGAAGCGATGGTGGAGGCCAGGTCGTTGGCCACCTGCGATCAGGGGCATTTATGAAAGCGACGCAAAGGGACCCGAAAGGACCCGGCTTATGCTCTAGATGCGGCTTGGATAAGATAGAAGTGGCGCATGGGACATACTTGTTGTGAACATAGCCTGTGACCTTGGACAAAATAGCGTTTTCCAACTATACCTAGAATGGAGCCTCGCGTAATCGCCGTAGCTCCTATGGGAGGAGCGGAGGCCTAGGCCGACAAAAAGGTGCGTCTGTCCGTCCGTGGGCGTTAGGAAAGCTGTGTCAACCGTCACTCGAATGGTATGACTCGAATGTGGTATGTGAGCCTCGCGTAATCGCAGTGGGTGCCCAGAGGCCAGGGGTCCAACAATGACGCACAGCATAACAAATGTGAGCGGGGAGCCACACTACATTGATGTGGCTCCGCACTCATGACAAGGAATGAGGCGTTGTTCGTTTAGACGACGCCGTCTGCATCAACCCACCTGCTCATCTACCAGCGACAGCAGCTGGATGCCCCGCATGAGCGGCTCACTTATGTCAGCAGCTTTATATGGTAGCAATCGCTGACAAAGGCGCAACATGGCCATGATGGCTTTTTGCACCAGAACCGGCTCGCATTCGCGTGAATGGCTAAAGATGATCTGTCATAAGATGATTGGAAGTCAGGTAACGTGGAAACGTATATCAGTAGACAAGCACATAAAACGTGCATTCCTTGTGATACATCAAGGTGACACACTCCGGAAAAGTAGAGACAAGTCCCAAGAAATGGGGAATAAGATTGGCTAATCTACCAAAGAGCAGACGAAGGGATCGCTTTGTCACTGCAGCATGGAAAATGGAATCAGGCATAATCTAGGCATTTCAGTGGAATGGCATCGAATGAAAAGCTGTTTAGGAACGCTAGCCTGAGCAGCTGCCCTCCTAAACTTCCCTTGATTGACTCGATGGACGCCGGATGGGTGGCAACCAAAAAACGTGCTCACCAATCGAGACTTTCAGGCTGCCTGACGGGCCACCTTGAACGCCGATGAATGTCACCGCCTCTCTACAAAAGCGCACCGCCTCGCCTCCCAAGAACCATGCAGACAAATCCCGGCAGCCACCATGAACCACACCCCGGTCCACACTTTAACCGTAAGACACACATAATCTCCGAGTTCCATGGCGGGCCCTATCCCTAAAATGCAGTACGGGTTCCCACCTGAAAGTGCTCATAGGCACGCGGCCACAGTAACGTGATACGGTCGCGGTTCCGAAGCAGCACCGTGTATAGAAGCTCCAGACACACCTCCGACACGTCCCAGGGGTAGCTGCCTAGGGAGGAATTCTGGCGAGGGATGGGGCCGGAGCTAGAGCAAATGGCACGGACTAGCTGTGCCAGAGACTCTGCGGGCGAATGGGAGGATATGGATTGGAAATCACTTCAGCACATGCGCCTTCAAAAGAGCAGGTCGGCGTTCTACAAGCCAGGATGGCAGGCGAACAGGGGGTCGCGCCTTGCTCCCGAGCGCATAATCTTCAAAGAGCGATTACTGCGATACTTTGCCATGCAGGAGTCCGATGTCACACGAGAGGACTTGATTCATGGATTAATTGGTTGGTTGTTGGTTTGGGCAAGCAACGCGAAAATGACGAAATTGGTCAAAGCCCGGTCGCACACAAAGCCCACCCTAAGCTCAACCCACTCGCCACCCGCGCCATCCCCACTTGCCTTGTTTTAAAAACTTGCTGTCCGTGAAGGCGTCTTCAAAGCCGCATGCCGCCAAGCACTCCTCTGTTCGCGCCACCGCCGCACGTTCTGCTTCTGTGAGCTCCAAGTCCGCCTTCTCCATCCTGGACTTCGCGGCAGCCGCTGCAGTGGGTAGTCCCGGTCCAGACCGTGACACACTGCCGACGGATGACTCGGAGATGGCCCCGAGGTCGGTGCCCAGAGCCAGCATTTGCGTGAAGCTGCTGTCGATAGCACAGGAGATCATGGCGGTGAGGATGGCAAATATAAGGACGGAGATGGTAAGGGCAGAGGATGGCAACATGCGGTGAGAAACGGCGTGCGAAAGCTGGAAAAAGGCTCCGTGCGTTGCAGGAGCGCTGCGCTGGTGGTTTGCAACGCGCCCTGCAGCTGGGTGCTCTTAATAAAGCACCACACACAGCACAGCATGCTGGAACGCCCAGAAAGCGACCCATATAAAGGGTGAACGGAAATCTATGCGGGTATCATGATAGAAGGATTGGAAGAGGGCACCCGCAGAGTTGAGGAAAGATGCAAATTAAGGGAAACGGGGTACCAAACCACATGTACTGAAATCCCGCACTCGGTTTTGTTACATGATGACAGCAGCTGACGAGCCAGCCACAAAATGGTGGCCAAGACGTGTCTTTATTGGGATTACGGATCAAGCTTACGGCTATTGACTTCATCGCGTACAAGCACCCCAAATGTAGCTGAGTGCCATGACCCGAAATTTGGCTTTGCCTAGGGCAAGACAGGGTTTTCAAGCAAACAGTGCCCGGCCCATCCAACCCGCCCACCTTGATATGTGTTTCAGAATGGAGGACGACCCGCCGATGTTACTGCCTGTCCGCTGGAGTACCATCCGTCGCACCTTGAGCGACACACCGTCCACATCCCGTACCACCAAACCCCCATCGCCGTCTCCTGATCCGGAAGGGGGTTTGAGGTGTCCATGGTAGGCGGAGGCGGTATATAGCAAGTCCGTCGTGGAAATGGAGAAGATCTCAACTCTAGCAAGACCTCAGCTGGGTTACAGGATTTTACCAGGACACTTGTAAATAAACTATGCCCCGGCAATCCAGCCCTACCGTTGAGCGCTTTGCAGAAGCTGTCCGGCAGCAGCATCCGGCGATAGAGGTGCAGCACCAGGTCCATTACGTTGGCCCAACCTCCACGTAAGCAGTCGCCGTGCCTGTGTGTGTGATCAGCAAGTATGTCCCCGCGTAAGTAATACACAACGCACAGCGCAAGGAAAGGAAAGGGGCCGATGCAAAAAGCAAATGCTCCCCTCATATCTGGTGCAATCGCAGCTGGCACGATGACGTCGTTCTGCTTGGATGTGTTGGTGTATAAAACGCCACGTAAAGATATCGCCTTACTTGTTGATAACCGCAGCAAGCGTTCGTGTGACTGCCCGCAGCTTATGGTCGCGTCCAAATACAATGTCTGCGCGAGCTGTGGTGGGAACCTGGGAGCGGGAAAAGACACCCCGGAACCAAGTCAAGATAAATAAATCCAGCCATATAGGTGGACTGATGGCAAAATCACTGTTAAAAAGGATACCCACAGTAATATTCCATCCAATCCTTGCTGGCTAATCCAGCACCCCATCCCTTTCGTGTATACACTCACAGGAGACGCGTAATTCCAAGGGATGCTCCTCCTGGCCGTGAGCATGGTGCAACACACATGATGGCGTGCTGAAGTTCCTCTACTACGGACATTGCTGGCCTGCTACTGCCCAGCCCCAATGCCTTGACCTCATCAACATCTCCCGCTGCAAATTTGAGTTCGCGTCATGTGCATGCTTCTAATCATACCAGGATCCACGGTCCGCTTGACATGTTCGGTATGGATTCTCTGACTGACATGACCCACTTCCGTGCACCCACCGCAGCCAGGTGTTGCAGTGGTATCTTGGACAGGTTGACGATGATGGAATCCGCCACGTCCTCCAGCTCATGGGCGGCGGCGATCTGACAGGCCATCTGCGAGGATGTGGGTGAATTAATAAGCGCGGAAGGGAATGAGAGGCTGGGGGAGGAAGCCGATTAAGAGCCCCGATACGCAAGGAGGTAGAAACTAGCAACCATGAACACGGAACAACCCGGACTGCCAGTGCAGTATACGGAACGACTGAAAATCCGGCATGGACGGGAGGGACGGGCAACAATTATGTTTCCCCATGAATCTGGATGAAGCTTGCAGGTGAACCGGCGATTTGAAGTACAGAGACTTCGTAACCAGTTGAACCAACCCAACCATCAGTGTCCAACAACCATAGCCACTCACATATTACACATCCGCACACTATGCACATAGCTTCATAATAAGAAATAGAATACTATACCTGCAGCCCTTCCAGCGCCGATGATACGAGCGCTTCATTGGAGCAGTTGTCCACGATAGCACACATGGCGTGTACCGCAGGGCCCCAGATGAGCCGGAACATGGTGGTGTCGAAGAGGTGCCGGCCTGCAGACCAAGAGGAGGTCAACTAGGAAAGTAGTACGAAACTGATTTCGTGGAATAATTTGAGGGTTGGGGTTTAGAACACATGCCAACACATGCGGCAGAAACCCTTCAGGCTAGATGCCCCCGACACCAGATGCGGAATGAGGGCTTGGAGTTTAGGCGACACCATGGAGCAGAGGAAGGGAAATGATTCACGCAAGGATATCATCCAAAGTAATGTACCATTCTGAAAAAGGACTGACTAATGGATTCGCGGTCCCATTGCAGCCGGATAAAGCGATGTGCAAGGGGACGAGGTCGAGAAATGGCTGCATCTTCGAGGGCGAAGATGAAGCGGCAAACGCAACGCCACTTGCAACTCCGGTCCTCCAAGTACCATGATGCCACGTGCGTGAAGTTGCACTTTGACGCCACGTGACGGTGTAGCTCAAGTTCGCTTCACACACGGGCAACCTAACCTCTCATGTACCACTTAAAATATGGCTGCGTAATGGGTATCCTCCAGTCCCCCAGGTGGAAGCGGCCGTAGAGTTCTGTGCCAAGGGCCGTTGTTTTCATACAATCCAGAAGACGGAAGGAATTCCGTTCCGTAGATGACCTCGAAGCTCAAGTTCACCCTTCCGTGTAACCCCAACACTCACCCTCCTCCGAGGGCACCACCAGGCCCCGCGGCGTGCCACTGATTTGCGCCAGCTGCAGGAAACACTGTTCACTGACATCCATCGAGGCCGGTTCCGACAGCCGCAGCGGCGTCTTAACAATCGAGGTGTAGATGTCCTGCAGGGGCGATGCAAATTGTTGGGGCCAAGCTCCTCATTACACCGACTCGTTATGTTCATCAAAAAGTCATAATCCTAGGGCCTATGGAAGGATCGAAGTGACTACAGCTATTAGTCCATAAGCGCAGGCAGAAAACAAACAGCCGAGGAACCATACGGTGCAGAAGTTGTTGATTTCGTGCAGGACCACCTCATACTGCGGCTGACAAACCAGCGATTTAATACATGTAGTACAGTCGATGGCATTTAAGTTGGGAAAAACGGGATCCAGTGCGCTGCAACAAGTGGGAGACGTAAATAGCTCGTTGAGACCGGGAAGATTTGCATAGCGGTTCGCACCTCCAGGAATTGCGGATCAAAGTCAGCATTGTCGTTGACACCACGCAAGTTTCGCCGGAATGACTCGAGTGTCATCTTGTTCTTAACCTGTGGAAACAATATGGCCGGAAGTAAGCCATGTCAGATGGGGTAGACTTCATCTCCTTTGGTTTGTGAGTTTCACCATGGCCCGGCGTGCGCATACTTCGTAGATGGCTCACCTACGCTCTAGCTCTTCACCTCCCCACCTTCAGTTCGTTGTGTGGATGGACAAGTTAGATATGGGATGCACAACCTTTTAAAGGCAAATCTTCGGCTTGCGTGCTTATCAACGCATATGATGGCGGCTATGCACATCCGGTCGTGGCTTTCCTTCCGTCCCCGTCTCCCACCATCGCGTTCACTTTCCCACTTTTCATGGACATTGCACCTGGCTGTTATGTTGGTCCGTGTTAAGCATGATGACCGAATAGGCGAGCACATAGGCCGCATCGCCATTACGGAAAACGTCCTCGTTGCTGGCGTAATAGTGGCGTCCGAAGGCGTTGATAATGCGGTCGATTTTCTGGGCCTCACCTGCGGGACATGAATCAGAGCATGCCATGGGCAATATATCCGCATACAGAGTTGTTTGTGTGCGGCTGGCTATGGTGCAAGCAGACATTGATGTAGGACAATATGGGAGTGCACTTTGGACGTTCACAAACTATGACTCCATTCGCACATTATCTTAAACTGGTTGCACGCCCACGACACACCTTCGATAATGCTATAACTCAAGCTTACAACATTCCGTTTTACTGCATTAGGGGTTTTAGCCCAGAAGCCCACAACTCGCCCAAACGCCAACGGGCCCCCCTAACAATTTGTCCTTTTGGACCCATGTAATAACCACTCACCTGGCAGCCTGAAGCTTTCAAGGAACATGCGCAACGCCGAGTCAAATTTGAGGTGCGCGAAGTCAAAGCCCGTCGTGTAGGACTCCAGAACCTGCAAAGGTCCGATGAAGGATAAGCGCATGCATGCAATATAATAAATAGCAAAATTAATAACAAAAGCAAGGATGGAAATGAAGGAATTGGCTCGGGAAATGCCATAAATGCTGACAAAAGCCATGGCACGCGCGAACAACAAAATATTCCGTACCGGGTCGTAACAACTTCTCCACAACCTCTCTGCAAGCACAAATGCCTTTCGTGCAGACCCGCACGTTTTGCGCGCGAACACACAACTCTCTACCCCCAACCGCGACGCACAAGACTGTGAAGCAGCATAAGAGAATCCTGCCATGAGCCAGAAAGGACCACAAGAGATCCGTCCTATGCCTGATCAGGCGCTGCGTCCCTTCTACAAAACAGCTGAAACCGCACCAAACCCGCATCTCCCCGTAGCATTTGTTACCCGTCATACAGCAACACTTGCCACTCCCATTGTAACGTGCACTTGCCTGTAGGTAGAACGAATCGGGGTCTCCAAGCAGTTCCCCAATGGTTGTCTTGTTGAGACCAGGGCAGGTGCGCAGAAATTGCCCTAGCCGTGTTGCCAGGACCTTGCGCGCCTCCACCTTTGCCTCCTCGCTTTCACTGGATGGAAGCTGCTCAGGCAGCAGCCGTACGGTCTGCATGGCCGCGAAGCCCTTCTTGTAATCCTTGTTGAAATGGTCCACGGCAAGGCCTGCAAAACGACGATGAGAGGATTATACCAAGGTCAAGGGCCAAGGCAAATGTTACTGTGGCGCTGGACTCTCGTTTTGGTACAACGTATGTGCATCCTAATGATTTCGCTCATGTCGCAACAATCTGAAGCGTGGGATGCCTGTTTGGTCATATGCAGTAAAAGGTTGCACAAGCATCTCACAGGTACCTTCCAGTGCCAAGCCTCGAGCGCGGACGGCCACGTGCCAATGCCTGACTTAAGATCGCGCCCGCCTTGAGAAGGCAAATATTAAAAGATTGGGCAGAAACGACAGAGACCTCTCCGATTTTCCCGATCCCTCTCGATATCTCTCCCCGCATTTTGCCATTCCTAAAATTGTCACGCCGCAATATTGTTAAATCCGTCACCATCTCTTGTTTAATTTGCGTTTTTGGCCCGCAACCTCTTGTCCTCGGGCCAAAGAGTTTAATGTCTCGCACGCATTCCTGATATATCTTCTTCGCCGCCGCCACACCACCCTACGCTGCTTCAGTTCTCACCGATGGACGAACGTCATGACCCAGTCTCACCTATCCGTGCTTTCAGGCAACGCTCCGTCATCGCGCAACGCAGCTCCAGGGGCCCCGTCACGGGCACCCCCCGGACACCTGCCCCCGTGCCGGGTGGTAAGCCGCTGCTCGTGGAGCGCTGTACGGCAAGCAAGCAGGCAGGCAAGCAGGCACGCAGGCAATCGCGAGAAAAAAGGTAGTCGAGGGGGACTCGCAATACGTGACGATGTGGGATAACGAAAGTGACGCAGTGGAGATGTAATTAATCTATTAAGGATAGAGCACGATGCCACAGCCGCCACCGCTTTCTAAACCACTCACGACTCCGCTCGCTGGCTTGGCTACATCAAGATAAGTGGGCTTGTCAAGTGACAGCTTAAAAGGGCGAATAACGACACCTAATGCAGTACGCCCCTGGCCCTGGGCGCCTTTGAAGCCCCAGCAACATGAAAAATGCTCTCACCTGCACCCCGTGAGACACTGGCGAGGACGAAGATTCTGAGCCTCCTGAGCGCCCCGCTGCCGCTGCCGCCGCCGCCGCTGCTTCCGCTGCCGCTGCCTCCGCCGCGCTCAGCACAACACCCGTCGCTGCAAGCGCCGCAGCCGACTCTGACGGCGGCATCGGTGCTGGAGTGGACGATTGTCGTGATGTGCCATGAGTCCCATGGTGCCCATGGCTATGGCTATGGTGCAGATGGTGGTGATGATGCGTGTAGGGATGTGGCGCCAGCAGTACATCTGCCAGGGTGGATAAGTCGGGGTGCTGCCCCGCTACCAAGGGGCCCCACAAGTCCACGTAGAACGGGAGCTCATTGGCGGGTGATGGCGCCGCCAGCAGCTCCTGCCCATTGCGAGCGCTGTGCGGTGACAAAGGCCAAGATGAAATTCGTAACATTTAGATACGAAAGGCGGGATAGTTGCAAGGTCGGGTCACACACACGCCTGCATACATGAACCTGGGCACCTTCGATCATGCAGCACATAAAATATTTTCCATATGCCCACCCACCTCTGCGCCAACGCCCCCAATACCGCCAGCAACGCCTCCAGGCTTATGAAGTTGAGCGGCCCAACGCTCGTCTTTGACACCGGGAAAGCAGTCTTCGAGATGAGCGAGCAGACCTGCGGTTGGTGGAGAGAACGGTTAAGCAAATGCCGACCCGGCGTATGAGGATGTAAGAGCGAGGTGTCCAGGGATGAGAGCGCCGGCATGACGCATGGAATGGACCCCATCTCGCGCTGGATCATGTGCAACAGGACAGAGAGATACGGCGTCACGGCATCATCCTATCGCGGCGTTCAGAGGCAACACGAGAGCCTGCAGAGAAGCCACCTTAACCAAGGTGGGGCCAAGCGGCAGGGGCGCCGACCGGCGACCATCTGATAGCAAGAAAGCCGGATGCCTGCTTCCACCTCCACTTTGTCCATCGACTACGCATTGCTAATTCCGAACGCAACTAAAGGATGAACAGAAAGATGCGATCGCGCTAAAATTTATTGTTTCTATTAACGTATGTCTGCACCATCTACCCCTTTGTGGGGTCGAAAAGGGGCGAAATACTGGGTCGCACCTCTTCGAACAGATTTGCCCGCTCCACGCGGCAGTCACAATTGACGAACATATCGTGCACGAAGTTGGGTTGCCGCACGAGATCCAATAAGCCCTCCAGGGCTGCCTCCTGGAGAAATATGATAAGGGAACATAGGTAACGGGGCAATGGGGTTAATGGCGGGCATCAAAAGCACAGCATGCAAGTTACGCCGATTAACGTTGACATAATGAAACGTGTTTTCAGAGAGTTTGCTGCAGGGGTCCAGCGGGGGTTAGGGCAAGTTGGTTCAGCACTATCAAAGAAGATGCTTAGCAGCCCAGGACTTGTCACCTGTAACACAATAGGTTTCCATACGAATGCTATATTCGCGTGGTGGACAGTTCGCTTGGCCTCCATACCAACACCAAAAGCGGGGATCAAGATCATGGAGAGGCTGATGCGACAGGCACCTAGGCAACGAGTCCTGTCCGATCGCAGGTCTTGCCGCCCGTACATTCAAGCAAACCATCCGAAGCGAAGGGCGAAGTGAAGGGGTGTGTGCATCCTCGCATGCTACGGGTTGGACCACCGTAAGGGAGGACAACAAGAATACCCGCTCAAGCATTCCCTTTGCAGCCTACCCAACCTGGTACTGCACATATCCACACCGCTCCGTTGAACCGGCACCTTGAACACCTCGCCGAACGACCTCATAGCACCCCTTCCTCTAACACCTTTGTATCCCCACCACATCCCATCTTTCAAAGTCAGCGCCTCTCGGCTACTATCGCCTCTCATCTGCCAAATCTGACCCGCTGCTTAAGCTTTATATTGCTCCCACGACCCTCCGCGTTGCCGCTTTACTGTTCCAAGATGCCACACCTGTTGCTCCAGTCCTGTCACGCCCTTGCCATCCGCCATCCGCAGCAGCACCCGCTGTATTACCGTTTCTAACTGCGCCATGCTGACATGGCCTAGGTAGGTTGAAACACACAATAGCGTCTGGCAGAAACCAGTGATCACCGCGATGCTGGGGTTTTGAACCTGTAAAGGTCAGGAAGGAAGAAAGATAACCGCCACCCGGGTAATACTCGATGACGGGTGGCAAGGGAGAGGCGGAAACTAACAGGTCGGAGCCCAGTCACGACCAGAGATCGGGCGGCAAAGAGCATGGAATGGGAGAACTTTGTGTACTGGAATATAATATCCCTGTACTGTCTGACTAGAAGGCATGGCGAGCTTTGGTGAAGCCAAATGGTTTCTTTACCGAACCTTCAGACTAACCTGGTCCAGTTCTTATCACTACAAATACGAACTTTCCCGCAAGGCACGAACCCCTCTAGCTGCGATGTATATATCACATCTCCCAACCAAAGTTATGTTTCACTTTAGAGTTTGTTCCCCACCGGCAGCAGTACTTACCACTGCCTGGCACATAGCGTGAAGGAGGTCCACCTGCACCAGGCGAGCCAAGGGCTCTGCTAACACCAGCGCACTCCCTGCCACACAGATGATGGCATGAATGGTGTCCAGAGAGAACACCACCATCTCCTCCACCGTCTCCTTGGTGGCCCCCTATATTGCACAGGCGGGCGGTGCATGACCTTGGTCTCAGCACTGGCATCACAGGGCGCCTAAGTCTTCAACATTGAGAGAACCTTGCAGCGAATCATGAAAAGTCTTGCGAAGCAATCCTCCTCCTTTCTGACCTAATCAGCAGCAGTGGATTACTGACGTAGAGACCAGTCATCACAGTTGTGGCAACGCGAAACTGCGCAAATGCTCAAAAAACCATCCCATTGCCAGGTACCAGTTTTACGACCAAGGTCACATCGTATTAGCAAGGCCCAGGACGTATGAGTCAGTGGTTTCGCCGACCCATGCGTCCATGAGCCCCAGCCAAAAGACCCAGTGACCTCTCTTCCATGCCATGATCATCGCACCCCACCTGAAGCGAGGGCCCCTTATGGATCAGGTCAATAAGGAACTCGAGGATGTTCATCGCCGCGCGGACGCCATACCGACAGGTCGGCTCCGGCGGTGGTTGCTGTGGGTGCATAAAGGACATGTTGGGTGGAGACGGGCGCTACTCGGCCGGTTTTGGGAGGTATGCCTGCTTGCCCAGACGAATGTCCCTGACATTGTGCTGACATATGCTTTGCAAGATAAATGCACGATGGCAATAACCATTTGCGGCTTCCTTGCTGTCATATGGAGTGGCATATCAGCGTCAGGGCGCAGGTCCATGGCGCAGACGACGCGGCGTTCATTTCCTTTAACTGATAGCCCTCATTTTGCTCCATCCCATGCCAATGGCGTTTCTGGCCTGTCGAAGATGTCCGCCCCACTCCCAAGCGACGGATTTCATCATCCACCATCAATCTGACCTCATTCCAGGTGTGGACCTAATGCAAACCATAAACTGCAAGCTTGCACCCAAGCCATGAGCTTTGGTGTCTTTATGTCATCAAGCTGCGACGCGCCCGCAGATGCTAACCCGCCGGGCCCCACCCACATGCCCCAGCTCTGCCTCCTGCGCCGCCTGCAGCTGTTCCGCCACGTTCTTGAAGACAATCCTGATCATGGACCCACATGTCTGCCGCGAGTAATAGCCCATGATATCTGCGGGCCCAAAAGGCAATCACCAGGTATAAAAGGTGGCCCATTCTTTCCCATAAGTAGATAAAACTGGCCACAGTTAGGCCCGGGCGGAGGCAACGTGGAATGTTAGTGGAAAAAATGAAAGGCCTACACTATCGCTTCATATGCATCGATTTGCCTGTGCAGATCCTGCCCAGCGTGGGCTTCCGCATCCCTCAATATCTGTGTTCTGTGGTCATTTCCGTTCGTTACGGCCGTTGCCTTCGACCATCAAAAGCATCGCAATGGGCTTTCCGCCCGAAAGACGGCATTAGCGCCCAAACCGCTGCCACCCCAGCCGCTGCTCCAGCCGAAAGCGCACCCGTTACGCCCTCCTAGTAAATGCTTATGACAGCTCCTCCGTGCGCACCTCCATATTCCTTTGGTTTCTTAACAGGGTCCCCGAGCATGAAAGCGGCCTGCACCGCCTTGCAAACAGATTCGTCCGTCAAAAAGCGGCCCGCGGGGCTGTCCACCGCCTGACCCAGGACCTGGAGGGTATCGGGGGAAAGCCAAGCACTGAAGCGGAGGCATGGCCTGATATCCGTGGGGCAGCCATTGGTGAGGTCAGATCGTATGAAGCCATGCGGATGTCATGTGATTCCACCTCACCCTTACCGCAAGGCAACAAGCCTTGGTTTGGATAGCCAACTTGTTCTGTTAATGTCTGGTAATGGTAGGCTCTGGGTCGACATGCAGACTGCCTAGATAAATCGGACGGACGCACGGATGCATATATATTACCTCCACAGACTTGGAAACCAGCACACCTGGACAATGTTCAGCAGGACAATTTCGTCCGACGAGTTGTTTGTTGACTCAAACTTGCATTGTGTCGCGTCCTCAACGATTTGGTTGATTGCAGCCTCGACGTTCCGGGTGCCCGGAGCTGCGTGTCATACCCCATACCCTGGGTAAGCGCCCTCAAACCTCGCTGCTTTCAATTTGCTACTAATACTCGTACGCTTACCCAATAAGTTGCTTACAAGAATACGCTGCAATGCAACCGCTGCTGCGCCAGTGATAGGACCGCTCACATCGGAAGCTTTAATTAAGTTGAGGAAGGGCGATAGATAGGACATAGGATCTACATCTCTCCAGTCTGCATGTCATTTGAATTAATAGTTATCAAGGGCAACTGCGCCCGGGTGTTGCGAAGTTCGATCTGCAAGCAAGCCTCACCCTGATGCTTAAAAATTTCAGCCCGGAGTTCCCGAAATGCATCGTCATATTTGCTGGGTTCATTTCGGTCCTCCTCCTGCAGGAGAGACAGGCCGCGCTATGGCAGCTGGCGTTGAAACAGAGACCCGCTAGCATGATTAACTCACATAATATCGCGGCACCATCGCCCATTTGGCATTATGGCGCATGGCAGTTATAACAGATGCAATCTCATGGTTGAGAAGCAGGGTTGCTGCCTGCCGGGACGGCATCTTGTCAAGAGGACCCGCTTTCGGGCCCGCTTAGCCCTAAATCTTCTAGGACTACGTTTGTCTACTTTTTAATGTCTTGCCAAAGCAAGGTCACCGTGGTGCTGCCGCGCCAAGGCAACGGACAAGGTTATACATCGCGTTGTTGAAGAAATCGAACAAGTCGCAATGTGCAGTAGCAGTAAGGTAATGAAAATTTACAGTAAATCGGTGGATAGGGCTGCTCAGTTCCTGTGAGGGCTGAGGTACGGAAAGGCCCTGCAAACGAGCAAATCAATTATTCTATAAACCGCGATGCTTATCGGCGAAGGTTTATATATTTATTAAAAACGAATGCAGCAAGTTGCATATTTTATTTTTAAGCGTCATTTTCAGTATTCCACGGAGTAGATTAACCAATGGCCAGCCAGCCAAGCTTGCCCATATTTCGCAGCTTGCGTCTTGTGTTGAGTAACGGTGCTTCGATCACAATTCCGTCAGCATTACGCCGCGAACAGCCATACTTCTTGAAATTTGTAAGTGACAATGCCAATTGCCAGTGTTACAGCAAGATGAGCACGGGTTGAAGACCCATTGCTGCTCATATGCAAAATCGGTGTATGGGGACTCGTTTGCGATTCCTGGGGTGTGCGTTGCTCCACCGGGTGACACCTGGGTGCTGGTACCCTATACCGGAGTCCGAGCCTGATATGCTTCCCATGCGTCAAGGCACGTTTCCCCGCGACAAACCTTCCTTACACCAGGACGTTTACAACCATAACCTTTGGCGGCATAACATCAAGGGCGAGATTGATACAGACCAGGCAGGCCAAGCTGCCCCGGATCGCACCTTGGGCTTCTACGCGCGATACAAGCGGCCTTCAGGGCAGCGGCAACGAGCAGCGCGGGCGCATGATCAGGAGTTGCAGCTTCAGCCGAAATAGTGGCAGGCACGCCTTCAAGTTGGAGGGTTGCTGCGGCTGCTGCCCATTTAAGCTGGCGTCTGCGCATGTCCCTCGATGTCCATCTGTGTATGCTGCGGTGAAGTTGTCGACAGCCTTTTAATGCAGGGCCAGGGGCCCAAAGGCAGGAGGATTTCAGCTTGTTGCTACAGCATAGCAGCCTTCGCGGCAGCAGTTGCATGATATGCTCCACGTGGTGCGAGACCCTGGGCCCCACCCATGCGACTGTTTGCAATGTAGCAGGAGGCAGACGATCTTTTCCTCCGAAGCATAACTGACCGTGCTGCTTCGATGGGATTTGATATCGCCGTTTAAGTGAACGTGAGGTTCATGACCCTGAGGCTGGCAGACAATTTAGGCAGGGCTACCGTGCCTAAACGCGAAGTATCGCGGGAAAGGTGCTTAATGCCCCCAAAGTCACTTTTACAACAACGAAGCGCTCATGTGTGGAATGTGTGCGCTACTTGGAGATCGGCCTACTGAATCTAAGCGCCGCTGATGGTTTTTTCCTTCATGTGCACAAATAGTTAGCTGCCCATTGTCAGTTTCCTGCTTGATTAGGTAAGGTACATGGCCGATACCACACGCAAGTTTTACGACTGGGATGCACGGCTAACTAGGTCGTATCCAGCGCCAACTTTAGCCCCAAATACTTGACTTAATCTCCGTTCCTTACTCGCAGTGCGTGCGTGGTGCTTTACCCCACCTGCGTGGTTAATGACGACTTGCATGGTGGTGATGTGTCCTGTGCTTCTGCCGTACTGTAACTTGAGCTTGCAGTGACCGAAGGAGATTCAGGGGACAAGGCAAGCGCAAAGACTATTGAAGCCTCCCCACGGGGCCCCTGTACCCCACCATCCTCAGCAGCTCTAGCCCGCCATTAACACGGCATTGTATATGTACTCTTAATAATATTAATTTCGCGAGTTCTGATGCAACTGTGGACATCAACTATGGCTCCACCATAGTAGAAAGCTTCATCTGAGATCATTTCATCAGTATGCACACTACAGACATTTTCTACATTGCACAGGAAGGCGAGAGCAGAAGCCGATGTCAAAAACGTTTTTATAGGACAGCTAAGCCAACAGAGGAACGCAGGCAACGCGTAAGGAAATGCGCCTGCTCACAATTGGAAGGTTTACTAGTGTACGGTTAGCCCTGCTTATTTGTACATGTTTATTTGCACATGCCCTCCTTGAACAGACGGGTGAGTTACTCATGGCACATACTCTGTTACGCATGGCACCGTGACGTCTCATTCAAGCACCAGGCGATGACCTCATGAATTGTCGTTGGCAAGACGCACGCCTCTTATGCAGGCAACGCCTCACCCCGATGCAGCGAGTTCCATTTTAAATAAAGGTCAAGGCATGAAGGAATGATTACGCCCCCCCTTTTATCGTAACCGCCCCTAGGTCGCCCAGAGCAGGCCCCTCATCTGGTCGGGAGGATACCACGGCCGCGGCTTATGCCACAACCAATGCCTGATAACCGTTTATATGCCGCTATTACCGCCGCCCGCGTTGTCCTTGACGCTTCTCTGTACTTGCCGTTTTGGCTGGTCCTGTAGATGACCATGTCACAGCTGCCTCTGTAGCTCCTTTCATCCGTGCTCCTGTTCCCATTCCTGCCTCTTGTTGCTGTTGCAGCCATACCCCAAAACTTGGGTAACGCTTATCGAAGCGCTCAGTGCTCATTGCCAATATCGTACACAGTGACAGGGACTTCAAACGCTGCGACGCCCCAAATACCGTCTCCTCCGTCCGCCTTGACTCCCGCCCATCCGCCGAAGTGGTAGCGTGCTCATGCCGCTGCGCCACCAGCCGCTCTTTCCTCTGACTACCTCTACGCCGTCGACCCCGCTTCAAATCTAATGCTATTGTTGCTGCCGTTTCTCCCGTCGTTATGGCTGGTCCATCCATCTTCAAAGTTAGCGCAGAGCTACCGGCGGCCGCCACCCCGTCAACGCTGCCGCCGGCTTCGTGCCCACCAAGAGCGGCAGCATCTGTCTCTGCGGTTGCGCCAATGGCCGCGTTCGATGCCAGGAAGGCCAGGCGCTGAAGCCGTTCCTCAGATGCTGCAAGGCACCGTGCAACTGCCGCCGGCGGACCCTCTAGCAATTGGCGCCGCCAAGGGAGTCTCCCTGCGCGGGACTGTCGCCCCTTGACTTCAAGCGACCTTTTAACTGCACGGTCAGGTGAGGTTCGATCTAGACCAGTCCTGTCCATTTCCGGCCGTAGGGTTGTTTCCGGGCTATCCTTATCCACATCTTGGCCCTGCTTCAGACCCTGATAAAGATTTGCATCCTGACGAGGCTCCCTTTCCTGGTTCAGGGAGGCCTGCAGCCCCTGGACCGCCACCCTTCCATTGCCCTGTAATACCATCTGCTCTACAGCTGCGCACTCCACCTGGGAAGCGGCCGGCGGGATCTCCGCCTCTGCATGCATAATTGCCGCCTCCAGTGCCTTCCAGCGGGCTGCTAGAGCATCAGGGCTGTAGCCCAGAATGCCGGGGTGCCCCGAAACCAGCTCCAACGCCCGCGCTGTAGCTGCGAGGCTCAGGTCAGAGGCCGCACTGGGGGCTGCAGCGGTACCAGGTTCAGCCCTGCTGCTGCTACTGCGGCCCGCGGTATTGTTAGACAGGTCACAGTCTGAGACTTCCGATGGCCCACGGTTCCATGTGTTGTGTTCTGTCGGAGATGACGGTGCGACTGCACCCTCGGATATCGATGGCTTCAGAAATGCCACTGACTCTGCAGACAACCCGTGCTGCTGCTCCCGCTGCTCCTCCTGCTCGCGTTCCTGTCGCAATGTGGCCGCAATGGCACTTGAGAGCGCCAGCATACGGGCTGCAACCGCTGTCTGCGTCAGTGCCAGTGCCGGTGGGTATCGCCGTACAAAGTCCACAGCTGACTCAACGGCATCCCAGGGAATCGCTTCCGGGAGCGTTTGTGAGGCACTCTCCCCATGAGGCATTGCCCCATAAGTAGAACCGTCACCGTAACCGCCACCATCACCAGCGGCAACGGCATTGCCAGCACGGATTAGAGGCGCCTGGCCGTCATATTGGAAGCCACTTGACTTAGGATTGTTGATGCGACCAAGCCCTGTTGCCAGCGTTATTAGCCGCGCCGCTAGTGACGCCGGTCGTAGCTCTAGCAGAGATGGCCAAGTGCGCACCATCTTTTGCGCTTCATACCTGAGTATCATGCGCAGTACAGGGCGGGGAGAACGGCCAGAGCAAATTACTTGCATGTGCGCCGGTACGGATATGGTACGAACAGCTTCCGGCGGCAAGGTAAAAATGATTTCTAGGTGGCCCTCTGTAAACCGGGACCTGGTCCCTCCTTCCGAACCTAACCAAGAACGCCTGAGCCATAACTACACCATGCCTGCCTTGTCGCTATCCGTGCATACAGCCCGCAGTCCCATCGTAGCCCCTTGCCAAATAAGTCGCTCAGACCCAACACCTTCTGGCGGCCAGTCGCGTTTGACTGGTGTGACTGCGAAGGTTCTTTCATCCAGCGGGATCAATATACATATATACATATTACGCACTCTCGCGCATTGGACAGGTAACCCGCGCTGACCTGTCCATCCGCAACGTTGTCGCTAGTGCTCGTAAGTTAGTCTCCAGCACCGCCGGGTCTCGTGTCAGCAGGTTGGGCTGCTTGGCGGCGGCGGCTGCAGCCACTGCTAGCCCAGGCGCGGCAGTGATACCGGGGGCAACAGCATCGCCACCAGCGCCAGCCCGGGGCCAGTCTGTGCTCGCCCCAGCCCCAGCCCCAGGCCTATCCTCATTTGCCGCCTGGGAGCATTCTGGCCCTGGCGGGGTCGGTGCATCCAGAGGAGGAACTGCCCCGGTAGCTTCCGGTACAGATGTATGCGCAGGAGGTACGGATGAGGGCACCGGCCCGGCCAGCACGCGCTGCAGACCACGCAGTCGCTCGAGAACGTCCTTTGGCTCCCAACCGCGAGACTGGACCAGCCAGCTGCCGGACAGACGCCGTGCGGTTCTGTGTGGGAGGGCGGACGGAGGGTTCTGTGTTTGGGGGCCGAGGAAGATAAGTCCAGACACGAACACGTGCGGATGAGGTTGGATGGGCGATAGCCATTGACAGATGGCCAATAGGTGATGGACTGTGGAGGCATATCATAATTTGCTTTGGCTCTGAAACATCTGCTTTGGACATTGACGCAACACAGCCAACTCGACGAGCCAGCTCCTGATGCTGTCTTCGTCAACCACCGGCTTCGTTAGAGAAAAGCCACAAAGTCCCACCCTGAGCCGTCCTAAACTAGCAATCCCATGACTTCCATGTCACTTCGGCAAGCAGTCTGATAGCTGCACGCACACTTGCACACGCGGCAGGGTTAAAATATATTCATAACTCATTCACCTTACCGGGACATCCGGAAATCATCCTAAGGGCCGCCGACTAGGTTCGCCTTAGTACTGTAAGAGGATTATTATTGAGGTAAACGCCGACGGGGAAGGTAGCTGCCGACGATCCCGAAACTGTGAGTTCATTCACCGTCCTGCCTCTCCTCTCCCTCGTCTTTTGGCGACCAATTTTACCTAGTGCACGCCTGCTACCTTCCCCGCTCTTGTCATTCTTTGGGTGTTGGCATTTTTTAGTTTCCTCTACTTAGCCGTTCGTCAGCCATCTGCAGCAGCTCTACTCACGCTTCGGTTACTCCCTCCTGGACGAGCAGCTTCTCAAGCTGCGCTAAATCCCGTCCTGATGCCGCTGCCACCGCTGCCGTCGCCGCGTCAAGGTCAGCCTGGGGCAGTGTCGGCGGCGGAGGCCCTACACGGAGGCCCACGGCGTCCCATAGCTGTGCGATTCCGCTGAATAACCGACGAGGAGCACGTACAGCGGTGCTGCTGACGCCGTTGCCGCCGCCGCTGTCGTCAGGCCGCAGGCCACGCGCGTTTTGCACGGCGGCCTGGGTGGCGTACGAGAACTCAGCACCGTCAGGCCCTGGGCTGGTCTCCAGCAGAAAGCGTAGCAGTCCGGGAGGCCGATGCGCAGTGCCTGTACGGCGGATCTGGATCCCTGATCTGCCGTTGGCAAAACTGGACGCCGAGCCTCCAGTGGCGGCGGAGCTGCGGCGGGTTAGCTGCCAAGGCAACGGCCGTGCTGTCACTGCCGGCGCCGGTTCCCTTTCAATGTCGTCATCAGGGGGCGCGGCAACGGAGCCCGATGCGTGAGGTCTTGATACTGCGGTAATGGACGCACTGTGATCAAGGTCTTTGGTGTTAGATGCCGCAGCGCCACGAGAAGCATCTGTTGCAACCGCAGCCATGGCGGCAGCGCTCGACGTGGTGGCGCCCAGAGCATCCGCACAGCCACACGCACCCGCCGTTTCAGCGCTGGGTAAGCTTCCTTCATGACGTACCTTGGTCGCCGCAAACGCTGCTGCCTCCGGCGACGCCGGCGGTGATAATGGTGGCGATTGGTAGTGCCGCTGTGATGGCCCTGACAGGAGTTGGGGCGTGCGGTTCGTGTTTGCGCTGCCGCCGCCGCCGCCGCTGCCGCCGCCGCCGGTTGTGGCAAGCCGCAGCAGCTTTGCCCGCAGGCTTGCCTGCGCCAGAGATTTGGAATACAGGCATGACAAACACGAGTGTTGAGAATTGTTCTTAGGTGAGGCTTGCCGGCAGGCTTTCCCACGCATCAAGGCCTCCCAAGAGATCACAAGAGGTCGTGTGCTCGAGTCCTAAGAAGTTCGACCATAGATCCATAACGGGAGGAACTGACCGCCCGGCTGCCCGTACCAACCGTGCATTCGTTTTAGGTGCAAACGGTCCAATCTACTGTACCGGTAGAGCTGCTACGACCCCATTAGCCGGCCTTTCAACTGTTGAATGGTTTCAATGACTCCAACTCTTTACCTCGCGTAGGGCTCCAGTCCCAGCACTGCTCACCGGTAACCCAAACGTTCACCTTGAGTTCCTCAATCCGGCGCCGTCTTGGGGTGATAAGAGCCACGCCGCAGGGCACGCCATCACCAAGACCGCCACCATGTCCGTCGCCTGAGCTCTTTGTAATGGAGGCGGCTGCGACGCTCGTATCAGCCGCCACCGTCGACTCTTTCCCTGCGGCGACGAGCAAGGCATCCTGGTCGTTGCGGCTGCGGCTGCGGCCTCGCCGTCCGCTGGCGTGCTGCCGTGATGTCGACGTACTTTCCAGGCAACCATCCAAAGCTGTTACCGTCGCCGTCGCCGTCGCTGCCACTGCGGAGCCTGTCAGTGCGTCTGCATGCGAACGTTTAAATTGCTGCCGCTGAGATTGCCCTTTTCCCTTACTGTAACTCGCTGCCTCCACCACCGCAGCCGCTGCCGTGGCCTCCTTGCCATCAGGCTCTTCCCCCTCGCGCACGGCAAGCCCCATTTGGACCACGCTACTGTCCTGCACCACCACCGCCTTCTCCCGCTCCCTCTCCTCCTCCCCTTCCTCCGAGACCTTCACCTTTTTACCTTCCTGCTTCCGCCGCCGGCGTCGCTGGACCCGTAGCCCCTGTGGCGTCTCAGTTGCATCGCTAGTTGTGTAAGTTTCGATCGCATCTACCGCCCTTGCCTTCAGCCCCTGTCCCAATACCGCTTCGTGCTGTTTCGCGTCAGCCTGCGGCCAACGGCCGAGCGCCAGTGGCGCCAAACCTAAGCTATTTTTGCGGCTAGACGACAGCACTTCGCTGTGTTCGTCTAGCTCATCCCCAGAGTCTTCCTCCGACGTGGCGGACCAGAACGTGCCTTCGTCGTCCCCAGCGTCACCGTAGACTTCATCTTGCTCCTCGTCATACGTTCCGCCCATCAGCAGGCGACTGCTGTAGCCCATCAGTGTCCCGGCGGGTCCCATGCCAGACACCGCGACGCCGTCTTGATCATCTACGGGATCAAACGGGTGCAGCAATGCAGGAGGCCCAGAGGACGGTCTCACTGACGCCGCCGGTCTCACCACCGTCGCCGACAGCGGCAGCGGCAGCGGCAGCAACACCGGTGCAGACCTCACGTTGCTGATACTGGCGTCAACGTCAGCGCCGCCGCCGCCGCCGTTGCGACCGTCTCCGTGAACTGCAGACGTGGAGCCCTCCACAGGCGTTGCAGCCGCCGGGGCTTCACGCGGCAAAACGCCGCGTTGTCGCAGCTGCAGCTCCTTCTTCCTGATTAGCCTGTACACATGGTTCATGTGGGGCCGCTCACCTACCATAGAAGACGTCAGTTGGTCACTAACGCGCGACCCAAGCAGCTGGGGCGACGGCGACGACAACGACGACGCCGGAGGCAATACCAACGGCTCTGCTGACCCCGCTGCTGCCGTATTATCGATCTGGATGACAACATCGCGTTCGTTTCCTGATGCAGCCATGAAATCAGATTCCAAACCAGGTAAGGGTCCAGATCCAGATCCAGATCTTGCCGCCATGGGATCCAGGGCATCTGCCAGAGTGGAAGCTGGGCTACGGAAGGATCCGTAATAGTCGCCAAAGCCCAAATCGAAGAAGGGAGCCCGACGGGGTTGCCAGGTGGTAGTCTCGCCGCCAGTGTCTTTTGCGACACGAAAAGGCGAGAGACCCGCGGGGTCAGACCCCGGGCCGCCTCTGCCACTACTGTCAGCTGTAGCAGCAGCAGCAGCGGCGGCGGCAGCAGCTTCCCGCGACGCCCGTTTGCTCTGTAGCTGCTTCTTCCGAATTAATCTGCGTAGGGTAGTAGATGGCAGTGGAATTATGGGTGGAGCTATCGCTGGAGGCGAACACATATATACGTATTGTTATTGGTACAGGAGAAGGCATGCGATGATGCATTCCACGCACATCCGCACCCACGCCTCGGTCTAGGGCCAGCCCTCCCGGCGCCCACGCACCTGTACACCGGATTGAGCACAGCCCTGCCACCTACGGCATCCGCCGGCCCGATCTCCCACGCTGCTGCCTCCTCGATGGTGTCGCCGCTGCCGCTGCTGCCGCTACCGCTCCCGGCGCCCCCCGCCGTGCCCCGGGATCGGCTTGCGTGCGAAAAAGCGTCATCGCCGCCATCTGTAGCCGTCACATTGTCAGACGCACCAACCGTCACCGGCGCAGAACGGGCGGTGGTTGCCGCCGACGTGGGGATCTCGGGCACCAGCCGGCCCCGCAGTCGCAACCTCCGTTGGAGCTGCTTCTTCCGAATGAGCCTCAACACGGGGTTCAGGCGACCTGTAATAGAACGAATCAAACTGATTACAAACTGAATCAAACCGAGAAAACCGATACTAAACCCATTATGAGCCTACAACTAAATTTACGTGTGGTGTGGCTCATGCCGTATCGCTACTACATAATGATATCCAACGGCGGAGCCGTTTCCTCCTTGATAAAAGGAGTCGCACCGCAAGCCTAGCGTGCGATAGTCTCAAAGCATACATGCAATGACCGGGCGAGGGACTGCGGCTCCCGGCCTCACCTGGCGCCTGTACGGCACTTGCCGTGTCCGACGCAGCATGTCGGCTGCTGCGTGCGGTCCCAGAAACGGCCTCAGCAGACCCAGATCGGAAAATGGATCCAGACCCAGATTCGGATTTGGAAATACATTCCTGATCCGACGCAGTAGGCGGCGGTGGCGGCGGGGTCAGCATTAGGCCGCCAAGCATCACGTCTGCGAAGTCATCAGTGGCCCATGGGTCAAGTGATGACGCAGGAGAGGAAATGAATGGCGACGCCGTGCCGGCGGCGCTGGGGCTGCAGGAGCCTGAGCCTGACGCCTTGGCCGCGGGGTGCGGGTGGCGCTGCAGAAGCTCGTGCTTTCGAATCATTCTGCGTGTTGGGGAAGCGAAGAAGAAATGTTATTATCCCCATCATTGTTAGAAACATCATCATCCTCATGATTGTTACGTGATGACATCTTCCACGGATGCCAAGTCATGGCGTCACTCACCTATACACGGGATTTAGAAGCGACAAGTCCGACATCAGGGTCTCCCGTAGCAAGCTGCTGACACTGCTCCCTTCCCCATCATCGCCGCCACGGCCGCCGCCGCCACCACCGCTGCCGCTGCCGCCACCGCCGCCGCCGACTCCGGACGGGCTAGCAAGAATCACCTGAATGACGTTCCGGTCGCCCGCGCCGTCAGTCCCCCCGCCACCATCTGGCTTGCGCTCACTCCCGCCGTGGCCCCATACAGAGCCAGAGCGTCCTCCAAGCAGGGCCGTTGGTACCTTGTCAATCGCCCATACACCCTCGCGCGCGATCGGCGCCACATAGGTCGGTGTCGCTGCAGAAGCTGGACCTGCACCAAAGCCAGCTGGCGGACGGGCATCCCACGAGCTCGCCTGGCGACTGCCGTAATCCCAGCAACTATTGGTGCCGTCGCCAGCACCGCCGCCGCCGTCGCCGTCCGTATTCCGGCGCCGCTGCCGTCGCTGCATCTCAATCTGGCGGATACGAACCACTCGATCAACCGCAGCATGGCCAGAGGAGAACGGCGCCAGTAATGCCGCCGGCGGCGGGCGCAGAGAAGAATCCAACCTCGACCCAACATGGCCTTCCGAAGCCTGACCATCCCCTTGCCTCTGTCGCTGCTGTGCGTCATCACGCTGTGGGGACTGCGGCTGCGGCTGCAGCTGCAGCTTTGGCTGTGTCGGCGGCATCTGCCGGTGGCGACGTACGTCACCCAGCCGCGGGGAGACGTCCCGGGCGCCGGGAGATCCCCGGACCGGCGGACGCTGGCTCAGCGGGGCGGACATTCCGGTCCGTGACTGCTGTAATTCACCACCTCCGTCGTCGCTATTATTGGCGCCTCGTTCGCTGACGTACTGATCAGGATAGTGACGATGGTTGTAGTTGTGTTGCAGCTCCTTCTTGCGGATCAGCCTTCAGCGGAACGGCAGATTTATCAAATTCATGGCTCTCAGAGCTCGGAAGCAAGAAGTAAATGAACCGAGGTTGGAAAGGTGGGGGATGGAAATGCTATTTTTGATTGCAACAACCTCTCCTTTATGAGTCCAAGCAACCGGGTAAACCAGCAACAGCACACGGGCACGCTACGACATCGCCAGTAAAACTTCCGTACATTCACCTGTACACGGAGTTCATTTGTGGCTGGCCGCCTGCCAGTGCCCATCCTGACATCACGCTGCCGGCCGGGGGCCCCATGCCGCCGCCCATGGGCGCAGGTACAAGCGGTGGCGGAGGAGGTGCGAGGCCACCGCCTGACCGCTGCTGCTGCGCCTTCTGCGACGGTGCTGCTGACAGCCTGCTGTTCTTCCCCGACATGGAAACGCCTTCACCTCTCCAGGGGGTGCATTCCGGCAGATGGGAGGCACCCTCCATTGCCTTGCCGTCAACGGCCAACGCGCTGCATTGCGGGGAAATTTGCGATGGCAGATTTCCATGGTCCTTGCTTCTTGTTCTTAACGGCGAGCTGCCGGGCGCCGTAATTGGTTTTTGATGTGTCTGCGTCTGAGAAAGCGGGTCAGGGCCAGGCTGCGAAGGCGAACCCCTCTGTTGCAAGCTATCGAGGTTTTGTTCCTCAGCCTGCGGGATTGCGGGACCCTGGTACTTGCGTTGAAGTTCTTGCAGAGGACGATTGCTTGTGTCCCTTATCACGGGGGCAACTCTGCCGCGCCGGCCACGTCGGGGGCGGATAAGGGACGCGGCCAAGGAATGGTCTACCGTGAAGTCAGCATTAAAAATGATATCTGAGGCATTCTGTTGGTGCTGCGAGGTCTCCCTCGCGCGCGCTGCAGCAGACCTGCGAGGAGTCGAAATGTCGTCCACGTCGGCGGCAGTACACCTTGCACGCCTCCGGAAAGGATAGCTGCCGCGGATTCTACTATATGATATCCTGGTCTGCAGGAAACATAATGACACGTCTTCCAACATGAAGGCTTGGAGGTCTGCGCCCACCCGCACCGCGCAAATGAAGCCTGGGTCGCGATGGTCATGGGCGCCTTACATACCAGACTGTAAGTTGGACCGTTTTATGGCAAAGAGAAAGTGAATTAAACATGTTTGAGTTATTGAATTTTAATATTTCTGATTTAGCAAAACAGCGAGTTAAGGAGTCGTTCTTGGCCGTGGACTAACCCGCACATCCAGGGATTATGCATTGACTTCGTTACGTTTGGAAACTCTGTTAAAAAGTTCCTTTTTGTATAACGATTGTGACTAACCCTCCTTCGCGCTAGTGCAATCAGTATCGCCAGATAACCCTAACCACCAACGGTAAAAAGGGGAAAAGACTTATCATTATAAGGACTTGTAACGCACTTAATCTGTTAAGCATTTAACAGTTAAAACCTAAGATAGGCATTGCCTTCTATCATGAATTATGCAATAACAGTTAGGGGATTTGGGACCACGAAACCCTTAGGGATGCATCGTCTCCTGGATGGATATGGTAATGTCCTGCGTTGGGCATACAAAACCTTCAAGATTCTCATGTGATACTGTGTGTATGTCATGCAAAATATGTGCTATCCAGAATTGGCCCAAGTAAGGGATGGAGAGAGGTGGAGCACGCCCTGCTGTACCTCCGCGCAGTCCCACGCACTGTGAGGCCACTCATAGTAACACCGCACCTAACAGCGAGGCGTCACGTGGCAAAATGTCTGCAAGAGAACTTTTAACATGGAGGTGACCGCCTAGCTGTGCAACACCTATGTGCTATGTAGGCAGGGTCTGCCCTTGGCCGTACCCTCGGCCGTACCCGAGCAAAGGTATACATCTGCTATACATCCTGCACTGGAAATTGCATGCTTAAGACACGCTTATGGTTTCATGCATTACGTGGGCTTGCACGTTCTCATATGTTGTGTCGCTGATGGAGCAAAATGTGTGTCCCCGTCTCTTCCCCCCTCTTCCCTCAGCCTGCCGAGCGATATGCTCAAAGGTGTCAAGCTGGACGGCGGACCCCTGCGGTAACGCCAAGCTTCTATGGGCATTCCGTGTCGTCCATGCATGCATGTTGCTCTGTTAGCAGCTCATGAGCTTACCGTATGCCGCTCCCATGCGCAACCCAGGGGGAGTCTGGGTTTTGGAAGGCATGTCACGCCCGATTACCGTCCTGCAAACATACTAAATGCGAAACACTTACTTGGCTATGGATGATGGCGTTGGCCTTGGACCGTACTCGACTTAGCTCCGTTGCACGCCTAACCAGCTGGTTCTCGTCCGCGGTTGCAGGATCAGGTTCCTGCCAACCGAAGGGCTTGACTTGTAGTCCTTTGCTCCAGACGCGGCTCGGAAAGGCTAGCGTACACGTTACAATAATCGGCACTAAAGAAAGGAAAGAAAGCAAAAGATAACAAGTAGGTCTTATACGCTCAAGAAGTACATACGCTTCTAGAGCCAAGTGACAAAGCTCCACTTGCTCTATCGCCGCTAATATACCTGTTCAACTACCTCTGCCGTACACTTAGTCGTGACAGTCGAAAGGTCCAACGTACCTCTCACGGACTCCGAAAATGGCAACATATAAAACTCACGGAAACAGTTATTAAGACATAAACAGATTGAAATACGGCAAACTTATGGGCATCATCGCCCTACCCGCCAAATTGTCATGCCGTACAACCAACTCCCTATATAAGACTCGCTTTGGGTCCAGCCATGCCACTAAATGTCCTTGGCTCAACCACACGAATGGGCCAAACCTTCAGTCTATCGTGCCACAGTTAGTTTATGATGTTATTTATCTTTATGGTGCCCTGAGCACCGCATGCCATGATTCCCTGTGCTACCTGCCATGCGCGGTAACCTCATCTTTCATGACAGGCATTCTTGTCTACTAGTTTCGTAGTGATGTGAGTGTTGTCCACTGTCCGCACCTTTTTTAGAGAAGGATAGGGACTAGAAGTCAAGCCTTTCGCCAACCTTTCCCGGAGTTTCATCATCACAATAATGCAGGGATTTACAAATACGTAAGAAGCAGAGAATGAGAACTGCTGACATGCAGCTCTCGATAGGGTAGTGGAGTAGTGGAGTAGAGAGGCCCATGAACTCCAGACGACGCCCGCAAAAACCTGCACGAAGCCTAGCTGCTCTCTGCTAGAGGGACGCCCACATCCCTTCACCCCAATCAATTTTTTTCAACATGTCCTCGATGGTTTCGGTGCTCACCATCAGCATCCAGCGGAACCTATCTAGTGGATCAACGGCGCAATAATCTCTGCTCCCGCAAGCCGTTGTAATCAAGTTCTTCATGATCCATCACCTAGGGGTGCTCACCAATAGCACACCATCTGTCAGACAGCTTAGGGGCAGGCGGGGGGGATTTCAGCCCAGGATCTCCCTTGTATTAATCGCACCTTAACTTCCTTCTCGATCCCGGATTTTTGGTCACGTTTGGATCAAAATCTGCTGTGCAAAGGACATTGTTGTGTCACCAGCAATCCCACATGGACCATGACCATGACCGTGACCATTTTCACCAGCCATCATCAGAAAACATTACATCGGCATCGCTACCATCACCAACACCCTTCCGGCAGCACAAGCTGGGGCAAACAGAAACCTTACTGGTACATGTGTACATACAAAACATATACACATAGCCAACCTACCGGGCGAGTTGGCGCCTTTGCAGCGCCTACCGCCGTCATCCTTACCTGCACAACCAAGTACAGCAGGATACGGTACAGGTTGACTTACCACCTCACCGCTCCCAAGTCCGTCTCCCAACGTATATATGTGTGTGTTTAGCGCGTGTTTATATTTGTGTTTGTTCGTGGAAAGATCATCACAACACAGGCGTCGTAGTTGTTACCTTTGCTACAGAGACGAGACTATGAATCCCACTGACCGCCAGCTAGGTCGCCACTAGCCAATCCGCCGCATCAAACCCTGATACCACACGCGTCCCGGCCCTGGCCCCGGCCCCAGCGAGAAGGTTGCTTCGACTCATCCCAATAGTCGCCGAGAGGCTGCTCTTTTTCTATGATGGTGGTGGTGGTGGTGGTAACAATCAGCGAATAACTTCGATAGCGGCGCAAAGAACATGATTGAATGTGCTGTACGTGCCGTACACACTAACTGCGTCGCGTTTCTCCGATCGTCATTCCTCTCAATGGCCGCGGCACGAGACCAAGTGTCTGCCGCCGCGCCCATTTAGCTCAGCGATTAATGCTACGAATTATATTAATTAACATCCGGCACGCAGCTGTGGAACCAAGCTGCGTGTCTTCGCCTATTAGGACAATCAAGATTGATTATGGGCACCTCTTTTGCAGTTACCATCGCTATATGTGATTACGTAGAGTCTTGTTTCGAACCTGCAGGGATACTGTTCCTTGAGCGCCGTTGCTGCAGCCATTACCACCATCATGTACATCACCACCATCATCACCACAACCATCACCACAACCATCACCACAACCAAAACCCAAAGCACAATAAGCGCGTCATCACCACCAAGGCACACAATACCCTCTGAGCTCAGGGTCCTTGGCGCACAGCATTAAAAGTCTTTGTCCTGTATGTAGTGCATTAGCAGCCCAGCACAGGGATCCCCATGCCGCAACACATGGGCATAGCGCAAGGAAAAAAAGGCAATCAAGGACAACGCAACAACACAGGGCGCAGTTTGATTTCCCACCGCAAAGGAAATGATGCAAAAGTGTGCGCCATAGCGCGCGCACCGCACATCTGTGCGTGTCGACACAAATGCAGGAGGCGGTCCGATACGATTAAAATTTAGCCATTCCACATCCCACCGTTAGCAGTCTCCGCTTCCGATCATCGTTTTGACCGGTGCAAATTAACAACCCTCGGCCGTTACTACCCAACCGTTTGACTAAAAAGCATATACGGGATCACATCGGACACCACTGACAGCAATATACCGGACGTCTATTGCTAACTGTCCGGGAAATTGCTGTCCTGTTGCCTAAATAGGATTTGCTACGAGGGACTCGTAGCAATGTGTTGTACTTCATAGCTGCTTCATAGTAATTGGAAACAGCAATGCCAGAACAGTGCAGTGCGTGATTAGGCCCGGAAATGTCTAGTGAGGAGTAAAAGGTGCGACGGCGCGGAGTTCGCACGATTCCAACGTTCATTTTGACTCCTGCTAAAACAGAAGAAGGCCAGAACACGCACCTACTTAAGGCCCCTGCAAGCTGCTGTCATGTATAAATTCCAGCCTTCGAAACGCACTCAGCAAACGGGATAATTGTCTTTTTAGGAAAGGTCAACTACACGGGGCGTCCCCGTAGCACAGCAGGGAGAAGCAGGCAGGTCTCCGCCCCCAGCAGGTTAGTGGTTAGTGGTTAGCGGGCCTCTATCTGGTGAAGAAGATTTACCACCATCCTGTTACACCGACAGCTACGCCCACAGCAGCAGCAAGTGGGGCTAGTAGGTGGGCTCTCGGATGCGCCGTGCCGTGGCCACAGCGCCGCCCAGCCCACCGCCGCTGAATCCACCGCCACCGTTGCCGCCCCCACCCAGCCCCGCCAGCCCTGCCGCGAGTTCCGAGAGCCCGGCAGCCAGGCCCATGTTCGCTCGATGGTAAAGGCTACCTCCTCCTCCTCCATTGCTGCCCATTCCGAAGCCAGCTCCGAAACCCAGACCCAGGGCCCCTGGCAATGGCCGCATGCTAATGGGCCACCCGCCAACACCCATACCAGCGGTCCCGCGGCTCCCAACGTCGCCAACAGCACCGGCACAGCCAACATGACCGGCGCCGCCGTCCAATAAAATATCGTCATTGCTAGGAGACGATTGATGACGACGCGCAGTGGGACTGGCAGCACCGCCCGCCGACGCTGTCGTTTGCGGCATCGCGGTGGTGTCCCCGACGGAGGCGGCGGCGCCGCCACTGATGCCAGCGCCGCCACCGGTGCCACTCGTGCTGCATGGAGTTGTGCCCGACTGCCATGTCAACGGATTGAGTGCGGATGTATCGACGGTCAGTGCCGCCACAGTTGCCGGATTACGTGACCGCACTCCTGCACCGCGCATGAACTGAGCCTGAGCCGCCAGGGCGCGGCTACTCGTGTCGTACTTACCGTGCAAGTCAAGGTCACCAGAATCCCAGCCGCCGCCGACCGTTCCGCCCATGCCACCCATGCCGCCCATGCCGCCCATGCCGCCCAAGCCTCCGAAGCCCCCCAGCCCGCCCTGGTTGCTGCTGCTTGCCCGGCTAACTCCACTGCGTGATGGCAAAATGCGCGGGACGCTTTTTCCAGAACGTGACCCGAAAGATTTCATGTGGTTGCCGCCGCCGCCGCCGCCGCCGCTAGAGGGGCCACGCGCATACAGATCCCAAGACATACTCACACCGTCCTCACCATCCGTGGTGAGCCCGCCGCCGCTGCTGCCCGTGAGGATTGCGCTGGCATTACCACCATTACCACCATGCCGCCAAGCAGATGCGATCCGCACTCGACGGCGGCGGCGGTGGCGGCTTTTGCCACGGGCGCCACCGCCGCCACCGATACCGTCCCAATGCTCGCCCTCCTCACCGCCATACTCATCTTCCTCTAAAGCTTCGCCTTCGACGTGTAGAGCTGCGTCTAACCCCATGCGTCGAAGCTGCTGATGCTGCTGATGCTGCGTAAACATTGGATCCGTCGCCGCTGACTGCCGTACACTGCTGATGCCTTGGAGGGCACCAGGATCTCGTATAGCGGACTTCATGGTGGTTGTCTTGCTGGTGGTGGTTGTGGTAGTTGTGGTAGTTGTAGTAGCCTCCTGATGGTGGTGGCGGCGGCGTCCATCCCGCAACTCTTCTTCCTCGCGTCGTTCCATTTGTTCTTGTTGCTGTTGCTGCTGCTGCTGCATGCAGAGCTCCTGCCCCTTAGATGTACGCCTTATGGTCTCAGTCGTGGTGGTGGTGGTGGTGCTCTGTTGCTGGTGTTGCTGATGACGCTGCCGCACTACGCCGTCGCCACCACCGTCGTTGTCGACACCGTCACAACTGAGCTGGCTTGGACGTGTTTCACTGAAGCTGTGATGATGTTGATGGTTTTGATGAATTGTAGTGTTCGTGTTATTATGGGCACTGCTAACTTGTTGTTGATGCAACGGCGGCGGCGGTGACGGCGCTGCTGCCGTCGCAGACGCTGTCGCATCTGCAGCCACGTGCTGGCGGCTATGCGTGCCGCGGCCCCAACTAGGGCTGTAGCACCCGGCGGCACTGCGGTCATGTTCATCACGACGATTGATGCGGCTTAAGGGTCGGGAGCTGTATCCATCGCCAGTGCCACTGCCGGCGGCAGCGGCGGCGGCCGACTTGCTTCGCGTCGCGTCAGCCGCCGCCGCCGCTTCCGCCGCCGCCAAATTGGCTTCGAAAATAGGCGCGACGGGAACGGCGGCAGAGGTTACAGAAGCAGCAGATGCTGTGGAACGCGCTCCCGGGGTCATCGGCGGTGTGAAGTGGATGCCGGGGGCGGTGGTGACCGCATCACCGTTTCCGTTTCTACTATTGGTACCGTGTGCATCTCCCAAGAAGCGCTCAAGAATGTCGGCACGTGAGTCTCGTCCCGTGTACGGCAGTTGGCTATGCGACACCTTGGCGAGGCCTTCCTCCGTCAAGGCACCGTCGCGGATGCGGTTGGACAACAACGCCTTGCCGGACACGACCGGGCTTGCCGCCGTCGTCGCTAGCGGCGGCGGTGGATGAGGAATGAAGGGTCCGGCGGCGGCGCCAGTGGCGGCGGTTGTGGGAGTAGGGTAGTAGTTCGGCACCCGGCCGCGCCCCGATAGGGCACCGAGCGGAATGCTGCCACCGGTGGCTGGCCCATCACCATGCCCAATGCCATACTCAGAATCGCCACCCATGAAACGTCGCGATCTTGACGGCGACGCCACCGCCGCCATCAGATCCGCGGGGTCGTCCACCGCGGTTAGCTGAGTTGAGAGTGTGACCTTGCTGGAGGTCTTGACATGCAGGGATGTGCGGGTGGTCGAATAGAACGAGTGGCGGGAGCCGAACTCCGACTCAGGAGGCCGAATGCCCGTCGCCGCTGCCGCCGCCGCTGACCCTGGCGCTGCAGGTGCCCGCGTATGCACCTCCCGCCGCTCCTCCTCCTCAAACGCCTGCCGCGCCCGCTCCTCCACTACCAGTCGCCGAGAGGAAGAGCTCACGACCTTTTGAAATTCCTCCTCCTCGCGGCGGTTCTCCCGACGTGTCGTCGTGGTTATAATCTCGGGGCCGCCGCCAGGGGCACCGGCGGCGCCGCCTCCGCCTCCGCCGCACCGCTGTAAAGATGTCTCTTCAGATTGCTCCTGAAGATGGCGGCTGAATGATTCTACATCCTTCCGCTCGGAATCCCTTAGGCGTGAAACGTTCGAAGGGATAAATTGGCAAGAGGGGTGCTCAGAAACGGGAAATAGTGAAACGTCTTCTCCTTTCCAAAGGGGCCCTATGTAACATGCGCAATCGATAGTCATTTGAAAGCACGTATTGTGGTCGGTGCACGGCTTTTGTGTCATGACGTCCCTGTGTCCTTTGCCATGCGCTCCGAAGCGCTAGCTCTCAAAGCATCGGTCTCTCTGTTCGGTCTGCTATCGATGTAAGAAATGGGGACATGGGAAAAGTCTGAAAGCCAAAAGGACCTGGATGGATTATGTCTTTGGACGCCAGAATATTTTGGGTGCCAAGATATTACGATTAGGCGCATACGCAGCTGGTAAGAGGCCCGAAGATGCAGCTGCATCATGTTGGATCCTGAGTGCGCTATGGCAACGTGTGGCTTCGACGTGGCTGTCGGAATGGGTTTCTTTGAGGTCTCTCTACGCGGTCAAGAGACTCCACCTTCCCATTTGACGTCACCCTTAACTGCAGCGAAAAAGTAAAAAAGTAAAAAGTAAAAAACAATAAAAGTATAATACACATGCGGCTTCCTTATATGTATGTCCCTGTTATATATATTATAAAGTCCCAAACCCCCATGCAAACCAACTCAAAATGACCCTTAACTACCTGCAACTCCTGAGTTCGCTGCGACGGGCACCAGGCAGCTGCTCCGGCCACTCGCCCGTGGCTACGGCGGCGGCGGCGGCGGCGGCGGCGGCGGCGCCGGCTCTTCTGCCTCTCACGGCACTACGGCACCGGCCTCCGCCGTCCCTTTGCTCCAAATCCTCTAAATCAGCGTCATTGTCCACATCTTCGTCCTCGAGATCCTCACCAGGCTTGGACACCTGCAGCGAAAGAGACACGGCTCGATGTTAGTGACCTAGGGATTGACGGGTGCACGATTGACCAACTGCTGGTGTGATTACATTTAACTACAACTCAACAACGTATCGAACTGCGCCGTTCCATCCGTCCAGGCACCTCTGCCCACCTGGTGCATCACTTTATGGCTGCTCTGCTCCTGTACGGAAGATTTGCGGACTGTCTCCGTAGTGCCGTCAGGACCATTCGTCGTGGTCTTGGAGGAATGGTTCGTTGACGAAGACTTTGTGGTTGTTGTCGTCGTCTTTTGGGGACCGCCGTTGCCGCTGTCGGCCGCGACGGCCGGAATGCCACTGGAGATTTTCTCCGGCACGCCGCTGCCGTAACCCTCAACGGCGGCGGGAAAGGAGCCACTCAGACGGCTGCGACTGGGCCCTGCGGCTGCAGCGGCAGGAGCTGTCGGACGCAACGACGGACCACCGCCGCCAGCGATGCCATCAGTAGCGGCCGTACGTGCACCATCATAACCTCCGCCACCGGCGCTACTTCCCCGGGAACAAGGTACAGTAGCCCAAGATGTAGATGGGCCTGTTGCTGCAGCCGTTTCGGCGATTGCCGGGTCAACACTATTGCTTACGTCATCGGCGCTGCGGGGGAACGGTACTTGCTGGCAGCTATCAGCCAAGGTGCGTGGTGTGGTTGCTAATCCAGCTTTCAAAGGACCGGCCTGCGGATTGTTTGCCATACGTGCCTTGACGAAGCTTTGCTGAATGCTACGAGGATCCAGCATCTCCACCGCCGTATGACCCCCTGAGGAGGAGGATATTTACCATAACAATATGAGCGCGTTATCCGAACACTTTATTTACTTCACGAGAGCGCATGAAGTGGTATGGCTGGGGGAGGAGGGTATAAGAAAATGAACACCTTGCGGACCAACTTATGGGCAGCCCATGCGTGTATCCAAAGGGCTTAGGAATAACCCGGACGCGCTCCGAAGTTATCCACATCGGAAACGTTTAAAATCAACGTTGCTGCTCTGCACCTCGGCAGGATTGTTTCGTGTCCCTTTCATGCCGGTGAACTTGCCGGCATCCCCACGTTACCACTGACGCGCAAAAATCCCCAATCAAACCCAATGACAATCCCGCAGCAGGGAAGCGTCCCCTGACGATCGTCTGCCCGTCACCAGCAGTTTTCACCTGACGGCCTGGCCTTCTCGTACAAGTTATCTTGTTGGCGCGTCCGCGGGGAATCCAGCGGCGCCGATAGCAGCGTCGCGTGGCGGGCGGCGGGCTGCACAACCCCCGGCCGTTCCTGCCGTGGCGAGTCTGGCCACCTACCCACATCACCAAGACAGTCCTCGACGGCATCTAACCGTGGTGATCCCGCACCAATGCCAGTCTGTGAGCACGGACCATCGCTGATCCATGTCTGCGCGCGGAGCAGATTATGTGCCTGCGACTGCGATTGCAATTGCGACGGCGACGGCGACTGGGAAGGGGCCTGCGGGCATGTGTCGTTCACGTAAATATTTATAGACTTACGGGTGGGGCGGGACTGGACGCTTCAGTTCAAGGTTCTTGTGTTGCAGGTTGCTTTCAATGAAAGAGCCACCGCGGTCCTTACGCGTGATCCCCGAAACGCCCCAATTCGTTCTAACATCGTAAAACAATTATGCGCGGTTGGGCCTCCCTCTGGAAACGCAACAGGTACAGGTGCCGGCTGCCCAGCATAATGTGCTGCACATGTCCTGGAGCTCTTAAGTCTCGCGGAACAGTTGTGCAAACGCATGACAAACGCATGCATTACATGACAGGTCGCAGCGTGAGGCGGCTTGGTACTCCGCCAGGCTATGCGTTACGTGGCAATAAGGCGTGGCGTTTGGGAGAAGCTACGGAGCTCACCGGTGGTTGGCGTGGAAAGGCGGCTAGGTTGTCGGGTCGAGAGGCTGCGACTCCCGGGGAAGTCGCCTGGCAAAGGACACGTGCGGGTTAACGAAAGAGCTAGCTAAATGTACTGGGATGGGTTGCGATGTGGGTTAGCGGAGGTACAATGATGTGCATCAGGCAGGCTTCCTGAGGTGGCTTAGGTTGTGGACAGAGATTATCACCTGAAGTATATCTTCGGCTGCGATTCGCTTGCGGCTGTTGCTGGCGCGCGGCGTTGTGGGAGTGGCAGGGGCTATGGGTGCGGTAGTTGTGGATGGGGTTGGGGCAGCGATTGGAGTGCTGGCTGCAGGTATAGATGTGGTTGTCGTCGCAGCCGCCGTACCTCCGGGAGCGGGTGCACGGTCTTTGTCCTTCCGGACAAGGGATTTCAACCAACCGAAAAGACCGGACCTTCCCGGAGCCTCGCTGTTGACCTGGTTCTGAGCAAACGTTTCGGGATCCGAACGGAAGTTGTCGGTGACAAAGCGGTAGACATATACTTGTGTATCGTTTGGAGCATGAGTTACTTACCATTTCACCAAGTATATAGCACCACGCTGCTAGCTGGGGGAAGTTTGATCGGGCAGAAGTCCGCCGCTTCTTGTACAATTGCGACAGGTAGAAGTCATTTTATGCTTGATGTACCACGCATGAGTGGCGACCCTGTCGACTGAATGAATGCCCTTTTATTACACTGCGCTGTTGCTTTCCGCCAGCTTAACGTCCCCGGGCATGCAAGAAAGTTCAGTTCAAGCCTAAATAGTTTCTAATATTAACCAATACTGAACAGCTTAACGTGAATCAACAGAACTGCTGTGGTCACCTGCACCATGTCATGCCACAACGCGTGTCCGACCGTTTTGTGAGCACCGAGTAGTTATTGCACATAATTTAGCAGTTGTAATTCTTGAAAAAATACTAACCTTTTGACCTACGAACAGTCTACCTGCGGCATCGGTACGGTAGGCCAATCCTTTGTCAGGCCAACCAATTTTGGCTTGGGAAAATACTATTGATTATTTTACTGTTTATTTAATCTTACCTACTTATCTAGTGTGATCTTTGCTGAGCCCATACCTCCACCACCTCGAAGAATGACGTAGACGTTTAAAACGCTCGTGAAACGCAATGATTATGTGCACCAATTTTTGTGGTGAATGCAAGGATAATTCCTCAAGGTCGAAGTAACATATATCTGGAGGGTTGTTACCTGCACCACTACGATGGCAAAGCTTTCCAACCCGAACTCAAGCAATGTCAGAAGTTTTATACCGAAACAAACAGCATAATTATATCTCATGATATGGTGTCAGGATAAGGTATTGAAGGCGTGTGTGCTTAGGCTACAGCGGGTTCATGTCCTGTTCGCATCCTGGCGACGAAGGGCCACGTAACCGGAAGGGAACAGGTGCTATAGGCGGATGAGAATTTTTATTGCAGATAGATTTCTGTACCATGATTTTGCACCCATCGCCTTGTCGGCGGTGTCTAACTTCCGATAGGTTCGGCAGGCCCTGAGCTGCCCCGACAGGCCTTACCAAGCCTGCCCAGCCGGATTAGACATGTCAAATAGGAATGTTGACAGGGACAAACAGCTTTGGAGTCAGGCGCCCAACAATCTTGAGATTATCACGGGATGTGACTCAAGACAGCACGCATGACGTACAGTAGTCCAGGGATGAATGCTTCAAGCATGCATGTGAACGAAGCAACGACCGGAAACCGTACGTTGCACCTTGTGCCCGATGGCCAGTAATAGTGTATGCGAGTGCAAGAGGAAAGGTGCCTTTATAATAAGTGTGCCATTTATTCGCTTTGGGCTGCACCGTGTACGGCAGATCTTGATTAGATTGTCCGTTGAATCCAAGCGAACAGTAATGGAGCGAAGATGAGAAATTTCAGGTAAATAGTTGAGGGCAATAACTGTCCCAGTGAAGCCATTAGCGGCCCCTTTGCCAAGATGTTCATGCATTCTGGGTGATCACAACTCGTGCTCCGACGGCCACCTGTATAGTATGTAGGAGTAGGTTGACGTGATGAATATATTATAGTGGGAAGGAAAAAAATGACCCAACAGAGATGCAAGAACGCATGAAAGGTGTCCACAAAAAAGATTTATGGAGAAAAAGGTGATGTGAAAGCAATATGTAGAAATATACCATTGACAGAAGACGCATGCTTATATGTAGTAGAAAGGGTATACAAAGGCGTCATGAGAAGGGTTGGCGGCATACCTGACGGAGCTCATGAAAGTGGTTGTCCTGCAGCCAGTCATATAACTCAGGAACATGGGCTGCATTGGTGTCCAAGGGGACTTGGATAATTGGCCCTGAGAGCTGCTGTTCAGAGGCAAGACGATTCAAGATGTGTAGTATCCTGGGGTATCTACGGGTAGTATCCGAGGTGGCACCTGGTCATCTTTTGATCGAGCCTTTGCTGTAGGCGGATATAACAGAGATACAACAAGATGGCGCTGTTATAGTCGGCAACTTGTTGACGGTGAGAACAAAGGATAGTGTCATCATGTGCGCTGGCAGATTGCACGACATCATCACGGGAAAGCATCATATGTGGGGGGAAAGTTTAGTCAATCTCTTTTTGTGTCGGTTGCCGAGTGCAAGCAATATTCTGAAAGGTGGTGAGGCATGGGTCTTGGGCGTGACGAACAGAGGATGAAAGTTGAAAGATTTGAGCAAGTGACCAGAAAGGACTGAAGCATAGATGGCAATGTCTGCAGAGTTCAGGAGTATCTTCATTGACGTATGTGTGTGGGCAGAGGTGGTAACTGTGCGTGGTCTCCCACCAAGATTATTAGCTTAGTATTGAACACTTCTTGGGGACTTGATGCACCACAAACCTGTTGGAGTCGAAAGATAACATTCTGGAAGATGTTGCAAGTGAGCATGGACATTTCGTCAATAATGATAATATCAGCGGTTCGCAATGGTTCACGGAGGGGGTATGTAGGTCCAAACTCCTTCCAGTGTTGACCTTTTACAGGGATACAGAAAGTATTGTGTACTGTTATTGCATAACGACTTGCGAGAACGAGAACGGACTTGCGTGACTGCCTGCGAGCGTGGATGAAAACTTGTGTAGTGAAGGTCTTGCCAGAGCCTGGGCCACCGCTAATTATGACGAGGCCTGAAGGCTTGGATTGGAGAGCTGTGAGAATCGATTGTTGGGCATCGTTAGGTGACTTGTCACGAAGGATATCCGTGAATTCTTGAACACTGACAGCAGGGGTATGATTGACATCGGCTTGAGTATCTTGCTGTACTGCTTGATCACAACTCTGTTGGCTCACGAGGTTGGCGATATTTTGAAGCAGAGCATCATTATGTAATGATTGGATGATGAGGTTGCTTGATGAGTTGGGCGCGGTCATGGTCAGCGTATAGATGATAGTTGGCATAATTGGAGGCAATAATGTCTTCAACATCGACACTTGTTAGGCATAATTAAAGTATTTAACTGTACCCTGTTATTAGGGCTTATTTTCTCCATGTTTTTTCTTTGTGGTGCTCATCCTTAAAGATCGGGTATTTATGGGGCAACTCACAGATAACATGTTTCATATTTGCTACCGCTTTTATTAGCTAGCCTAGTAATTTTTAGTTGCTTTTAGTTTCAGTTGTTTTAGTTTTCATGTCGTATATTCAGTTTGTAAGGCCCCTGGGAATTTTTAAAGTCGGGAGTCCCTGTAAGGAGTCCTAGTAGTGTAAGGCCCTCGGGATTTTATGCCGTCGCGTGGTAAATGCACTGATTTCTGTTAGGCAATTTGTATGCTATTAAAAGCATTTTCTGACCTCTTTATCTAGGATTTTTCAGTCTTTTGTTCCATGTACTAGCTATTCTACTGGGCACAGTCCAGCTCTGCAGAATACATGCTCTAAGGCTTTAATTATACTCTAGAATATTGAATGTTTCTATCTAGTGAACGGCCTGCCAATGGGTCAATCAAGGAATATCCTTACAACGTTAGTTGGCAGTTAGATTGAAGCGTACAGCAATGATTGTCTGCTATCACAGCTACCGCTTTTATTTATACCCACTTCTTTGATTTCCAATAAACGGAGCTTCAGCAATTTGTTGGATCTTCACTTAGGAGGATTGCCAACATCGTTAATTTGCCATCCTGGTCGAGAAAGGTAAGCATTACTCGCCAAGATAAGTTTTAGAATTTAGAATGAGAAGCGAATTTAGAATGAAATTTTAGGATGGATCGCCCAGTGCCAGTGCCACGATGTGCAGCTGCAGTGTGGTGCCGGTGCCGCACAGTGCTGCTGCCACGCTGTGCCGCTGCCGCGCGGTGCCGCTGGCACGTGGTGCGGCTGCCGTGCAGGGCCATTGCCGCGCGGCCCCAATGGCATGCCGTGCTCCTGGCACATGGTGCGGCTGCCATGCGGTGCTGCTGGCATGCAATGCCGCTGGCATGTGGTGTGGCTGCCATGCAGGGCCGCTACCGCGTGGTGCCGCCGCTGGCACCCAATACCGCTGGCATGCATGTGGTGCTGTTGGCATGCCGTGCCACTGCCGTTTGGTGCTGTTGGCATGCCGTGCCACTGCCGTTTGGTGCTGCTGGCATGCCATGCTGCTGGTGCCACTGCCACACGGTGCAGCTGCCACGTGGCACCACTGCCGTGTTGTGCCGCTGCCGCACGGTGCAGCTGCCACGTGGTGCAGCTGCTGCATGGTGCCGCTGCCATGCTGTACAGCTGCCGTGCTGTGCAGCTGCTGCATGGTATTGTGTACCGTGGTACACCCATGTACCATGTGGTATCCTATTGTAGGGTAATACTTTTCCTAATGATAACACTTCATTCAGCGATTCTTGTAATCACAACTATTATAACTTTAATCAACATCTCTTGGTTGCTCTTTGAGTATTTTATTATTATTATTATCATTATTATTATTCTTATAATTATAATTATAAACATGTTACAGAGCCAGGTGAGCCAGGTGAGCCACTGCCATTTGGTGCCACTGGCATGCAGTGCCGCTGGTGCACAGTGTCGCTGTGTGCAGGGCCGCTGGCATGCAGCAGTGCGCTGGCATGCAGTGCTGCTGGCATGTGGTGCCACTGCCATGCAGTGCCGCTGCTGCGTGGTGCCTCTACCGTGCCGTGCCACTGCCATGCAGTGTAGTAGTCGCACAATATATGTGTGCAGATACACGCCATCAACATCTCGAGAGGCCTTTGCAGCTCTCAACTACTACAAATGGTAGCGAGCGGAACCGTCAGATTCAAATCCTGAGGTCGCCGGTTCGATACCTTCGGACAGCGATGTCTCGAATCTGACGTGATCCAGGTTCCCAACGGAAATGTTGGAGAGTAGTTGATGGCTATAAAGTCTGATGTTAGAAAAACCCGTGAGAGCTAGGGCGCATGGAAGTCAGCACATGTCGCGACGTGGGATTGAGTAAACCTTCCCATGGCCAGGGTAGGCGATGGTTAACATCGGTTGATGGGGCTTAAGTGCCCGAGACGTGCCCTCCAGAGGGGGGAGAGTGTAGTAGTCGCACAATATATGTGTGCAGATACACGCCATCAACATCTCGAGAGGCCTTTGCAGCTCTCAACTACTACATGCAGTGCTGCTGGCTTGCAGTGCTGGATTATCAGGATATACACACCTTTTTAAACTAGTTGGATAACATGCTATACTGATAGGAAGACAATCATACATGTGATTCATAAAAATATATCATTTGCTAGCTAGCTGATGAACGAGATGCTTGAGGTGACCAAAACTATTAACTACATACAGACCACCACAAATATCTAAGAGAAAAATCAGGGGAATACTTTAGGGGAAATACCTAGACAGAAATTAATAATAAGAAATATATTACAATTGCCCCCGCTTGACTTACAACATTGAATTATAAAACTTATAATGCAACAAATAACATACTATTGTGCCTTTACTTGTCTAAACGAGAATCTACTTTGGACCCCAGTAAACAGAGACGGTGGGAGTGCGGGGAACTGGGGCAGCAGGCCCCAGTCCCCGCACAACCACCGAACACTTCTGGATGTTAACAGCATTGAAAGCGGTAGTCAAATGCATATATAAAAGCATCATCTTCTCATTATTTGAGGCGTCGTTTGAACCATCACTGCTGTATGTCGCTTCACTACTGCTCATTGCTTGATCTGCCCTTTGTTCCTTTCCATTCGCGAAACATGTCTACCATTCCTTGAGAACATTTGCAATGAAGTCCTTATTACAGGTACTTTATTTGGTTCGGAGAGCATGACCCTCCAGTCGTATGGTATGCAAGTTACGTTTCAAATATCTATATGCAATTTTATGTTTTTTAAATACATCCATATTTACACGTTCCAATGCCGAAGGAAACGCAAAACTAAAAAGGCTTCTCTGCACCAGGGTGCTTCGGAGCTAATTAAGCTAAATGCCGCGTCAGCTTTCCATTTTCAGTAAACATAGTGCGTCATAATGAATGAAATGTACGATACCAAATTGAATACCATCGAGCGCACATGGAATGCCCCATCATTCATACATGATATGTGATCATCTAATGGTCTGTCCTGCTGGACTATCTATCCCTGCCAACTATGGGCCGGGCTAATTAAGCCTGACAGCCCAAAAGTTAGAGACGTTAGAGGTGTTACAATATTACCACTTTATTGGCGACTGTTACACTTAATTAGGATGAGCTCATTCTGTGGTTTTGTGTTACACTGTAGGCAACTACATTTACCTTCAAGAAATAGGCCTAGACAAACCGGTAGGCAATCATGCAATAAGCATGATGCCTAACCGAAAATAAACTAACTACGAGAAAAGCTCGCGATTGGTAAACAGATTGCCGTACATCTTGGCTAGGTGAGCCGACAGTAAAATCACCCTGGTGAAGAGCTTCGGCCTGACAACTTAGTATAATAATACTAATTGTTCGGAGTTCAAGACTCCGCTGTCACCATTTCTCACTAGATGTACAATTTCGCGACCTTGACATACTTAAGAGCTATTTCCAAACCTTCAAAAGCTACGCTTCCGCATAAATCTAGCAGCATCATTAAGACGACTGCTACAATTGGTAGCGAGGGTCTGAGCAACGATCCTCCACAGGTGAGCTAAACTTTGCACAATGCCACGCGACAAGCACACCACAACAACAAATCCTCCGCAGCAAAAAGCGCAGAAGGAACTCTTACGTTTTAAACGTAAAAATGTCAATGAAATTTTGCGACCAAAGCGTTTAGCCGCCGTCGCCGCCATTTGACGACCAAGTCGTTCGAACATTGACCCTCCAGAAACGGTGCCTTTGGCACCAGTAATTCCCACAAGTAATAATAATAATAATATTCCTATTATCCGTGGTCCGCAGGAACCAATGGCGGATGAAGGCGACGTCGCGTTGCCTCCCAATGGCCTGCTGCAGCGCACACCTGAGCAAACGCGCGCGGCCCAGCACGTTGCCGAAACCATGCGCAACGCAAGCCATAATCGCGTGGTGGCGTTAGAAGGCGAATTCACACGCCTTAAGGAGTCGTTCGACGATCAGATGGGAGCCCTTCGCGCAGATACGGACCGCACGCGAGCCCTCCTAGAGCAGATCTTCGAACGCCTTTTGGAGCGTTCTCAAACGTCCGAAGCGGCTGACTCCCGGAAGAAAGCGATTCTGGACATTATTTCCACAATCGCTGCATCGAGCGTCGCAACCCTCTTGCCTAAGGATGCCCTCCAGCAAACAACGCTGCAGGCCATCCTAGAGAAGCACCTAGTTCCGGTGCCAACGCTCGAGGAGGTGCAATCCCTCTGGGTGGAGGCAACCGCACACCTAGCTGGGGGCAGCGGTTCTCAGACAACCGCCCCAAAGTCCAGCCGGCCAAGTGAGGTAAGCCCTAATAGACGGGTTCCACATCCCCCTAAATTTTCTGGGAAGAAGGATAGCACCATCACTTGCACCCGGTCCTGGTTTAATGTACTCATGCAATATTTCGACCTGATGAATATGGACCCGTTTGAGCACATAGTGTACTTCTTAACGGGCAAAGCACAGGTCTGGGCGGCAGATGTCCTTGAGATGCACAAGTCGGGCAAGAAACCCCTCACACGCGAAACCTTAAGGGCGGCGTTTCTCTTGCAATATGGGGACACGCAACGCAACACTGCCATGGCAGCACGGGATCGCTTGCACTCTCATGAATACGACATGAAACTGCCGAAACCGTTGCTGAGTATACCCAGCGCTTCCATGATGTCCTGCGAGAAGCTAAGGACATGGACAAAGCCGACCAGATTAGCTGGTACATCAAAGGCTTAGTTCCAGCACTTCGGGGTCGGTGTGCAACCGACGATGAGGGCAAGGACTGGCAGGATTTAGATAAATGCATTCTATATGCAGTCGGCCAAGAGGTCCGGTGGAAGGCAGGAAAAGACAAGACTGCCACCGTTGAGCTGAAAGCTGCTACGGTAATCACCCCTAAATCCAGGCATTCCTACCAAAAACGCCCTTTTTCCCGACCACAACAGGGCTGGCAGTCCGCGAGCAAGAAACCCCGGACCGACCACGCTTCTGAAAAGCCTTCCGGCAACCGGTGCCGCTATTGCCACGGCTTCAAGAAGCCAGGCCAGTCTTGGCCGGACCACGCGGTGGACTGCTCCAAGGCGATCAAGGCTGAGGCGGAAAAGAAGTTGGCGCTCGCGGCCCGGCTCGAATCTAAAATGCAGGAGTAGGACCCTGGCAAGCGTGTGGAGGAGTGTGAACCAGTTAAACTGGTTGCACCAGATGGAGAGTTTGTGTTGCCCATGACCGACAGCCCTCGGGCTGATCGGATGTTCCGGCCTGACGAATTCCGTCAGGTTGAGGCTCAACTCGGCCGTCAATTTACCTTTGACGCCGCATGTAACGATTCGGGCAATAATAGTCTCTGTCCACGTTTTGCCTCCCCATCAAACCCATTCGTGAATCATAATCTTGCGGGTGAGTTTGCCTGGATTCATCCTCCCTACAATCAAATTGCTCAGTGGCAAAAACACTACATCTCCTGCAAACACAAAGATCCAGAAAATAAATACCTCTGCAGTCTTTGTAGTCCCAAAGTGGAGCTCAATAGAGCACAGTATGCGAGCAGCAGGCTTTCGCCTGATCAAAACATACACGCCAGGAAATCGATTATTCCTGCAGAAAAGTAGCACAGGAGTACGGGAACTCATGCCAGGTGTTTCATGGCCTCTCCAGCTATGGTATGACCGACCGTCCACTACCGTGCACTTAAACTCCATAGTTGGTTCTACACCGTCTATGATCTTTGATGCTCGCCTGTGCCAAACGGCCTGCAAAGCCTTGGCCGATTCTGGTGCCGACTGTAAAGGTACCGCAGATGGGTTTATATCCCTAACAGCCGTTAAGAAAATGGCCCTTGCTCTCAAACCATCACTCACCAGCTCAGTTAAAGTGGCTAATGGCAACACAGAACTGATTGAGGGCTCAGTTGTTGCCAATCTTCAAATTGACAAGTTCCATGACACAGTCAAACTCCTTGTTCTCAAGCAAGATGTCCCAGGTGTTGACATTATCCTGGCTAATGACTGGTTGGGGAAACGAAAAGCCACAATGTGCTGGACAACCAATACCCTGACAGTGTATAAGAAGCCAAATGCGGCGTACACGTTTACGCCATCTCTTTGGGCTTCCCCGGGTATCGACGATAATCTTGATGCGATTGTTGTACCACGCGTCACTTTCCCTAAGCTCTGCTAGAGTTGCACCCACCATCGCTCTATCGCGCACGACACCACGCCACACTGCCGTACGTGGACGCGGGGAGCGATACGGCACCGTCGTACACGGAATGGTACGGCACTGTCGTACGTGGACGCGCGGAGCGATACGGCACTATCGTACGGTACGACAGCACGGTACGACGGTACGGCACTATCGTACGGTACGGCAGCACGGTTTGACGGTACGGCATTGTCGTACGTGGACGCGGGGAGCGATACGGCACCGATGACGTCAGCTGTCGTACGTGGACACTGTGGAGCGATACGGCAATGATGACGTCACTGTCGTACGTGGACGCGGGGAGCGATACGGCAATGATGACGTCAGCTGTCGTACGTGGACACTGTGGAGCGATACGGCAATGATGACGTCACTGTCGTACGAGGACACTGTGGAGCGATACGGCACTGATGACGTCACCCCTGTCGTACGTGGACGCTTGGAGTAGTACGGCAGCGGGCACGACGCGATCGCACGCATGTCACGCAGCACGTCGCACCGCACGTGTTAGGCGCACTGGCTAAGGGCATAAGCAACCCACGGACAGCATAACGCCTAATGCATTGTGCACAACGTCGCAAGCATGCATTGTGTGATCGGCATCGCGATAAGTGCGCATGGTCCGGCGACTTGGTCGCGGACGGTCTAGAATGCATGAGGCATCGCATATCAACGCGCACTAACGATAACATGTGCATTATGCATACGCGCGCGCACGAGCATGATAACGCAAGCGTACCTTGAGGTTGCGAGGCAATGGCTCGAGCGATGCGGCGCGTCGAATGCAACACTACGCGCGATGGCGTAGTCGGCACCTTTACGCGAGTAAAGAACATTGCATTATTGCTATGACGGCTTATATAGCAATATCCGCACGCGGGATCACGGTAGTACACTTACTACTTGCAGATCTCTTGTACCGCGAGCCGTCGCTGCGAGTATATCTGCTATGCGCATTGACGGCCTAAGTGGAGAATCACCACGCGAACATTGCGATTGACATTTATATAAGCTAACCGCGCTTTGGTTGAGCTTACGCCTTTTATATCGCTTATGGTCGTATTTCTTGGATAAGCCCGAGCACCGATTTGCATCGGTTAGATGATGATTGCCTCGGCTAGGCACTGATAGCCTATCACGTCATCTTCGCCTGTCTTGGATTATACGTTGTAACTCCTTGCATCGAAGACTTCCGCTGCCTCGATTGGTACGTTCTGATATAATCGAGCATGATGCACTAAGCCTGGTTCTCCGCAGAATCAATGGGCGATTATGAGGAGTGATACAACAAATTTGGTATCGAGACGCAAGGTTCGTTCACGGCCTGCTGTCTCACCCTGATCTCTTTCGTAAGTAGGTCACTTTTATGGCTGGAGTCGGCGATGGCAATCTTAGTCCTTTGGATACATTCGCGGAGGAGCTTGGCCGAGCTGTGATGGCCGCGGCCGCCTCTGGTCTGTAATTGCCTTGCTGCTCTTGCATTGCCATTCGTTTTGCCTGTTCGAAGTACGTGCTTCTGAGCCGCAGGTGAATCGAACCGAGTCTCACTCGCCGCTGCATCAACTGATTCGAATCCGAGTCCGGACCAGTTGCGGGCGCTCATTGCGCGCACGCGCGAAGTGCGAGACTCTTTGGACGGATACTTGCTGTATCTGCAGGGAGCGCTTTCCGTCGGTAGGCTTAAAAACCGTCTGATTGTCGCTCGACCGATACCTGTGTGAGAGTGCCTTTATCGCACAAGGTTGCGGCCGGTCAGTCGCCGATTTACCATGGCATCTGGTAGCGGTGATGTAGGGCTAGTAGTGGGGGACGGTCGTGCCGACACGTCCGTCGTCCCTGAGACATCTCGGAGGGGCCCTTACACGCATGTTGTTGACGGTGTCCGAGATCCCCCTGCGCTACTAGACCCACGGACTCCCATCCATCCGACTGTTCCTGTCACGGCAGCCGAAGCAGGCCCCGTTGGACGCGAGGAGCAGAGGGGTCCGTCTGCACCCCTTCGTCAAGGTCGATCTGACGACGAAGAAGAGGTGATGAAACTGTCGCTTCCTGTCCCGAAATTAGACATCCCGCATGATGCGAAACATAAGATTGCGGGGCGAAGCATTGCTGATACAACTCGTGCATACCTGCGTGATGTCCGCTTGTACTTGCGGTTGGTCCGTGGCGGTGATCGTGACCCTGTGAAATGCTATCTCGTCGGGAACACCCTCGCGGGTGAGGCGAAGGCATGGTACGATCAATGGACGATGGCAAGGCAGACATACACGTTTGAGGAGTTGGCCCGTGCTTTGCTTGCGCGCTTCGCTCCCGAGGTTCAATCGTTAAGTGCTAAGGCTCGCAGTACGTTAGCATCTGGCACATATCGCATGCGCCCTGATGAAACAGTACCTGCGTACCAGTCGCGCTATGAGGCCCTGATCACGCCCATCGGTAACCTGACGGAGGAGGACCGCATCTTTTGGTTTCAGCGTGGATTGTCTGAGGTCCTGGCGCAGCGATGTGCCACGGACTTGGCGGGAAAGGACTTTGGGTCCTATGAGGATTTGGTGCAATTCGCGCAAGGGTCGAGAAGCGTCTCTTAGCTGGCCAGCGTGCTATTAAACCTGTCCCTCGTGCTAATGCCATGCGAGTGCAGGATCTGGCGTCTGACGCTGCGGCCATGGACCAGGGGGCCGAAACGGAGCGTCGAACGCCAACGGCAGCAGTGACCACCGTTCGTACGGATCGCGGTCACGGCGTTCGCGGCGCTTCCGGATCGGGTAACCGCAAAGGGTCAACCGGCGCAGGTCAACGCGCGGATCCAGCCAAGGGCAAGAGGAAAGGGGGTTCGCCGTCTGCAGCGGCTGCGCACGAAGCTAAGAACGAGACCAAGCGGCAACGCACCAGTGACGGTTGGTTGGATAAATGGGGTTGCACGCACTCCGAGCTTGCGCGTCGGAAGAGCAAGAAGGTTTGCCTGAGATGCGCGTCGGCGGAACATCCTACGAGGGAGTGTCCGCACCTACCGCCTTTGGCTCAGCGGCCGAAGTAGGGGATTGCCCAGGATGGCTCGGAGGGGACTCCACCTGGGAAGTCGGAACTAGAGGGTGGGCGGTTGTCGTCCGTGCGGCAAGCCGTGAGGGCACCATTGCCGTCGGTCCTTGAACAAATCGAACGCGCGATTGGACACCGATTGTCACTCGACGGTCGCTCAGGACGTGTAGGTTTTGACTCGCTGTGTAATCTGTATGCACCGAGCAAGCCGCTGGCGTCTATCGATTTGTTAGGCCACACCGTTCTGTTCCTCCCCTCATCTCTGCGCGAGCTGTCAGTGCAGCTGACCTTCTATAGGAGAAGTAGGCGTCAACGTCCAGACACTGCCGCTTGCGTCCTTCTACCCGCTTATAGTCGGCGAAAAGCCTCGACTTTGCTAATGGGTATGCGGAAAGTCTGCCGGTTCGAGCCGGGCACCGTTTTGTATAACGGTGTTGATTTAGCAGGTGCACCTGTTCCGTTGTCGGCCCAGGCCTACGCCGTTGACGTTTGGTACGATGCTCCTGCACCTCATTCTGAGGGTTCTGCCGAACGTTTCGAACCCGCCCTGAGCGTCTTGCTTTCGTCCGCAGAGTCGGTACCGGCAGACAATCGGGTTCCTTTGATTCAGGTCGATCTTGCTGGTCGCACCCTGAAGGCGCTCGTCGATACCGGCGCCAGTGACGACTTCATCTCATCGGCAGAGGTGAATGCATTGGGTCTGCGCCCACAGTCGTCGGAATGGTCGCAGGTTACCCTCGCGGATGGGGGTAAGCAACCCATATTGGGCAGGGTCACCCTTCGCCTGTGTATAGGTCCTCTGCGTATTACGACCCAACCTTATGTGTTGCGTGAGCTGACTGATGCTGCGACATATATACTGGGGTCCTCAACATTACGGCAGTATGGGGCCGGCATTGACCTAGAGTCTGGAACCCTTCGCCTTCGTAAGGGGACTCTGTCGTGCAAAGTACCCTTCGTGCCGTTTGCAAGTGTTGAGCCAGAGGGGGGTAAGTCTGAGGCGGAGCCTGTGGTTAACTACGCTGTGAAAGCCATGGGGCAGCGTGCTGAACCCAAGCCAGTCGGGCGTAAAGAGGCCATCCGGATGATCCGGAAGGGTGCCCACGGACTGCTTGTGAGGCCTAGGTTGCATTTGAATGCGACGACCGCTCAGTCTTCTTTGGATCCTGAGGTTGAAGCCTTGCTCACAGGGTACGCAGACGTTTTTCGTGACGTGCCTGGGCTTCCTCCTTTGCGTCCCGTGGACCATACCATCCCACTCGTACCCGGCGCTCAGCCCTTTTCACGACCTATGTACAGGTTAAGTCCTCTGGAGTTGGACGAGGTGAAGCGCCAGGTAACTGATCTGCTCGCAAAGGGTATGATTCGCCCCAGCACATCTCCGTATTCTGTGCCGATTCTGTTTGTCGGTAAGAAGGATGGGAGCTTGCGCATGTGCATCGATTACCGGGGGTTGAATGCGACGACGGTCAAAACCGTTACCCATTGCCGCGCGTGGACGACCTGCTCGATAAGCTAAAGGGCTCGGCCTACTTCAGCTCGATCGACTTGCAACAGGGATACAATCAGATTCGCATCGCCGCGTCTGATGTGCCGAAAACCGCTTTTCGGACGCCCTTTGGTCACGGTCTTGTCGTTCGGGTTGACTAATGCCCCTGCGACGTTTCAGGCGGTCATGGATCGCATGTTTAGACCGTATATCGACAGGTTCGTCGTTTGCTACTTGGACGACATTCTGGTCTACTCCAAGACGCGCGAGGAGCATCTGGAGCATCTTAAGCTTGTGCTTGAGGTGTTGAGGCGGGAGCAATTGTTTGCGAAGCGTGCCAAATGCTTTTGGGCGCAGCCTCAGGTGGAGTACTTGGGCCACATTGTGTCGGCCACCGGCGTCAAGATGGACCCGCGGAAGGTAGCCGTGGTTCGCGATTGGCCAGCGCCTCGGAACCTTCAGGAGCTTCGTAGCTTCCTCGGCTTGACCAACTATTTCCGTAAGTTCATCAAGCAGTACTCTGTCCTTTCGGCCCCGCTCACTGATTTGACGCGTAAGGGAGCTTTCGATTCGCCTGGTGCATGGACGCCCGAGTGTCAGCTGGCGTTCGAAGAGCTAAAGCGTGTCGTTGCCGACGACGTTACCCTTGCGTTCCCCGACTACTCGTTGCCGTTCCGTGTCGAGGTGTTTTCGGACGCTTCGTTGTATGGGAGCGGCGCTGTATTGTTGCAGGAAGGGCGACCGATCGCCTTCACGAGTAAGAAGTTTACGGGCGCAGAAACCCGTTACACTACAGGGGAGCAGGAGCTGCTGGCGGTCTTGCACGCGCTTAAGGAGTGGCGCTGTTACCTAGAAGGACGACCTTTCACCCTTAAGACTGACCACAAGCCCCTGACGTTTTTGCAAAGCGTCCCCACGTTGAACCGACGACAAGCGAGGTGGATGGAGTACCTCGCGCGGTTTGACTGCATCTGGGAGCACGTTGCCGGCCGGATTAACATCGCCGACGCTCTCAGTCGACATCCGTCGCTACATGCTGCGATTTTGGCGGCGCCTGTCCAACGTCCACTGACCCCGGACGTGCCTCTGTCCTCAGACCTCGCGGCTCGCCTGAAGGCTGCCTATGCGGGCGACTCCTGGTTCGCTTCGCCCGGCAATGTTGAACACCTACGCAAGCAGAATGGTCTTTGGCTACGGACGGAAGGATCGACGACTCAGATCGTCGTGCCTAACGACGATTCCCTTCGTCGCGATATCCTTTCCCGTTTCCATGAGGATCCGTTGGCAGGACACCCAGGTAGCACGCGACTGGTCGAGTTGGTGCGACGCTCGTTCTGGTGGTCTCGTCTGGCGAGAGATGCCGAGAACTTCGTGCAGACATGCAGTTTGTGCCAGCGCAACAAGGCTTTGTCCGGTAGGGGCCAGGGGTTGCTGCAACCATTGCCTGTTCCTGACGCGCCTTGGGAAAGTGTTTCCATGGACTTCGTAGTCGCGCTGCCCAAAACTGAGGGAGGGTACGACTCGGTGCTTGTCATGGTCGACCGTTTGACTAAGATGGTCACCTTGCACCTACCACGTCGACCTGCACTGCTGAGCAGACTGCACGCCTGTTTTTCGATAACGTGGTTCGGTTGCATGGCGTCCCTAAGAACGTGGTCTCGGACCGTGGCGGTCAGTTCACGTCTAAGTTTTGGGAAGCGCTTTGCAAGCTGGTGGGCATGCGGGTTAACCTGAGCACGGCATACCACCCGCAGTCTGACGGCCAGACCGAACGCACGAACCGCACCCTGTGGGATATGTTGCGCAACTTTGCTGGTCGCACGCCTCTCGTTTGGGATACTTACCTGACTGCGGCAGAGTTTGCGATTAACAACGCTGTTAATCGGTCAACAGGTCAAAGCCCGTTCTTTCTGACTTATGGGTTTCACCCGGCGCTACCTGTGTGGCGTGAGCTGGAGGTGTATGTCCCTGCGGCTAAGACCTTTGCCAAGACGTTCCTATCCCGAATGACAGACGCGAAGTCGTGTTTGGACGCGGCGCAGCAACGAGCAACGGAGTACTACAACAAGTCCAAGCGGGACGTGGTCTTTTCGGAAGGACAGATGGTTCTGCTGAGCACTAAGAACCTGCGTTCCTTTGCCGAGGGGTCCCGTAAGCTTTTGCCCCGCTGGATTGGTCCGTACCCCGTTGTGCGCATGGTCGGGAACGCAGCCGTCGAGCTCGCGTTGCCCTCTAACATGAACATCCACCCTACGTTCCACGTGTCACTTGTTCGTCCGTATCGTGGCACGGAGCCCGCGCCTGTCACCACTGATACACCTGCAGCAGTCGAACCGGGTCCTGAGACTTGGGTCGCAGGCAAGCAGAAGGTATACGACGTGGAGCGCATCTTGGACTACCGCACTCGACGTGTGGGTAGACACCGGCGCAAGCGCACCGTGCACGAGTACCTGGTCAAGTGGACGGACTACTCAAGTGAGCACAACTCGTGGGAACCTGCGCGCAATTTCTCCCCGGAGATGGCGCCCATCCTCGAGGAGGCTAGGTTGCGTGCCACGCAATCTCAGTAGCTCTGGTCGCCTGAGCGGCAGCGAGGACGCTGCCTATGGGGGGGGGGAATAATTGTTGTACCACGCGTCACTTTCCCTAAGCTCTGCTAGAGTTGCACCCACCATCGCTCTATCGCGCACGACACCACGCCACACTGCCGTACGTGGACGCGGGGAGCGATACGGCACCGTCGTACACGGAATGGTACGGCACTGTCGTACGTGGACGCGCGGAGCGATACGGCACTATCGTATGGTACGACAGCACGGTACGACGGTACGGCACTATCGTATGGTACGGCAGCACGGTTTGACGGTACGGCATTGTCGTACGTGGACGCGGGGAGCGATACGGCACCGATGACGTCAGCTGTCGTACGTGGACACTGTGGAGCGATACGGCAATGATGACGTCACTGTCGTACGTGGACGCGGGGAGCGATACGGCAATGATGACGTCAGCTGTCGTACGTGGACACTGTGGAGCGATACGGCAATGATGACGTCACTGTCGTACGTGGACACTGTGGAGCGATACGGCACTGATGACGTCACCCCTGTCGTACGTGGACGCTTGGAGTAGTACGGCAGCGGGCACGACGCGATCGCACGCATGTCACGCAGCACGTCGCACCGCACGTGTTAGGCGCACTGGCTAAGGGCATAAGCAACCCACGGACAGCATAACGCCTAATGCATTGTGCACAACGTCGCAAGCATGCATTGCGTGATCGGCATCGCGATAAGTGCGCATGGTCCGGCGACTTGGTCGCGGACGATCTAGAATGCATGAGGCATCGCATATCAACGCGCACTAACGATAACACGTGCATTATGCATACGCGCGCGCACGAGCATGATAACGCAAGCGTACCTTGAGGTTGCGAGGCAATGGCTCGAGCGATGCGGCGCGTCGAATGCAACACTACGCGCGATGGCGTAGTCGGCACCTTTACGCGAGTAAAGAACATTGCATTATTGCTATGACGGCTTATATAGCAATATCCGCACGCGGGATCACGGTAGTACACTTACTACTTGCAGATCTCTTGTACCGCGAGCCGTCGCTGCGAGTATATCTGCTATGCGCATTGACGGCCTAAGTGGAGAATCACCACGCGAACATTGCGATTGACATTTATATAAGCTAACCGCGCTTTGGTTGAGCTTACGCCTTTTATATCGCTTATGGTCGTATTTCTTGGATAAGCCCGAGCACCGATTTGCATCGGTTAGATGATGATTGCCTCGGCTAGGCACTGATAGCCTATCACGTCATCTTCGCCTGTCTTGGATTATACGTTGTAACTCCTTGCATCGAAGACTTCCGCTGCCTCGATTGGTACGTTCTGATATAATCGAGCATGATGCACTAAGCCTGGTTCTCCGCAGAATCAATGGGCGATTATGAGGAGTGATACAACAGCGATTACCCTCATGAACTATGTCACTGCAACACTCTATGCAGCGACCACTGTCGAAACGGTATCTGCTAAAGCAGCAGGCAAACGAATTGCTAAAGGAGCACGAAGTTATCTCCTGCTCGTACAAGCAGAGGAACAAATTACTGCTCCTGAACCCAGTTCCGGTGGAAAAAATCTCCTGGCTGATTCGAAGTTATCCGAATTACCCGAGGAATACAAGGATGTATTCGAAGACCTCCAAGGCCTTCCCCCCGACCGGAATATTGGTCACACTATTCCATTAGTGGATGGTGCCGTACCACCAGCTAAACGAGCCTATAGGCTCACCCAACTGGAGCAACAAGAGGTTAAAAAGCAAGTTACTGAATTGCTTAATAAGGGGTACATTGAACCCTCCACCTCACCCTATGGGGCTCCAGTTCTCTTTGTTGAAAAGGCAAATGGGCAAGGACTACGCATGGTCTTAGACTACCGTGCACTTAATAAACTGACCATAAAACGGCGGTATCCCATGCCCAATATCACAGACCTTTTCGACCAACTCCAAGGAGCAACCATTTTCAGCTCCCTGGATTTACAACAGGGGTATCACCAAATCTTGATTTCTCCCGAGGATGTGGAGAAAACGGCCTTTATAGCTCCAGGCATGGGCCAGTTCCAGTTCAAAGTACTTTGCTTTGGACTCACCAATGCCCCTGCAACGTTCCAAGCAGTGATGAATCGTGTCTTCACTGACTACATTGGCAAATTTGTGCTAGTGTACTTGGACGATATCCTGGTCTTTAGTAAGACCCCGGCTGAGCATGAACAGCACCTCCGTTTGGTACTGTCTTTGCTCCGAAAGCACCAATTCAAGGCAAAATTGTCGAAGTGTCAGTTCAACCGGTTCGAACTGCATTTCCTGGGCCACAAAGTAAGCCAAGAAGGCTTGAAAGTTGACGACCGCAAAGTAACAGTCATTAAGGACTGGCCTGTCCCCACGGATATTAAGAAACTGCGGGCGTTCCTTGGCTTAGCCAATTATTTCAGGAGGTTTATTCAGGGTTATACCTCCCTTGTGGCCCCCCTCACAACCCTTACCAGCGAGAAAGTGCCCTTCCGCTGGACCGAAGCCTGCGAGGCAGCCTTCCAGGGTGTGAAGCATGCCTTGACCAATGCACCAGTTCTTAAACTCCCTGAGCTTGATAAACCTTTCACGGTTTGGTCTGATGCCTCTATACATGGCACGGGAGCCGTCCTCTTGCAGGATGACCACCCTGTAGCTTATACCAGCTCTAAGTTCAATAGGGCAGAATATAACTACACAACAACAGACCAAGAGTGCCTAGGCACTGTTTTAGCCCTGGAAGAGTGGCGTTGCTACCTTGAAGGAGCCAGTGATGTAACGTTGATCACTGATCACCAACCACTGGTATACCTACAGGATCAACAAAGCGCGGATAAACTGTCCCGCCGCCAAGCTCGTTGGATGGAACGATTATCACGTTTCACATTTAAATGGGAGTATCGCCCTGGTCGGGTGAATGTAGCTGACCCCATCAGTCGGGTCCATGATGTGGTGCTCAACTTGCTTTCTGCCGCGCTGATTGACAGCGACTTAGGACATCGAATCATCCACGGGTATGACGGTGATCCCAATCTCACGAAAACTAAGGTAGCAAAACTGCGGCTCAAAAAGAAGGGTAACTTCTGGTACCACGGGTCCCAGATTTACATCCCTAATCAAGCTGACTTACGACAGGTTATCATGAAAGAGTATCATGATACCCCATGTGCCGGCCACCGCGGCATTGACCGCACCAAACAAGCGATCGCACAAACTTATTGGTGGCCTGGACTAGACACTGACGTGAAGGCCTACGTCAAGTCTTGTCCTCAATGTCAGCATAACAAACCAAACAACACCAAACCGGGTGGTTTGCTGCAGCCGCTCCCCATACCTTCTTCCGTGTTGGAGAGCATATCAATGGACTTGATAACCCAGCTACCAACAACTCGCAATGGGCATGATGCGATCGTCGTGTTTGTGGACCGACTGAGCAAAATGACGCACTTTGCTCCCACACTCACGACCGCAGGAGCGGAAGAGTTGACTCGCCTTTTTGTAGCCACTGTATTCCGGCAGCACAGCCTTCCAAAGAATATTATCTCTGACCGGGACCCACGCTTTACAAGCCATTTCTGGAAGGAAATCTTTCGCCTATTGGGCACCAACCTCCATATGAGCACAGCCTTCCATCCCCAAACCGATGGACAAACCGAGCGGATGAATCGCTTACTGGAAGAGACACTGCGGCACTATATCTCCCCTAATCAGGATGATTGGGATGATCACTTACCGTTGATTGAGTTCGCTATTAATAACTCCAAACAACGCTCGACGGGTATGACACCATTTTCTCTTAACGGTGTCCAACAACCGCGTGTACCGGTTGACTTGCATGTACCCTCTAAAGTGCCGGCTGCTGATGAGTACTCCACCATCATGCGCAAGCGATTACAACTCGCTAAAACTTGTCTCCAGGCTGCGCAATCTAGACAAAAACAGGATGCTGACTCGTCTCGGCGCCCCGTGCGTTATGAGGTTGGGCAAAAAGTGCTGTTAAGTACGAAGAACATAAATCTCAAAAAACCTGGAACGAAGAAGCTGATGCCAAAATTCATCGGCCCATATACAGTTGTCGCTAACATCGGCGAAGCAGCGGTAAAACTGGAGTTACCTGCTGAATCTCGCCTACACCCGGTCTTCCATGTGTCTCTCCTGAAACCATTCAAGGAGGGCACACAGCGACAACCACCCTCACCACTTGTTATTGAGGGTGAGCCATTCTACATGGTTGAAGCCATTGTAGATCATCGGGACGTCTCAATCCGTGGGGGCGGAGGTAAAACTCGTCGAGAGTACCTTATCAAGTGGGAAGGATATGATTCCACTCATAATACATATGAAACCGAGGTGGCCCTGAAAGACTCAGATCCCTTGGTGGAAGCCATCGAGGAATATGAGTGAAAACTCAAAGCCAAAGCAAGGCCAAAACCCCCTGCAAAAGAAACCTCCTCCAAGAGGAGACGGTAACGCTCCCGGGACGGTTCTCTTCAGAGGGGGGGGAATGTAGGCAACTACATTTACCTTCAAGAAATAGGCCTAGACAAACCGGTAGGCAATCATGCAATAAGCATGATGCCTAACCGAAAATAAACTAACTACGAGAAAAGCTCGCGATTGGCAAACAGATTGCCGTACATCTCGGCTAGGTGAGCCGACAGTAAAATCACACCCTGTTGAAGAGCTTCGGCCTGACAACTTAGTATAATAATACTAATTGTTCGGAGTTCAAGACTCCGCTGTCACCATTTCTCACTAGATGTACAATTTCGCGACCTTGACATACTTAAGAGCTATTTCCAAACCTTCAAAAGCTACACTTCCGCATAAATCTAGCAGCATCATTAAGACGACTGCTACATACACAGTGTCTGGTTTAATTACGATGGGAGCATTTGATTGTAAATGTTGCCTGACTTTGTTATCTATGGTTACACCTGTAATTTTTGGCTAAGATTAATGATGAGACATTACAGATTGCGACGCAATTTTTGCCCGTAATGTTCGGCGATGTTATAACGTGTAACCATCATGGCCACGCAGTCCAGAGAAATATGCAACCTTCTTCCGCCCTTAAAGAAGATGATCCCAACCGGAATCGAGCATGCGACCACTCTCGTCTTGAAGACTAGTGACAGATGCCAAGCCTTGTTCTTCTTCTGCGATGATATGATGTTATGTACATTATGTAATGCACAACTCCCTGATGTGTGACAGTGAACGACTTGCTAACTGTAGAATCCAGACTTGCTGGTCTGGATCTCAAAGTTGCTTTCTGGTACTATGCTTGAGTTGTAACTACCGAATCCAGACTGCCTGGTCTGGATCTTACAGTTGCTTTCTGTTACTACGTTTGAATTATAACTACCGAATCCAGACTGCCTGGTCTGGGTTCTACAGTTGTAGCATTAATTTGTATTGACATTCAACAAACAAAATCACGTTTTGGCTGCGACGGTCTAAATTCCCGAGGGCCTTACACTACTAGGTCTCGGTAATAGGGGCGACAGTACGACAAAGGAAATATGCTAAACGAAAAAAACGAAAACGCAATTCAACTTCCAAAATAAACTAAAACAACTACTTAAAAACTAAAATTATTAATACCTATTTAACTAATAATTAACTAATAAATAACGATTACTAGACCAGCTATATACAGCGGTAGCAACGATTTACTAACTGTAGGTTCCAGACTTGCTGGTCTGAATTTACAGCTGATTTCTGGTCCTACGTTATAACTTCGATTTTTGTTTGGATGTAACCATTCCTGATGAACTAATGTGATAACGAAGTATATCTGTAAACACGCATCCTATGCATATCGATCTCAGTACCTTTACTAATTTTGGCATCAGCTTTTCCACCAGCGAAACATGACCAGGTGATGTAATAATTGTTGTTTTAATATATCTAACAAATCAATATCTAACTGGTATCTCAACCACGGGACGGCGCCGATCCGCCAGGCAGCACTGGCCCCGTCAGCATGGCGCCTGATGGGCTAAGCTCAACCCCGAGCTCCCTGCGCGGTACGAATGTCCCCCAGGTGCGTGTGCATGGCTAATGCAATGCATCTCCGCTCTATTTCCCGAAGGCCTTCAAAACATGCCGGCCGTTGCAGCACTGGAGACCCCATATTGTTCACGTCAGCACGCTTGGGCAATTTCCCTTTACCCAAGTCAGTATAGCATGTCGTACAAAATTGCCACGTTGCATGATTTGATCCGTCTGGCCAAAATGTACAAGTCCAAGACTTTGGCAACGTCCTCATTTTCTCGCTACACCGCCTCATTGAAGATGGCCACCATAGCTCATGGCAGCATGAACATATTGCAGTGGGACCCTCCTGTGTCTCTTGTTGAAACGCATCTATTGCATTCCGTAGTGTAAATTTCTTGTGTTTTCCTTGCATGACATCGTGCATTGTTTCATCTATGTCACCATTATCGTTGTCTTCATAACCATCTATGCCTGCGCCTTCATCAACATCTGTGCGTTCAGTAGTTCCCTCCTTTGGTCTCTGCCCTGCGTTTAATGGCATCTTGAAGGGTGCTTGCAACCATTGCATTATGTCAGGCAATGATGGTGGATATAACAGAGATACAACAGCAGTATGCAACGATGTTCTATAATCTTGTGTTGAACTGCTCTTGCTTGCAAGTTCAGCTCCAGGAACGTGAATGCTGCATTCTGTCGCATGCACTCTAGTACTGCACTTGCTACCTCACAGGCAATATTTTCACTAGACTGAATAGACCCACACGGATACTTCACCCCATGTACGTCTTGTCCACATGCTGCTGTGCGAGTTGTATTCACAATTGCAGCATGCACTAGGGAGTTCTTAATCCGTGATGACAGCAGCGTTCTTCACCCCGGACGGGGCCTGGAAATTTTTCGCATTTTTAGAAAATGCCCGTAAAAGTGGTGGGCCCGCTCCGGGGATCCCTGGAAATATTTAGCCGCGCGAAGTGCGGCTTTCTGGGTGGAAAAAAATGACCCCCGTGAAAGAAAAGTTTCTTTCCGGGTTTACCCGGAAATTTTTTGCCAAAAGTTGGGGTCAGTTACGGGGACAACTACTGGCTCCAGAACCATTAGGAGTTGACTAAGGCTTGATAGAATAACATAAAATTCTCAAGAAAACCTCCATATTGTTTTAGCCATATTATTAAATAAGATTTCCAATCTTATTGTGGTTACATACAAGTACCTTCAGAGGAAGAGATGGGAGGGGAAGCTGGTTTCAGTACTGCTGATGAGCTGCTTGCACTGGGCTTTGAGTAGCATGTAAAGACAGAGCCCTACCTTACATTAACCCCAAAATTCTTCCTTATGAAATTTGACTAAAAGAAAATATTGTTGCCCTATAGTACACAAGCATTTGTGACCCCGGAAAACGTTTTTGTGGGTTCCGGGCATCCCCGGAACATTTTAGGGCCTTGCCAGGTAGAGTTCCGGGGACCACCCCGGAAAAGAATTTTTGGGGCTCCGGGGATGCCCGGAAAAAACAGCCACCCCCTTGAAGAACCCTGGATGACAGTAATACTTTTTCCGCAGATAGACCATCCCTGCCACTGGAAGCGGCTAATAATAAATTTACACGCTCTTCATATCCCATCAGCAGCCAGCGTGATTCCACGTGAGCAATGAAAGGCTTCACTGCGTTCTTCAGGACTTCCTGCTTTGCACTTGTCCATTTGGCTTGCCTTTGCTGAGATCTGTTATCACTCATGTCCACACCGCACGATTTTCCTATACTCTCTAACAACTTTGATTCCCTGAAGCAAAGATGCTTCATGCTAGTGATGTGGGTCTGCACATTGTGTGTCTCCATTAGCCATGCCACCATCCACTTTGCAAGCTGTGAATACCCTTGCTTCCATTCATTTGTGTGCACTGCAGCAGCCACACATTCACCAAACAGCTTGCGCCGTCGCTTGATTGTAAGGGCTCCCCATCTTTCAGGAACGTTTTCATTGCATTGCTTTCCTGATGATTGAGGAAGTCCAATCTGCACTTGTTGCAGGCGTAGCTGTTACTAGCAATGCCTTAGGCGGGTTTCGCTCCCGCAAACCAGGACTCTATCTACTTAGTAGGTCGTCCTGATTCCTCTCCAAAGACCTTAGATCCTTGTTGCCAAGAGAGCTAAAACGAGCTCTGTGTTCTGTTTATCTAGGCTTTGATTTTCGTACGGGGATCTTTCTGTCCGAACGAGACTCGTGGTTCAAAAGAGCTTTATTCTAAAGTAACCACGTGCTGAGTTTCTGTAATAACATTAACGTATTATAGTTAACGTCTTATAATTCTTTATACAATAAATATAATAATATTTATCTTAATTCTTTATCTAGAGTTTCTATATGGCGCTACAACATCTGCTCCCCTTCTCTTAAGCGCTAGCGTCCTCGCTGCGCCCAAGCTGGGACCAGTAAGCATCTATGGTTTGGTGATCAGAGAAATCTTTCTCTTCAACCCAACTGTTGTGCTCGTGTCCGTAGCCCATCCATTTCACAAGGAAACGGTGCAGTGAACGGTTTCTAAGTTTCTTAGTCTCGTGATCCAAAATCTTTTCAACATCCCACACAGGCCGGTTCGAATCATCAAACTGCAGCTGTGGTGGTATTGGGGTCTGGGATCCGTCTGATCTGTAGGGTCTTAGCAGGGAAACGTGAAACACGTTATGGAATCTGTACTCTGCAGGGAGTGTGAGTCTGGCAGCAACGGGGTTAACCATAGCCTCAATAGGAAAAGGTCCTATCCATCTAGGCATAAGTTTTCTAGTGCCACGTTCTTTAGCCAGGTTCTTTGTGCTCAAGAGGACATAATCTCCAGGCTTAAATTGGATATCTTTCCTGGACTTATCCAAAGTTTCTTTGGTTCTGTCTTGTGCAGCCTTCAAACAACGTTTTGCCATGTCTAATCTGTCAGCAAACGTCTCTGCATAATTCTTAGCAGCAGGCACTGCATCTCCAATTTCCAACTGCAATGGGGTTCGAGGGTGAAACCCATAGTTGAGGAAGAAAGGAGTCTGGTTCGTCATTCTGTTCTTTAGGTTGTTCATTGCAAATTCCGCAGCGCCCAGATAACGATCCCATTCCTTAGGGTCATAATCTGCATAATGTCTTAGCATGTCACCCAGGATACGGTTCATCCGTTCTGTCTGTCCGTCACTTTGTGGGTGAAACGCAGTACTGAGATTCTGTTTAGCCCCTACACGCTTGAATAGCGCAGTAAGGAAGTTGCCTGTGAATTTCGAATCTCGGTCTGAGATAATATTCTGTGGCATGCCGTGGAGGCGTACAATGGCATCAAAGAATAAGTCTGCGGTCTGTTCTGAGGTTATGGAGTTCTTGCAAGGCCGTACATGGACCATCTTGGTGAGTCTATCCACAAAAACCGCAATAGAGTTAAAACCCTTCTTTGTAACCGGTAGTCCGACAATGAAATCCATGGAAACACTCTGCCAGGGCATCTCAGGGACTGGTAGCGGTTGTGCTAGGCCAAGGGGTTTACCTCCAGTAGACTTATTTCTTTGGCAAGAATCGCACTGAGAGATATAATCCTCAACATCAGCTCGCAGTGTTGGCCACCAAAATGTGCGGCGTATAAGGTCTATGGTGCGATCTCTTCCAGGATGTCCTGCAAGGGGGTCTGAATGGCTTCTGTGTATGATTTCTCTTTTTATCATGGGGTCATTTGGGACCACAATGCAGTAGGTGTTCTCTCCCTCCTCCTTCTCATAGAATCCACGAGGATTCGATTTGAGATTTACTGTGTTCTGGGGGTTTTGAAACCAAACATCTTTAGATGTAGCTTCTATGATCTGTTCGAGTAGGGATTCTGTGTTCTGCGGGATTTGTCCAGTCATGATAGCATTAAGCAGGATTAGACTGTGCAATGCGGGATGGCGGGATAGTGCATCAGCAACAACATTCAAACGTCCAGGGCGGTAAAGCCATTGGAAGTTGAATTGTTCCAAGAATTCTACCCATCTGGCTTGTCTGCGGCTCAGCTGAGCTTGTGTCTTTAGATACGTTAGGGGGTGATGGTCTGTCACCAACGTGAAAGGGATAGAACTCTGTAGGTAGCATCGCCATTCTCGCAAGGCATTGATAACACCTAGCAACTCTTGTTCTCCCGTACTATAGTTGCGTTCGGCAGGAGAAAATTTCTTTGAAGCAAAAGCCACGGGCCGGTTTTCTTGAAGAAGTACAGCACCCGTACCGTTAAGTGAGGCGTCTGACACAACCTCAAAAGGCTTTGCAAAATCAGGGTAATGCAGGAGTACATCCGTAGACAAACGTTCTTTGATATCAGCAAAAGCTTTTAATGCTTGCCTGGGCCATTCTTTGGGCACCTGCGACTTGTTGAACAAGTCAGTCAGCGGAGCCACAACCGAACTGAAATTGGGAATAAATCGGCGGAAATAATTTGCCAAACCAACAAAAGATCTGAGTTCGGATATATCTTTGGGTGTTGGCCAATTTCGTATGGCTTCGGTTTTCTTTGGATCCATCCGTAGACCATCTTTGCTCACGATGTGTCCCAAGTACTTGACTTCAGGTCGCCAAAATTCGCATTTAGAAATCTTTACTTGATACTTGTTCTTTCGAAGCAAGTCAAGAACAATTCTGAGATGCGCAGCATGTTCTTTGGCGTTCTTTGAGAAAATTAGGATATCGTCCAAGTAGACTGTGACGAATCTGTTTAGGTAAGGTGCAAAAACGCGATTCATGGCAGCTTGGAACGTCGCTGGAGCGTTAGACAAACCGAACGGTAGGACTAGCCATTCGAAATGTCCTAACGGCGTTGTAAAAGCAGTCTTTGGGATGTCTGTGGGATTAATTCTGAGTTGGTGATATCCAGAGGCCAAGTCTAGAGCTGTAAAGAAACTGGATCCGGCTAGTTTGTCCAAAGTATCATCTATGCGGGGCAGAGGGTACCGGTTCTTTACTGTGAGTTTATTTAGAGCTCTGTAATCTATGCACATCCTGAGTTCTCCTGTCTTCTTTGCAACAAAGAGGACAGGGGCACCAAAAGGTGAAGTGGATGGTTTTATAAAGCCTTTCTGTAGCAAATCTGTGACTTGTTTTTCGACCTCAGCCAATTCAAGTTGTGATAGGCGAAACTGGGGTCTGAAAACAGGTTGGGAACCAGGTTCTAAGGGAATAACGTGAGCTACACCTCTTTCGGGTGGCAATCCCTTAACTGGTTCGAAAACATCTGCAAATTCTGATAGGATCTTCGAAAGCTCTGGATTTTCTTTGGCTTCTGTAGGGAGTTCCAAAGCATTAAGCTGTAGTTGCGCAGGTGGTGGCGTTTCGCGCACCACGACTACCATAGATCGTGATCCCTCAGTGCGCAGGTCACGAAAAACATGCTTTGCAGAAACAAGCTTTGCTGATTCTGGAGCTTTCTCAAACAATGGAATTCTAGGTTTTTCTATGTATTGTAACTGTGGTCCGTTAGGTGGTGCGAGCGCGGACCTCAGTACAAAGTTTCTGCCCGACAAGGTGGTCAGTTCTAGTTCACCTAAAGCTGGTCGGATTTCTGCGCGAAATTTCTTTAGAAAGTTTTGGCCTAAAATTATATCTGTAGCAGGTGTAAAATTCTGCAATGCCAAAAGACGAACTTCTGTACGGAATTGTCCAATGCGAAGGCTCGCACAGCATTCACCCAAAATCTGAGTTTTGCTTTTATCTGCTAAAAGAACAGGTGAGAAAACTGTTGGCTTTAGTTTAAAACCGTTCTTTTCTATGAACTCCTTGGAAATGAAGCAATGAGTAGCACCTGTATCAGGAAGAATACGTACTTTTGCTCCACCAAGTTGTCCATCAAACAAATCTAATCTGTATTCTGTATTTGCAATAAAGCATTTAGGTTCTAGTTTCTGGGCAGAAAGAGGAGCATCGTACCAAACTTCTAGTGGCTCTGGAATTGGCGGCGGCTCTTCACAGCCTTCATGGATTCTTTTATAAATCTTTGATCCTACTGGTAAAGTCATGAGCAAGGTCATTCCTTTGAGCAAACCGCGAAATTCCCCTTTTGTTGCTGGTACGATTGCACACACAGCAGTGCTAGGGTCGAATTCTTTGCATTTTCTGTAGTGCTGCAAATAGCTGTAGATCTTTGTTGGGTGCGGATGCAGCCAAATAAGGTGACCGGAACAATCAAAGTCAAGGAAAGGGCAAGATGGCGACGTAAACAGCTTACAAAGTCTGTCGCTACCATCATCCATGGCATCTACATCTAAAGTAAACTTCTTGCCAATAGTTCTTTGGATGACAGCAAACAATTCTAGGTCAAACATGCCCTTCTCGCACGTCTCAATCTTGCACTTTTTCCGTGCGCTCCCAGCCTGCTGGTCACAGGGCAGCTGGGCAATCTCCTATTCGGCCATAGCATCTGTGCTTTCTCCAGCTACATAAGGATAATCTGTGCAATCCTCGCCTATGTGGCCAATCTTACCACATCGTCCACACAATCCTTTGCGACGATGCTGGTGAAACTCTTTGTGGGTCAAGCAACGACCCAAATAGTTCGCAAAATAATTTGTAGCACCATTTGGATTCGACAAGTGAACGTCTTGCCTCTTCCGTTTCTGCTGCGGGTTCTGGGTCTGGTTCCGGGGAGGCCTGGCGGCATTCTGAGGTCTCTGCGGCGCGGCCGGAGCCGGCCGAGGAGGTCCCGAAAATCTTGCAGCTTGTGCGTTATTCTGTGGTTGCGAACTATTGCTAGGTCCAGCTCCGGTCTGGGATGGCGTCGGTCGGCGATTGACAACTTCCCGCCAGCTCCCACCGGTTGCGGACTGGTTCTGCGCGCGTTTGAAGCATTTGAAGTTAGCTGCATAATTCAAAACGGCTTTAGAGTTCTGTGTTTCACTGGAGTTATCCAGCTTCTTATTCTCGCCAATAGCATGCGTAATGATATCCTCCAAACTCTCAAACTCCGAACCACGATAATTTGCTTTGCATGCTTTCTGTAGGGCAGGAGTTAAACCTTTACGAAATAGCGGCAGGACATAGGTCACATCTTTGAGCCCGGTCAGGTGGATCTTCTCCCTGAAGCGCGCAATATACTCCATAAGACCTTTCTTTTCGTCCATTTTGACTTTACCATCTAATAAATCCTGTGCGGTTTCTTCTTTCTTTGTACGCACCTGTGGCGCGAAGCGCTCTGTGAAAGCCGTGAGGAGCTTGTCTAGGGTCCGATTCTCTGGCTGCTTGTGCTCTTCTCCATATTGCAAAGTCCACGTGCACGCTTCTGGATGGTCTTGAACCGCCGTGCACAGTGCAGCAAAAGGGACGACGCCTGGCGTGTGTTCTATGTAGACGCGAAAAACTTTTGCGAACCGTTCTGGGTCGGCATCTATCTTCAACTGCGGGGCATTAAGCTTTGCGTGATGAGTATTCTGTGTTAAATTCTGGGTTGGTACAGCAACAGGAGCAGTAACCGTTCCTACCGTAGGTGCGGTGTTCTGGGACTCAGCAAGTCGGAGGCGCAAAGCCGTCACTTCTGATACTTGCATATCATACTTGCTCTGCATATCTTCGAACTTATTTTGTAAGTCACGAAGAGTTGCAGAGAGCGAAGCAAGGTGTTCTGTAGGCGCCGATGGCGGCGCAGGGTTGACTTGCGGGGGCAGCATTGCCGTCTGTGGTGTGGCATCGACCAATCCTTCTGTATTCATCTCATCTGTGTTTGGGTTGCGTGAGCTCGTGGGTTCTGTCATGTCTATGGGAGTAGTGCTTGTAACAGCTCTACGTACCTCTCTGTAGGAGCTCTTCTGCCAATAGATTTCTAACTCGTGCACAAATTTGATCTAGATTCGGTAGCATATGCAAGCTACCGTAAACGTCTAACCAAGTGGGTCGCCAACTCCACACTTGGTAACGTGACTGTGCTACTAGCGGCGGAGTCCGCGTAGGACTCTTGTCTAGTAGAGAATAATCTATCTTAACGATTAGAGCGAAAATGTAAGGCACCAAAATGTTGCAGGCGTAGCTGTTACTAGCAATGCCTTAGGCGGGTTTCGCTCCCGCAAACCAGGACTCTATCTACTTAGTAGGTCGTCCTGATTCCTCTCCAAAGACCTTAGATCCTTGTTGCCAAGAGAGCTAAAACGAGCTCTGTGTTCTGTTTATCTAGGCTTTGATTTTCGTACGGGGATCTTTCTGTCCGAACAAGACTCGTGGTTCAAAAGAGCTTTATTCTAAAGTAACCACGTGCTGAGTTTCTGTAATAACATTAACGTATTATAGTTAACGTCTTATAATTCTTTATACAATAAATATAATAATATTTATCTTAATTCTTTATCTAGAGTTTCTATATGGCGCTACAACAGCACTACATCCCCTGCCACTCCCATGCCACGTGTACAGCTTGCCTTGCATTTTTCTTATGATCACCCATAGTATATGACACTTCCTCATGACGTACACCTTTCCTTATTTCCTTAGCAGGTAGTGGTCCTTGCTTCCTTGCTTCAGTTCCACTGTCCTCATTTAGCCTACCCACTAGGTTATCCACACCATCATTTGTCGGTGCCATGCTAAACTGGTGCCCAGTGCCCGGCGCCATGTTAGACTGGTGCCCAGTGCCCGGCGCCATGTTAGACTGGTGCCCGATGCCCGGTGCCATGTTAGACCGGTGCCCCGTGCCCAGTGCCATGTTAGACTGGTGCCCGGTGCCTGGTGCCATGTTACAGAGCATCAAAGGCATTACCGGTTCATAATGTTCACCATCACGAGCCACTTCCACAAAAATCCCATTTTCTGATTGCATGTGTGCTTCTATAGGATGTGCACTGCGACTCTCCCATACTACTAGGTTGATGTTTAGTGTGCGTGCGACCCACAGAAAAATTAGCGCATCTGCCCATAACCCTCCCTTTGATGCAGTTTTACACATGTATGTCATGTATTCCCTCACCCCGGCAGTGGCCCCTCACCCCGGCCCCTCACCCCGGTAGTGGCCCCTCACCCCGGGTGGCCCCTCACCCCACCCCTCACCCCGGCACCCTCACCCCTCATCCCGGCACCCCGTTAGTTCAACAGCTGCTTGCTGGAACTGCCGTTGCAGAAGTTCATACTCTTCCATGGCTTCACACATCAGCCCCACTGCTTGCTGGCGGACTTCACTTGACTGCACCTGCCAGCCGTATAAGCTTCGCAAAACAAAGGACACAGAATCAAAAAAGCAGTCGCCCACATTGTATGGGCACCTGTATCGACACTTGCCTGCCTGCCTCAGCACTGCATCCAACATGGTGTGACACATGCTTCCTGCACATGCTTCCATGTATGTCCGCTTCATTGATGCTACACCTCGGTCTTTCCAATCGATTCTACTGCAAGCACCAACTTTCTACCTGCCTGGGTGCCTGATGGTTCCTTCCGTTCGTTCCGGGTGCCTGATAGCGTGCTTCTTGCCTGGTTGCCTGGGTGCCTGATTGCTTGGGTGCCTGGTTGCTTGGGTGCTTGATTGCTTGGGTGCCTGGTTGCTTGGGTGCCTGGTTGCTTGGGTGCCTGGTTGCTTGGGTGCCTGATTGCTTGGGTGCCTGGTTGCTTGGGTGCCTGGTTGCTTGGGTGCCTGGTTGCCTGGTTGCTTCGGTGCCTGGTTGCTTGGGTGCCTGGTTGCTTGGGTGCCTGGTTGCCTGGGCGCCTGGTTGCTTGGGTGCCTGGTTGCTTGGGTGCCTGGTTGCTTCGGTGCCTGGTTGCTTGGGTGCCTGGTTGCGTGGGTGCCTAGTTGCCTGGGTGCCTGATTGCTTGGGTGCCTGGTTGCTTGGGTGCCTGGTTGCTTGGGTGCCTGGTTGCCTGGTTGCTTCGGTGCCTGGTTGCTTGGGTGCCTGGGTGCCTGGGTGCCTGGTCGCTTCAGTGCCTGGGCGGGCACCTGAGCGCCTGGTTGCGTGCTTCTTACCTGGCTGCCTGGAAACTTGGCTGCCTGGATACTTGGGCGCCTGGGTGCCTAGATACTTGGGCGCCTGGGTACCTGATTGCTTGGGCACCTGGGTGCCTGATTGCTTCATTCGGTGCGAGGCCAAGCACCTGGGCGCCTGTTTGCTTGGATGCGTGGTTGCGTCAGTGCATTTATAATACCCGATGCCAATATATAATCGTCTGCCTTCAACTGCTTCTGCTTCAAAGCAGTGGCAACGCTTACCCGCTTCTGCTGGATCTTGCCTTGAAATCTGGTCTTGCCTTGAAAATCCTCCAAGCGTCTATACTTTGATCAACCTATATATTTTGCTCTGCTTTCCCTACTTCTTTCATCGCATTGGTCATCATCCTAGTCGTGCCATCCTATAACGTCTTCCGTATGATCGCCGGTTCATATTCTTTGGGCCACACCAACTAACTGCCTGCTTGTCATGCGGCTAAGGTGTGACTTTCTCTCAAGTACGGGCAGCTCGCACTCCGTTTGTGTTCTGCTGCATGCTTTGAACTGCTACTGCATGCAGATTTATCCCTATAGAACGCTCCTCTCTCCAGTCTTGAAGCACCTTATGTTCACGTTTCATATTGATCTATTGTGCCAACCTTCTGAATCGCATTCCGGCTTTCTTATCTCGCAGTTTATTTCAACAGCAAACACATGCACCTTTATCATATGGTGCTCCTTTCACTTTGATATCAAATTGCATGCAGATATCAGCACTGCAATATCTGCTCGTCCTGCGGCAAAAATGTGACTTTTTCTCAAGTACGGTCTCGTCTGTAACCTGTCCAGAATGCATATGCCTTTTAGGTGGGCAAGCCAACCAGGGTGCCGCCCCTGGCAGGTCAGTGGCTGGGCCGCTAGTGAGGAATACCACTCTGTAATAATATCTATACATACGGGCAGGGCCCCCCGGGGTGAACACGTTTCACGCTGGCTGGCGCTCACCCCAGAAAGGATAATGTATTGATAATATATAGACCCACTGCTGGGTTATATTGGTCATAGGCATTTACGTACTGTGCGAATAAACATATACAATATCTACTACGCATACATATCCGAAAGTATGACTACGCCGAACGTTCGCCAGATAGGGGAGCACACCCGTCGTTCAAGTTGATGGCACCTATAGGTGGAGCGGCATGTGAGCTTAATTATGTTTTCATCACGCACTGCTGGCACGACATACGTACATCCTACCCCACTGACGTTGCGGTGATTCTACCACACGCCTTGTACGTGTCGATGAGTTTGGCGTGGTATTCCTTATTTGCTTAAAGCGGGCTATTAGCGGGTTATTAGCGGGCTACTAGCGGGCTATTAGCTACTATTAGATTCACCGTTATATTTCGTAATTATGAATACAGTTACTACAAGCTCGCCCATCATAGAAAAGGTAGGGCACACACTTCGAAATAAACAAGATATGAACTACAAGTGTAGATGTCGCAATATACCAAATACCTACGTAAGCAACGGAATTGAGCCGCGGTTACAGTCTAATCATCGTCGATTCGATTCAATATCATCATCGTGTGGTGATTGTGAGTACAATGCCCGTGGTGGTTATGCCGTGTATAGGCCCACGGCGGCCACCAGAGGGAGGTCTGTCATCGCATCCACCGGGGCCTCGTTGAACTCTACACGCGCTCCCACAATGGCAGCAGCGGCGAAGGCGGAAGTAGTAAGGGAAGAGCGTTGGGTGACGATAGCAGCGCTGATCTTGAAGTGCGTAAGGCCGGGGCACACCAGCACCGGGGGAATGTCTCCGCGGGTGGTGTCGAATATGGGCACAGTGACGATGTTGTCGGCCTATAAAAGTATATGGTTTGGACAAGTGCAGGAAGTAAGGAAAACGATAGAGCGCTCTGGCGGACCATGCGAGCGTACTGACAATAACGAACAACATCCCAATATGCCCGCCTTTTACCGGCACATGTACGTAATATGTATGTTTGCTCCTGCACCAACGTTGATGCATAGATGGGATGTCGTACGGCGGTTGCAGACACAATTAAGATCTAAATTACGGCGGGTAAGCAATATAGATCATGGGCAAGCTTAACCATTTCATGCGATAGGTAGGTACGAATAATGTGTGTTTGCCGTACCTGAACCTGAGGTGCTTGTACGATCAGCAGCTTCACGGCCGTAATGAGGGGGCGCAGGGATCCCGTATAAATGAGGTACACGCCCACACTTCGCGCCTGGGCTCCAGTGGCCGGAGGTTTGAGGTCAAATGAGACCGCCAAGAAGCGAGGGGACGCCTGCGTGGAAGCACGGGACGGGACGGCACGGGACGCATCAAACAAATCCTGCAACTGAACTTGTTCATGATAACGGCGAGTACAAATCACGCAGAATAGCTCATGCATTTGTCGTACACACTAATAAGCAGATAGAACCGGTGTCTATTTTTAATCCAACTCCTAAAATCCTCAGCTAACAACCCACCTTGCGACTTGCGGGGGTCCAGCCGAGGGCGGCCGATGGACGCACTTTACAGGTTTGGAGCTTGAGGACAGCCTTTTGGGGCGCACCGGTAACCTTAGTTGCGCCATCGGGGATCCCCTGCGGATAATTTGAGCAAGGTGCGCGGATGTACCTCTAGACTCTATCTAGGTTATGAAGATGCCAGTAACGAGGGAGCGAGATGGACATGAATAATTGCGCTGTACGGCAGCAGTGCGGCAAATGCAGTACTGGAACGAGCGAGCTGTAATCCGTCCCTGCGTGAGTCGGATTGTATCTGGCCACACAGATGCTGACGCGCGCCCAGGCAGGGGGAAGCCGTGCATGGTGCCTCCAGCTCAGGGAGAAACTATATACTTCCACCATCATACTGCGTGGAAGCTTTCATCAGGCTGAACGATTTCCAATTATTGGAGGATATTAAAAAGAAGTCCGGTCAATTGCTGGATTTGGATTTTATGTTACATATTTTCTCAAATGAGGTGCTCATACGCGACTGGCTCAACGAATTCACCCACCGTTGGCTGACCACTGCTGGCTGATGTCGCCCATATCACTGGGGGCAAAGGCGGAGGCGGAGGTGGTGGTCTTGGAGAGGGTGGCGAAGGTGATGGTGGCGGTGGCGGGGAAGGAGGGGGTGAGGGCGGAGGCGGCCGTGGTGATGGGGGTCTTGATGGTGGTGGTGAAGGGGGAGGAGGTGAGGGGGATGGTGGGGAAGGGGACAATACTGGAGGTGAAGGGATGGGGGGTGAATGCGGGGATGGAGAAGGGGGGGGGGGAAAGGGTGGTGGAGGCGTGGGTGGGGGAGGAGATGGTGGCGGCGGGGCCGGAGAAGATGGGGGGGGGGGGGTTAGGTGGCGGTGGAAATAGAGACGGTGGCGACGGTGGCACCTTTGAAGTGGTAGATGGCGGCGGAGGTGGAGGGGGGGGAGGTAGCCAAGTCCGCGGAGGTGGCGGTGGGCGTGGAATGGTCGGGGGTGGAAGTGGTGGTGGATTTGGTGGTGCTGGTGGCCGAGGAGGAGATGGAGGTGGAGGTATGGTGGGCACGGATGGGAAGGGCGGGGAAGGTGGCGCGTTAGGGCGCTGGATAATAGTAGAGTTGGTCGCTGCTGCCAAAGAGCCGAGGGTTTGGGGTGGGACGGGAGGGGGCCGGGGAGGACGAGGTGGCGGCGGCGGGGGTGATGGGGATTCTATAGTGCCAGGCGGATTAGGTGGCCGGGGTGGTGGTGAGGGTGGCAGGGGCACCTCAATAAGCTGTGTGACGGTAAAGTTCATGCTGGCAGAATCCCCGCTGGAAGCACTTAAACGACGATGGCGTTGTCCCTTGCTTTCATTGGGCTCCATCTCACGCAGCGCCTGCAGAAGTTCTTCCTCGGATGCCTTGAGGGCCACCAGCTCATTATATTCAAGGGATCTCCAGTCAGCCAGCTGCACTAGTTGCGTCAGACCCAAAGCCCTCAGCCCAGACATAGTAGGTCCGCTGATGTCCATTTTTCGCACCCTACTGAAACCAGTTGTGTCGATTTCATTTTGTCCTACTTCCACCACGGATCGTCGGCGGCTGTTCGGGGTAACTGATGTCACGTCCACTTCTATGCCATTAACATAAATATAAGGTACGATTACTTGCGCAATCGGAATGCCCCAGGTCTGTGAAACTCGTTGTTTAAAGACGTCTACAAAGTCCCAGATTGCAGTCTGGAAAAGCAAAAGTCAGCGAGGGCAATGGTAAAAACAGAGGTCAGGGAGTCATGGTATTCTTCAATCAACATAAGGATGCATGCATGCATGCTGGAGCAGCAGCGCACGTTTTTAGGAGTAAGTACAGGAACAGAGGATTTGTGCGAGCTGACAGGGGCGTTAGTTCGCCAGCCGAGGCCCCAGCATTCAAATTTATTCACGTGAACCTGACATTGCCTTTATTCCTTGGAGATCGGATGAATGAAACACGCACATGGCCCACATAACTAATATCAAGGGGACATTTGCTTTAGAAATAAAACAATACGCGCCTCCACCGTGAACTCCATTACCATCACCGTACATTATTAAGGGTTCCATTTGTCGTAAGGGCCAGCGTCATGACGGAGAAGTCAGCGGAGTAAGTGGCAGTGACGGAGGCGAGACCGGGTGGCAATGGTGGCGGTGGACGTGGCGGACGAGGGGGTGGTGATCGAGGTGGCCTCGGTGGTGGGCGAGGCGGATCCGGGGGAACTGCAGGCAGAGAGCCATGACCAGATGGGAGAACGAAAATCACCTCATTAAATTGCAAGGCAAAGGATAACCAAGTGGATTATTCGTATGGCAACGGCATGCAAGCAAGGGCATTTATTGGACAAGCTCCTCGACAGATTGCTCATCAGTAGTAGCCATCGGAATGGAAAGTGACCCACCAAGTAAGGTTACGTTCCAAAGCACAAAAGAGGGTCGGACTACTGGAAGCAACATGTAAATCATAAACCCTAAGATACAGTACAGGTGGCCGTTCTGGGATTCAAATCCGACTAGTTGGACACAGCGGACTGATGCATTGTCGTATACAACGTCCTAAAAAAGTCCGCTGACCTAAGTCCTACACTGGTAGGCGGGGCTTCACGGGAAGCTTGGTGACACACGTCACTGGTAGTTCGGGATGTCGACCATCCCACCATATGAACTATCTATCGGTTGATAAATAAAAGTCGAATCTTTTATTAAGGCCTCGAATATAACTATCTCGCTGATAGTCTGATCCGCCGTACGGGATCTCCCAGCACACATAAAGGTCTTCCGCTCTATCAATCGGTAGTCCTTACTACCACGTTTCAGTTCTCACCACCACGTTTGTGGGTTCTCACGTCGTCTACAACATTAAATTGTATTATTAAGTTGTGTAATACAACAACTGGTATCGAGACCGTTCGTCCTGGAAGCCGCTTGCTTTCGCCACACAACCACAATGGCCACAGTGATCCTCGCCTCAGGACTGCTAGTGCCTTTTCGTGTGGAAACTTCTGATTCTGGTAAGGCATAATTATCCTTATCATTTTCAGTTTTTCCGTGGGAGTTTTCTTGGGCGCCGCCAAGGTCCATGACTGCTGCCATTTGTGGTCGGACTTCGCAAACAATCCTTGCCGCCATTTTTGAGAAGTCCGGTATTCGTATTACTTAAAGGCGATTTAAGTAATTATTGCGGGCTACGAAATGCCATCTCGTTCTGGTACCGACCTTCGTGATGGGTCGCCGTCGCGAGTAGCGATTTCGTTTAGCGAATTCTGCTTTGCTATATATTCGCTTTTTGCGTTTTACTGCCATCACTTGCTATGTTCGTATGATACACAAGCTCTATCGCGATACTGCCGAGTCACGAATACTGCATAATCAAATTTCACTGTTAAATATTAACTTAATGGATTTGATTATTGTGCGCAGACGTATTGAGTAACCTCGCAACGCAGAATTGCTTTTGCAATGACAACATTGTTGGGACGGCCCTGCACACCCAGCCGTTGCTGTTGTCTGATTGCAACGGTGAATTTTCTGTAAGGAAACCGAAGTTTCTCAGCATCAGTCCTAGTGACTTGGCTGTTAAACCTGCCGGAAATCGAATTTCTGGTTTCGAAGCTAAAGCTAAGACGAATTCTTAAGCTTTTCGTAAAATCATTGAATCATTGCTAGCTATTCGTTTAACTATGCAATGTGAACGAAAATCTGCAGCTTTGTCACGAGAACAAATGCAGGTGCTTGGGATATTTTGTTCGTTATCCCGCAAACGTGAATCGTGCGTTCAAACCGATCACAGTGGCACATCTGTGCCAATGTGTAACCTTACGGCTATTATATCTCGAGTATGAAAATAAATACGAAAATGCCTGGACACGTCATTGTCATTAATGATGTCAGGCCTGACTCAGCCTCACATACGGGCTTGTAACCCTTTCTGCGACTGCACCCCCCGATGATGCGCTATTGTCTGTTTCTACGGGAGATACGGGTCCATAATGACCACTCTTGTAGCTTCTGGGGTCAGCCACGTTCGAAGCTGTATCACGCAGCTTGGAATATTCTTCCAACCCCTAGAGTGGGCACTGGTCCACTTACCTTGACTCTACCTGCCCCTCTGACAACCCGCTGCTCTTACCTTGCGGAAGCCATGGGCCCTTAAAACCAATCCTGGAGATAATCTCTCTGATTGCTTCTAAGTACGGAAAACCGTTTGTTTTCTGGCTTTGAATCCTGTTTACCAAGCTCAAACAGGCGTTTCACTGTTGGTTCCGTCGGACTTGGTGTTTTACGTTTGAGGTGGGGTTGTCTTGAGGTGTACGAAGGTAGTTTTGCCTCAGAAGGCTGCGTGAGGCCTTTCTGCGTGGTAGTTTAATCTCGGGATGGCGTCCGTGTACACTGCAGCTGCAATCCACACGATGTGGACTTTGCTTCTACAATGAAGCCGAATTTTCCTCAAGGCAGTAAGGACACTGCACTTGGAGGGGGAATACGTGTTGCCGATGCAACAATTCCTATAGCGAAGCCCTGCACGAGTCAGGCCAGGTTACTATACATAAACCTGTCAAATCCTACAACAGTTAGGTTGGACGACCTGATGGTATCCAGTTCAACCTCTGGCCAAGGTCTGAACAAAAGGGTGTTATCGATAACATCCTGTCCTGTGGTGTGCCAACGGTACAACCCCCGCACGGGCCCATCACCAGGCAAAATGCACCGTACCTATCCAAGATGCCCCGTGGGATCGAAGCCCCTAGACACCGTTGTCTCTCTGCTGGACGAAAACACAGGGGGGGTAAGATGTGAGATGCGTTTTCGTTGATTAGTTCACGAAAATTGCCCATCTGGCGCCTATAACCACGAGGTTAGGGCAGAGCAGACAAAGAAACTGCTTCTTATAGCGTCGTCGGTTGCATCCCAACGAATATAACTCAGTTCTGTGATGCGTTAGGCAAAGCTCGTAGGTACGAATGCCTAAGCTGATGTCCTATCATCTGCAGACTGACAGGCGGACGGAGTGCATAAATCGCACGCTCGGCGTTATGCTGCGGGCTTTCGCAGGACGGATCCCAAGATCGTGGGATATGTGTATCACAGCCGCCGAGTTCCCGATGAACAAAGCTGTGAAACACTTAGTTAAGGAGTCGATATCCTTCTTAACTACTGGTATAACTCTGCCACAATAGTTTGGCATGGGTTAGTTGACCTATCTGTCCTGATAGCCAAGACCTACGTTAAGTCTTTTGTCTTCCATCTCGAAGCTGCAACAGCATGCCTAGAGATTGCCCATAACGTGCGAAATGTACTATGAACTGGATGAGAGAGATATAACCCTCTCCCAGTGCAGTGCGAAATGTACTATGAACTGGATAAGAGAGATATAACCCTCTCCCAGTGCAGATCGATTCTGCTTAGTACAAAGTCCTCTGTTTAGCAACCGACTGCTCCGTGAAGCTATTGCCAAAGTACATCAAAGTGTACCATGTTGTCGAATAGTTGGTTATGTTGCAGCGCAACCGCATTTACCACACAACATGCAGATGGATGCGTTCCTCGCACATATCATAAATATGTGGGAACATTAACTTGCTAATTGTAGGAGATGTGCTACATTGCCATCTGTCGCTACATCAGACCTTTCCTGGCAAGGTCATCTTCTATGGATCATTCCGGTGTACGTATACACATGATCCTTGAGGTTCCAAACTCTCTGCACCGGACACCTTATTAACGGAAAAAGGTCTGTGCACGATTTGAGAGAGGAAATACCATCAAGTTGTCATACCCAATGCCGACTTGCTACGAGGTAATTTCCTGGTTCGAAGCCACTTGGAACTACCCTGCTACGACTGGTACGAATATGGTTTAACAAGACACCGATATCTGTTAACATACAGTCGTCCGAGCATAACACTTGGGAGTCAGCATCCCATTTTACGGCTGACTTAGCAGAAGCATTGGCTGAAGCTAAGCAACGAGCCCTTGACGCAGCGGGGACGCTGCATCCGGAGGGGGGATAGTTGTCGTATACAACGTCCTAAAAAGGTCCGCTGACCTAAGTCCTACACTGGTAGGCGGGGCTTCACGGGAAGCTTGGTGACACGCGTCACTGGTAGTTCGGGATGTCGACCATCCCATCGTATGAACTATCTATCGGTTGATAAATAAAAGTCGAATCTTTTATTAAGGCCTTGAATATAACTATCTCGCTGATAGTCTGATCCGCCGTACGGGATCTCCCAGCGCACATAAAGGTCTTCCGCTCTATCAATCGGTAGTTCTTACTACCACGTTTCAGTTCTCACCACCACGTTTGTGGGTTCTCACGTCGTCTTCAACATTAAATTGTATTATTAAGTTGTGTAATACAACATGCATGGTACCCAAGGACACAATAGCTCAAGTTGCTGAGTGCCGAAAACACCTCTGGAGATGCTGAGATGGTGCTTTATGCACCTTATATTGTGCTTGTGTGTGCCGAACTGTGTACGATGTATACATACAATAGCAACAGAGAGCTGTGTGTACGTGCTGTATCTCTGTTATGTCTGCCTACAGCAAAATGCTGAGCAGAAGATGCCCACACAGCTGATTGCTACCGCTTTTATTAGCTAGTCTAGTATTTTTTAGTTGTTTTTAGTTTAGTTATATAGTTTATTTTGTTTTAGTTATTTTAGTTTTGGTCGTTTATTTATGTAAGGCCCCTGGGAATTTTTTCAGTCGTCCGCCCCTGTAAGGAGTCCTAATAGTGTAAGGCCCCTGGGAATTTTTACAGTCGTCCGCCCCTGTAAGGAGTCCTAGTAGTGTAAGGCCCTCGGGAATTTATACCATCGCGAGGTAAATGCACTGATTTCTGTTAGGCAATTTCTAGGCTTTTAAAAGCATTTTCTGACCTCTTTAGCTAGGTTTGCTCAGTCTTTTGTTTCATGCAGTCACCATGTTTCCTGCAGGGCACTGGCCAGCCCTGCAGGATTCATGCTTAAAGGATATATAATGGTATAGAATATGAAAAATTTTAGGCAAACGCTTCCAGCCTGGTCAATCAAGAATTATCCTCACAATGCTCGTTGACAGTTAACCTTAGTCGTACAGCATTAATCTGCTATTGTAGCCTGCAAATTGTATAGTCAGCTACTTTTTTGGCTAGTACATATTGAAGCTGAACTATTGCTGGACCTTTCTGGAAGATGAATACCAAGCCACCGCCGCCAAGCAATCTTGCTAAAGGTAAGCATCATGGCCAACGTTTTAAGCATAATAAAGATTTAGTTATATAGGAAATGATTCGTTCGGTTTGGTACTCACACAGTAGTGGTACTCGCTCGTGCACTGAACCGCGCGCGTTTTCCCGCGCGCGTTGTTGCGCATCGTCGCGTGTCGTCGCACGCGTTGCCTGACCGCCCAAAAGGAAAATTTAGTCCGTGCAGGGAGCGGGATTTGAACTCACACAGTCCGCATACATAGCTACCGCAGTAGAACTTATATCTTGAGAGCTGGTCATAATTTAAGACTTATATAACCTTACCCCCATTTGAATGGGGGTGGCACATATGGAGCACGTGCTAGGCTATCTATCAACTCTGCTGGAGTTATGGTGCACAGCAATAAAACACCCCATTCAGGTAGTGTTCACCGCATCCTGGCATGTTGCTTTATCATTACCACTGCAAAGGCAATCAAATGGCATAGGCTTAACTACCCTTGTGTCATTTAATTGCTTCCCTTTGCAGATAGAGCAAGAATGGTATGTAATGGCTGGCCACCTCACACCATCAATAATCACATTTTGCTCTGGTAATGTCTTGTTATTTGCTACTGCTTTATTAGCTAGCCTAGTTGCTACCGCTTTTATTAGCTAGCCTAGTCATTTTTAGTTGCTTTTAGTTTATTTTTTCGTTGTTTTTAGTTTATTTAGTTAATTGTTGTACATTCAGCCGTCCCTGTAAGGAGTGCCAGCCATGTACGGCCCTCGGGAATTTTTGCCATCGCGAGGGAGATGCACTGACTTTTGTTAGGCAAATTCTAGGCTATTAAAAGCATTTTTGAACTCTTTAGCTAGGTTTTTTCAGTGTTTCGTTTCGTGTAGTAGCAATGCATCCTGCAGGGCATTGGCCAGCCCTGCAGGATTCATGCTCTAAAGGTTTTATTTTTGTTTAAAATATAAAAAGTTCCTAGTCAATGGCCTGCTAATGGGTCTAGCAAGAAGTATCCTTACAACATTCAGTTTACAGTTAATCTGTATCGAACAGCAATGATTGTCCACTATTATAGCTACCGTTTCATCTATAGCCGGCAATTTGTATAGATATTAAGCATTTTGGCTGCCAAACTGATTTGTTGGATCTTGCCAACGTCGCCTTTGCCATTCTGCTCGCGAAGGATAAGCATTACTTGCTCAGGTAAGTCTCCAAATAATAACAATAATAATAATAATAATAACAATAATAATATAATTCTAAATGTGATTTCAGAACGCTGCTGCTGCCGCGTATTGCAGCTGCCACATGTTGGCGCTGCTACATGCATGTTGCCGGTGCCATGCACTGCCATTGCCGCGTGCTGCCACTGCCATGTGCTGCTGCTGCTGCTGCACGGTGCTGCTGCCGTGCACTGCCACTGCTGCCGCATAGTGCAGCTGCCATGCACTGCTGCTAGCTGCCGCTTGGTGTCACTACTGCGCACTGCCACCTCTGCCGCATGCTGCTGCTGCCGTGCCCCGCCATTGCCACTCACTGCCGCTGCCATGCACTGCCACTGTCACATATTGCCACGCACTGCTGCGTCCTGCTGCTGCTGCACAGTGCCGCTGCCACACACTGTCGCTGCTGCTGCATAGTGCAGTTGCCATGCACTGCTGCTGCTATGCAGTGCAGCTGCCATGCAGTGCTGCTGCTGCTGTGTGCGGCCACTGCCACGTGCTGTGGCTGCCGCACTGTGCTGCTGCCGCGTGCTGCTGCTGCAGTGTGCTGCCACGGCCACATCTGTATTGTACAGCAATGATTTTCAGCTGTTATAGCTACCGCTTTATTTCTAACCTGTAATATCTATAGATACATACTTCTTTGCATCTTCAGCAATTTTATGGAGCTTCACAGAGGATTTAGTCGCCCACAGTGTAACACCCCTTAAATTCCTTGCTAGCTAGCTGATGAATGGGACCAAAACATATTAACTACATAGAGACCACCACAAATATCTAAGAGGAAAATCAGAGGCGCACATAGGGGGAAATATCTAGTGGTTAATTAATAATATGGACTATATTACAACTGCCTGTCTTTACTTAGGGATTTTGAGCCATATAATGTAATAAATAATATACTATTCTGCCTTTACTTGTCTCAACAAGAATCTATTTTGGACTCCAGAACACCAAGACGGTGGAAGTGTGGGGAACTGGGGCAATGAATATACTTGGGACCCCAGTACACCAAGACGGTGGAGGTGCGGGGAACTGGGGCGGCAGGCCCCAGTCCCCGCACAACCACCGTACACTTCTGGGTGTTAGCAGCTTTGAAAGCGGTAGTGAAATGCATATTTAAAAGCATGATATCCTAAATTTAATTTAGACCCAAGGGTTTGCTAGCCATATGAGTACATTCAACAGCGGCACCAAGTTTAACTGCATTATCACTCTTGCAATCAACATTTTTTGTAGATATTTTGCCGTATCCATTTTGCATAAAATGCAAAAAATATTAACTTTAAGAATTTCAGTTGCCATGATTATTTACACGATGTTTAGGCAGCTCATACTCATAAGATTGATCATTATTTTATTCCGATTTCAGATCTTTAAGGTTGGTTATTTCTGCATAGATTTCATGATTTTAATATTCATAAATGTGTACATTAAATATGTACTTAGGCATTTAAAGCAATCCAATAAATGGACGAATAACTTCAAAATAATATTGGCTCATGTAATATATTGCTGATTCGGACAAAGTACTAGATTCCCATTACCTGCCAAGCTCTTTGGTATAATATCCACTGATTTTGAAAGTTTATTTTGGAGCCCATGAACTCGTACTGTTATACCTCTATTTTTCATTCATTTTTAATTATGGATGGAATAATTAACGAAAACCTGTCTGATTCAGGAAAACCCTAAAGCAATATAAAGTTATGTAGTGGATATTAAGTCAGTTTGGATTATTTAATATATTTAATATATATTTAGCCTATATATTATTTATAGGCTAAATGGCCATTAAAAAAATAAAGAAACTTGGGATAAAGTTAATCATGAAGAGAGTGCAATATGCTGCTAATTTCATGTGATTAGCTAGAAGACGATAACGATTTTTTCATCCATCGATGATTTGCTGGATTTTGCAAGGGGTGCAGCTGCCATGTGCTGCCGCTGATGCATGGTGCAGCTGTTGTATCTCTGTCATATCCGCCTAAAGCAAAGGCTTGACCAATGTAACACTGGTGCAATAGCGCGTGATGCTGGGGTGCGAAGTCCCCCGTTACAGTTGCCATGCACTGCTGCTGCCGTGGCAATGGCAGTGCACGGCAGCAGCAGTGCGCAGCAGTGGCACCAAGCGGCAGCTAGCAGCAGTGCATGGCAGCTGCACTGCATGGTGTAGTATCCTGGGGTATCTCATGGCTAATATCCAGGTTGGCCAGTTGTCTGGCATCCTTCGATCGAGCCTATGCTTCAGGCGGATATGACAGAGATACAACACATGGCAGCAGCAGTGCATGGCAACTGCACTATGTGGCAGCAGCGGCAGCACACGGCAGCAGCACCGTGCAGCAGCAGCAGCACATGGCAGTGGCAGCACGCGGCAGTGGCAGCACGCGGCAATGGCAGTGCATGGTACCGGCAACATGTGGCAGCGCCAACATGTGGCAGCTGCAACACACGGCAGCAGCAGCGTTCTGAAATCACATTTAGAATATTATTATTATTATTTGGAGACTTACCTGAGCGAGTAATGCTTACCCTTCACGAGCAGAATGGTAAAGGTGATGTTGGCAAGATCCAACAAATTGCTGAAGCTCCAAGTTTGGCAGCCAAAATGCGTAATATCTATACAAATTGCGGGCTATAGATGAAGCGGTAGCTATAATAGCGGACAATAATTGCTGTGCAATACAGATTAACTGTCAACTGAATGTTGTAAGGATATTTCTTTCTAGACCCATTAGCAGGCCATTGACTAGAAACATTTTATATCCTAAACAAAAATAAAACCTTTAGAGCATGAATATTGCAGGACTGGCCAGTGCCCTGCAGGATACATAGCTACTACATGCAACAAAAGACTGAAAACACCTAGCTAAAGAGGTCAGGAAATGCTTTAAATAGCTTAAAAATTTCCCAACAGAAATCATTTCATTTTCGTCGCGACGGCATAAATTCCCAAGGGCCTTACACTACTAGGTCTCCTTACAGGGGCGGACGACTGTATAAATTCCCAGGGGCCTTACACTACTAGGACTCCTTACAGGGGCGGACGACTAAACCAATTCCCAGGGGCCTTACATAAACGATTACATAACCGACAAAAAACTATAATAACAAAAATGAAATAAACTAAATAAAAAAACTAAAAGCAACTAAAAAATACTAGACTAGCTAATAAAAGCGGTAGCAAATATATGTAAAGCAAATAGTAGTGCTAATAATTCAGCAAAGCAGCAATGAGTATTAAGTACGTAATGGAAACTCACCGGGCCGGATTTTTACGTACAAGCACCTTCCCTCGGACGTAGCTAAGGGCAGATAGGCGATCACCATCCCGCCGTTATCATCGAAGGCGCGACATTGGGTGTCGGAGCTGCAAGATGTGGCGGCAGCGCTAGTGGTCCACGCGTCGCCCATGAAGTCACCCGTATGGGTCACATCCGTGTTTGCGATGTATCCGGGAATAACGGGACACTCTGGATGATGAGGACACAGACCAGCAGAATACACATTCCATAATATAGCCGCCGTGTAACAGGATTCTAATGCATACATGTTGCTTGCATTTGTCGTACAATCATTACATCTATTTATGTACATGCATATACATTTGATATGCCTACATGCAGTATTCCATTAAAAAGTAAAGCGATCCGTACATACACACTAAACAATGAAGGCAAACTAACCCAAAAGCATCCATCCAAGAGATGCTTTCATTCCGTACGAACTAACGAAAGACGGATACAATTAATTCTGATGGGTGACTCGATTTATAAGCTCGAATCACCCAGCCTTATAAGGATAAAACATAAACATGCCCGCGTCTTATGATAATGACTTGCATGCTATGATGCCGTCAGCAGTCTGAAGGATACGTTAGGGCCAGATTATACGGCAAGCCGGCCCTCACTATTACGAATCCGACATCTAAAGTTGGTTCGAGGTTTTTATTTGCCACCTCCAGAATTATCACGCGCAGCCGACAAACAATGACACACCAACCATTGAGAAACGTAAAACTCACGCAGGATTGCGTCATCGCATGGGGTTAAATTCCAGGCGTTCCGAATAGATGTTGGAGCACTACCCCAGGAGGTCTGGGTCATGCCGTACTTGTAATACCAGTAGTGGCAAGTCTTAAACCAGCAGTTTGCATCTTCAAAAATAGTCCCGATTAAGTTATACGAAGCAGCTCCGTTGGTCACACCAGCAATATAGTTGTACTTGTCGGATATCGTACCACACGTGATGGAGTCGATCAGTGGCGCTGTGTGTGTGGGGGAACAAACATCGATTAGGGCGGTTGTTAGCTAGTTAGGCGATGCATCCCTGTAATAAGCTTTAGCAAGGGGTGACCTTCCTATTGTTAATAATAATATAAGTGGAGTGTTAAAATGGTCATAAGCATATAGTAATACGGATTAGCGATACATACGAAAAAGGTTATAATAATGGTACAAGCAAGTGGTCCAGCAGGATATCAGAATATTTATTGATTTCAATTCGTGCATCTGTCTCGCTTAGGTAACATAAGATGCATAGTAACAATATATACATACGATTAAGATGATGCCTAATCTGTCGTTAACTCGCAAGCAAGTAAGCCCTTTGGTTAGGGCATGCTACATACAACACCTGATGTGAATTAAGAATTGATGTGAATGTACAGCAGCAGGACGTGATGCTTTCAACACGTATATCCACGTACGTTGCAGGAATGAACAGCATCCGATATTAAACATGTATGCGTGCATGCGCCGATCGACTACCGGGTAAGGTAATCATGACATGAAGTGTCAGGTTATATGCATATGCGTGTCAGGTTGATAATAAATAATTTACCTTACCGAAGCGTAATAAGAGCCGCCTGCTCTGAGTCATCATGTTGTCCTCCAACTACAAGCCATACAACGCATGGCAACTATGCCTGTCCTAACGATTAACTATATAATAAATAAATAACAACAGTATGTACTCCATTTCGTCCGTCGCATATCCCTCGTGTGTCCCTTTGTAACCATTTCAACTCACCAAGCTTCAAGTACAGACAAGTGCCAGGTGATTGAAATACAGGGTAACTCATGGTCTTGAGGTCTCCGTTTGACGTAAATGCCGTACAAGTCGATTCACTCGCACAATCCGCTGCCGGGTCGATAGACGGTACACCGGCGTTGATGGTGTCGCCAGAGTGGTCAGAGTCCGCAATGAGCAGGTAGTTTGTCACGAAAGGACACCCTGTGCACGCGCACATAATAGGTTAGAAAATCGACAGTTGCATGCAATAATCGCATACATGCACACATTGATTATTAAATACCAACTCGCTTTTTCCAGCAGCCAGCAAGGGACTCAGTAATATCTATTTGCCAGCTGACATATCATCACGAGCATTCATTCGCCCCAAACTATCCTCGACTGACTACACCTGACCCTGCTGTCTAGCCCGCCCCTTGGTTTACACGCACGCATGTGCCTGCACATAAGGCACATGCGTGCGTGTAAGCTACTATAAGCTAGCCAGCTGTTATTACGTAGGCTTAGCCTTTTTACTAGCTCGCGCCACGTCCCCGAATGACATAAATGTACGCATACAAGGGCTATGCATGCATACATATAATCAGCAGCTAGAAGCCAGCCAGTGAGCAGGCGCAAGGTAGGTCGCCCGCTCGACCTGTGTAGGCGCCAAAATGCTGGCTAGCTAAAACCAATGTCTATGGGTTCGCCGGTCCCACATTACATGTGACGCACCTCCGGTGTTTCGGATGTACATACAAGTGGTTGACGTCCTTGGAGACTGCGTGAGCGGAAAGACGTTGCTCCTGAGAGTGCCGCCTTGGTCAACGGCCATGCAATCTGTACTTTTGATGCACTTGTCCAAAGCGTAGATATTCGGTGAGAAAGTAGCAATACTGCCGCCATAATATGCGACGTAGGGTGTGACCATAAAATGCTCGCTCATCAGCATTTCACAGACTGCCGGAATACGTAGCAGCAGTGGATAAAGAAAAAGGGTTAAAACGGTGGTAGCAGCAAAATTTACAAAGTTGACGTTTTCTCATGCATCATTATGTATTATATATATATATATATATATATGGAAAAACATACAGGATGAGGACGAATAATAACGATGAAGCACGGACGGAACGATGATGATCACTACTATCTATTTACAAAATTGCTCGATCGACCATTATTAAAATTATTATCATCATGTATCATCACGTTGCTTAAAATCACGCATTCGTCTGTGGATGCGGCACACAAATCGTTCTGGTTGCTTGTATGTAAGGACGAATTCAACAGGAAACGGCTCATTCCGTAAGTAACGCGGAACGAATTTATTGGTACGTAATAAGACACGTGCATGGTTCACCTGATTTACCATCGGTGCACCCATTATTATAAAACGTCACACAGATCAATGCTCTCTGTTTGTGGTTTTGCCGTACAACCCTTGATTACTATGTGGCAGGATGCAGCAGGGTGCAAACATCGACATCCCCGCATACCACTGTTGATGCTGGTGCAGTTCGCAGCTGTCCAGCCAGGTTGTACGGCGGTGGGGAGTGTCCCCCACTTCCCAGGACCAGTAGCATTGTACTTGTGCCGGAAATACGTGCACAGCTTCGTATCGCAATCTGCGCTCGTGTACATTGTCTGCACCTCAGTGTAGGACGATGCAAGCCCCCAGTCTTGTTTGTACGTCATTCCGTAGGCCTCGTACAAAGCACCACATACACCCGAATGGATAAGAGAAGCTGCGGACGGAGCATAACAACGGGTGCACTCCTTCGTGATCCATTTATTCAAATTCATTTCTCAAACAGAAAAGAAAGAAAAATAAACGATTAGAAAGTGCAAGCTCGCTGTCCGCTACCAATTCATGACATTTTTGTATATGCGAAGATGCATGTAACAGGTTTCTCCATGGGTGCAATTTTAATATGCACAAAAGAGAAATAACTTGTTTGCTATCGCCCGCAGTTCGCTGATGCGATTCCTGACCACACGTATATATGTACGTTTGGTACAGGGCCATGTGTACGTACGTATGATACCGGTTTCCTTAGGTTTGCACACTAGCTGTCTACCAGATAGATAGATAGATAGATAGATAGATAGATAGATAGATAGATAGATAGATAGATAGATAGATAGATAGATAGATAGATAGATAGATAGATAGATAGATAGATAGATAGATAGATAGATAGATAGATAGATAGATAGATAGATGTATGTTTCACTTCTCAACACTCACCATTCTTAACATAGAGGCACTTGCCCTGCGCTTCCACGACAGGGTATGGCTTTGCCTTCAGCACGCCATCTGATGTGAAGCCCAGGCAGTCGTATCTGTTCGTACAGGTTTTGCTAGGTAATTCTGATGGGTTGCTGTTTGGGACGTCATCTCCAATATGGTCACTGTCGGGGATAGCTATGTAATCCGGGACCGCTGGACAAACTGCGAATGCAACAGAATTGACATCAGCCACCGCAAGGCAAAAGGGTAAGATGTGCACACATACGTTTCAATCAAGTGTTAGCGGAAACTTCATGTTAGGACGGGAGCATGCGGCTGTGGTACCTCAACTGATTCCGTATATCGGACGGATGGAGCCCCCGACCTCTGATGTATTCCATGTACACAGCAACGTCCGAGAACTCTTACGAATGCCATGAGGATCGTGAGCATGAACAATGAATGTTTTAAATAACATGGTTTTGCCTCGTTCAAAATAATAATGACAATTCACGGACGATTAAATGAATGGGCTGATGGATCCGCCTAGCTTGGTGAATTCCAGATATCAAATAAAATAAATGAATCTAAGTCCATAGGTTTATCGGGTGAACATCTTGGTTTTTATTCATATCTGTGGACATACCGGTGGAAGATGGGGGTCTCGGTGATGGCGGTGATGGATCTGGAAAGCATAGGTAATAATCAGCGACATGCACACGCACGAACACATCATATATAAGGTACATAAAGCAACATATCAGCATCTCGAATGCAGCAAAACTGGACAAGTCGCGGAACGTCGAAGCTTGCTGAAACACAAACCAAAGCAACAGAACATACTGCAAAATAAACGCATGCCGTGATAAAGTTAGGGGTCTACGTATATAGGGCATTATGCCGTTTATACGATTGTGCCTGGCCAAACACTAATAAGCAAGCAGGCGAAAATATATAACGCCATATATAATACTGATACTGCCATAAGTAAACAGCAGACATATAGAGTTTTGAGGTCCGGCAGGTCCGCGAACATGTACGGCAGTACTTAAATATAAATATATATTATTATGTATATAGACTCGCTTTATTTACGTGCATCAGCAGAACCCATCAGCAGAACCCTGAACCGGTAACTTCTCACCGCTACGTACGCTAACGACTAATTTCCAACTAACGACCCCTAATGATATGAAATTAAAATACTAAAACCGAAATAACAAGCAAGCTACTAGCTACGCTGCGCGGTTCCCAACGGAACTGGGCAACTCTTAATAACCAAGTAAGCGAGCTGTTAGATAAATATTAAATATATTTGCATTAATGTTTCCTCATTCTTTCGTAACCTTATATGTATATCTCATTTAATTACGTCCGCATAGTGAGAGTCTGATTCTATTCATTCAAAATTATAAAGTATAATAATGAGTCATGTACATTGAGGCGCTATCAATATAGGTTCCTTCATTACTGGGTATGTGTAATCATTAGGGGCAGTTGCTTACATAAGATTGGCGATGGTGGAACTGGAGGAGGTGGCGACGGTGAGCGCGGCGGTGGCCGAGGCGGTGGTGGCGGATTGGCTTCCATTGATAAGCCGGAGAGCGAGCAGTATCCATGAATAGCCATCGCAGAAGAGCAGTGTCGGATGTTGCATCAGGACACATTATTATTACGTGAAAATGGCAACATACAAAACGATATCGACAGCAGTCGAAAATCAGCAGTAATATAAATGAAGCCCTAAAAGATTGATTGATTGATTGATCGATGCGTCCAGGTCCAGTAGGCGTAAGCAAGGTTCGTTACCTTGCAAATGCGGATGCATGCAATGCCTGTTAATTAATCCACAGTAGTAAACGTTACATGTGCTTATTATAACATACATATGTGCAGTGCAGGAGTTTGTGGGACCGTCTGTGGGTGGGGCCGGGAGGCTTTCGAAGGGGCCGCCAGTTTTGGCTCATTATTACCCTTCCCGTCTATGGTTTGGTTCTTTCAGCTCGGCTGCGTAGGAGTGTCTTTTCCAGGTGGCGTCTCTCCTCTGAAGGATTCTGTGTGTTTTGCCAGGTTTCTTGTCAGGTTCTTGCCAGATCAGAGTCGTGGTGGAGGTGAGTGGTTCGAGTCTTTTGAGCAGCAGCAAGTAGAGTTGTCCCCTTTTACTGTGTTGTCTTGGTGCAGCTCTGTGCTCTGTTAATAGCCAGGCTAGAGTCTCTGCGTTTTTGTTTGCACTTGCTGGCCTGAGTGAGAAGGGGAGCACGTGGCAGGACAAACAGACAAAGCCACGTGCCGCTCCGCTGCGCTGTGGCTCGGTCCTGTCAGGGCCCCCGGTGCTCGTCTTTGCAGGGCGAGTCGCCCACAGTGTAACACCCTTTAATATATGTAAAGCAAATAGTAGTGCTAATAATTCAGCAAAGCAGCAATGAGTATTAAGTACGTAATGGAAACTCACCGGGCCGGATTTTTACGTACAAGCACCTTCCCTCGGACGTAGCTAAGGGCAGATAGGCGATCACCATCCCGCCGTTATCATCGAAGGCGCGACATTGGGTGTCGGAGCTGCAAGATGTGGCGGCAGCGCTAGTGGTCCACGCGTCGCCCATGAAGTCACCCGTATGGGTCACATCCGTGTTTGCGATGTATCCGGGAATAACGGGACACTCTGGATGATGAGGACACAGACCAGCAGAATACACATTCCATAATATAGCCGCCGTGTAACAGGATTCTAATGCATACATGTTGCTTGCATTTGTCGTACAATCATTACATCTATTTATGTACATGCATATACATTTGATATGCCTACATGCAGTATTCCATTAAAAAGTAAAGCGATCCGTACATACACACTAAACAATGAAGGCAAACTAACCCAAAAGCATCCATCCAAGAGATGCTTTCATTCCGTACGAACTAACGAAAGACGGATACAATTAATTCTGATGGGTGACTCGATTTATAAGCTCGAATCACCCAGCCTTATAAGGATAAAACATAAACATGCCCGCGTCTTATGATAATGACTTGCATGCTATGATGCCGTCAGCAGTCTGAAGGATACGTTAGGGCCAGATTATACGGCAAGCCGGCCCTCACTATTACGAATCCGACATCTAAAGTTGGTTCGAGGTTTTTATTTGCCACCTCCAGAATTATCACGCGCAGCCGACAAACAATGACACACCAACCATTGAGAAACGTAAAACTCACGCAGGATTGCGTCATCGCATGGGGTTAAATTCCAGGCGTTCCGAATAGATGTTGGAGCACTACCCCAGGAGGTCTGGGTCATGCCGTACTTGTAATACCAGTAGTGGCAAGTCTTAAACCAGCAGTTTGCATCTTCAAAAATAGTCCCGATTAAGTTATACGAAGCAGCTCCGTTGGTCACACCAGCAATATAGTTGTACTTGTCGGATATCGTACCACACGTGATGGAGTCGATCAGTGGCGCTGTGTGTGTGGGGGAACAAACATCGATTAGGGCGGTTGTTAGCTAGTTAGGCGATGCATCCCTGTAATAAGCTTTAGCAAGGGGTGACCTTCCTATTGTTAATAATAATATAAGTGGAGTGTTAAAATGGTCATAAGCATATAGTAATACGGATTAGCGATACATACGAAAAAGGTTATAATAATGGTACAAGCAAGTGGTCCAGCAGGATATCAGAATATTTATTGATTTCAATTCGTGCATCTGTCTCGCTTAGGTAACATAAGATGCATAGTAACAATATATACATACGATTAAGATGATGCCTAATCTGTCGTTAACTCGCAAGCAAGTAAGCCCTTTGGTTAGGGCATGCTACATACAACACCTGATGTGAATTAAGAATTGATGTGAATGTACAGCAGCAGGACGTGATGCTTTCAACACGTATATCCACGTACGTTGCAGGAATGAACAGCATCCGATATTAAACATGTATGCGTGCATGCGCCGATCGACTACCGGGTAAGGTAATCATGACATGAAGTGTCAGGTTATATGCATATGCGTGTCAGGTTGATAATAAATAATTTACCTTACCGAAGCGTAATAAGAGCCGCCTGCTCTGAGTCATCATGTTGTCCTCCAACTACAAGCCATACAACGCATGGCAACTATGCCTGTCCTAACGATTAACTATATAATAAATAAATAACAACAGTATGTACTCCATTTCGTCCGTCGCATATCCCTCGTGTGTCCCTTTGTAACCATTTCAACTCACCAAGCTTCAAGTACAGACAAGTGCCAGGTGATTGAAATACAGGGTAACTCATGGTCTTGAGGTCTCCGTTTGACGTAAATGCCGTACAAGTCGATTCACTCGCACAATCCGCTGCCGGGTCGATAGACGGTACACCGGCGTTGATGGTGTCGCCAGAGTGGTCAGAGTCCGCAATGAGCAGGTAGTTTGTCACGAAAGGACACCCTGTGCACGCGCACATAATAGGTTAGAAAATCGACAGTTGCATGCAATAATCGCATACATGCACACATTGATTATTAAATACCAACTCGCTTTTTCCAGCAGCCAGCAAGGGACTCAGTAATATCTATTTGCCAGCTGACATATCATCACGAGCATTCATTCGCCCCAAACTATCCTCGACTGACTACACCTGACCCTGCTGTCTAGCCCGCCCCTTGGTTTACACGCACGCATGTGCCTGCACATAAGGCACATGCGTGCGTGTAAGCTACTATAAGCTAGCCAGCTGTTATTACGTAGGCTTAGCCTTTTTACTAGCTCGCGCCACGTCCCCGAATGACATAAATGTACGCATACAAGGGCTATGCATGCATACATATAATCAGCAGCTAGAAGCCAGCCAGTGAGCAGGCGCAAGGTAGGTCGCCCGCTCGACCTGTGTAGGCGCCAAAATGCTGGCTAGCTAAAACCAATGTCTATGGGTTCGCCGGTCCCACATTACATGTGACGCACCTCCGGTGTTTCGGATGTACATACAAGTGGTTGACGTCCTTGGAGACTGCGTGAGCGGAAAGACGTTGCTCCTGAGAGTGCCGCCTTGGTCAACGGCCATGCAATCTGTACTTTTGATGCACTTGTCCAAAGCGTAGATATTCGGTGAGAAAGTAGCAATACTGCCGCCATAATATGCGACGTAGGGTGTGACCATAAAATGCTCGCTCATCAGCATTTCACAGACTGCCGGAATACGTAGCAGCAGTGGATAAAGAAAAAGGGTTAAAACGGTGGTAGCAGCAAAATTTACAAAGTTGACGTTTTCTCATGCATCATTATGTATTATATATATATATGGAAAAACATACAGGATGAGGACGAATAATAACGATGAAGCACGGACGGAACGATGATGATCACTACTATCTATTTACAAAATTGCTCGATCGACCATTATTAAAATTATTATCATCATGTATCATCACGTTGCTTAAAATCACGCATTCGTCTGTGGATGCGGCACACAAATCGTTCTGGTTGCTTGTATGTAAGGACGAATTCAACAGGAAACGGCTCATTCCGTAAGTAACGCGGAACGAATTTATTGGTACGTAATAAGACACGTGCATGGTTCACCTGATTTACCATCGGTGCACCCATTATTATAAAACGTCACACAGATCAATGCTCTCTGTTTGTGGTTTTGCCGTACAACCCTTGATTACTATGTGGCAGGATGCAGCAGGGTGCAAACATCGACATCCCCGCATACCACTGTTGATGCTGGTGCAGTTCGCAGCTGTCCAGCCAGGTTGTACGGCGGTGGGGAGTGTCCCCCACTTCCCAGGACCAGTAGCATTGTACTTGTGCCGGAAATACGTGCACAGCTTCGTATCGCAATCTGCGCTCGTGTACATTGTCTGCACCTCAGTGTAGGACGATGCAAGCCCCCAGTCTTGTTTGTACGTCATTCCGTAGGCCTCGTACAAAGCACCACATACACCCGAATGGATAAGAGAAGCTGCGGACGGAGCATAACAACGGGTGCACTCCTTCGTGATCCATTTATTCAAATTCATTTCTCAAACAGAAAAGAAAGAAAAATAAACGATTAGAAAGTGCAAGCTCGCTGTCCGCTACCAATTCATGACATTTTTGTATATGCGAAGATGCATGTAACAGGTTTCTCCATGGGTGCAATTTTAATATGCACAAAAGAGAAATAACTTGTTTGCTATCGCCCGCAGTTCGCTGATGCGATTCCTGACCACACGTATATATGTACGTTTGGTACAGGGCCATGTGTACGTACGTATGATACCGGTTTCCTTAGGTTTGCACACTAGCTGTCTACCAGATAGATAGATAGATAGATAGATAGATAGATAGATAGATAGATAGATAGATAGATAGATAGATAGATAGATAGATAGATAGATAGATAGATAGATAGATAGATAGATAGATAGATAGATAGATAGATAGATAGATAGATAGATAGATGTATGTTTCACTTCTCAACACTCACCATTCTTAACATAGAGGCACTTGCCCTGCGCTTCCACGACAGGGTATGGCTTTGCCTTCAGCACGCCATCTGATGTGAAGCCCAGGCAGTCGTATCTGTTCGTACAGGTTTTGCTAGGTAATTCTGATGGGTTGCTGTTTGGGACGTCATCTCCAATATGGTCACTGTCGGGGATAGCTATGTAATCCGGGACCGCTGGACAAACTGCGAATGCAACAGAATTGACATCAGCCACCGCAAGGCAAAAGGGTAAGATGTGCACACATACGTTTCAATCAAGTGTTAGCGGAAACTTCATGTTAGGACGGGAGCATGCGGCTGTGGTACCTCAACTGATTCCGTATATCGGACGGATGGAGCCCCCGACCTCTGATGTATTCCATGTACACAGCAACGTCCGAGAACTCTTACGAATGCCATGAGGATCGTGAGCATGAACAATGAATGTTTTAAATAACATGGTTTTGCCTCGTTCAAAATAATAATGACAATTCACGGACGATTAAATGAATGGGCTGATGGATCCGCCTAGCTTGGTGAATTCCAGATATCAAATAAAATAAATGAATCTAAGTCCATAGGTTTATCGGGTGAACATCTTGGTTTTTATTCATATCTGTGGACATACCGGTGGAAGATGGGGGTCTCGGTGATGGCGGTGATGGATCTGGAAAGCATAGGTAATAATCAGCGACATGCACACGCACGAACACATCATATATAAGGTACATAAAGCAACATATCAGCATCTCGAATGCAGCAAAACTGGACAAGTCGCGGAACGTCGAAGCTTGCTGAAACACAAACCAAAGCAACAGAACATACTGCAAAATAAACGCATGCCGTGATAAAGTTAGGGGTCTACGTATATAGGGCATTATGCCGTTTATACGATTGTGCCTGGCCAAACACTAATAAGCAAGCAGGCGAAAATATATAACGCCATATATAATACTGATACTGCCATAAGTAAACAGCAGACATATAGAGTTTTGAGGTCCGGCAGGTCCGCGAACATGTACGGCAGTACTTAAATATAAATATATATTATTATGTATATAGACTCGCTTTATTTACGTGCATCAGCAGAACCCATCAGCAGAACCCTGAACCGGTAACTTCTCACCGCTACGTACGCTAACGACTAATTTCCAACTAACGACCCCTAATGATATGAAATTAAAATACTAAAACCGAAATAACAAGCAAGCTACTAGCTACGCTGCGCGGTTCCCAACGGAACTGGGCAACTCTTAATAACCAAGTAAGCGAGCTGTTAGATAAATATTAAATATATTTGCATTAATGTTTCCTCATTCTTTCGTAACCTTATATGTATATCTCATTTAATTACGTCCGCATAGTGAGAGTCTGATTCTATTCATTCAAAATTATAAAGTATAATAATGAGTCATGTACATTGAGGCGCTATCAATATAGGTTCCTTCATTACTGGGTATGTGTAATCATTAGGGGCAGTTGCTTACATAAGATTGGCGATGGTGGAACTGGAGGAGGTGGCGACGGTGAGCGCGGCGGTGGCCGAGGCGGTGGTGGCGGATTGGCTTCCATTGATAAGCCGGAGAGCGAGCAGTATCCATGAATAGCCATCGCAGAAGAGCAGTGTCGGATGTTGCATCAGGACACATTATTATTACGTGAAAATGGCAACATACAAAACGATATCGACAGCAGTCGAAAATCAGCAGTAATATAAATGAAGCCCTAAAAGATTGATTGATTGATTGATCGATGCGTCCAGGTCCAGTAGGCGTAAGCAAGGTTCGTTACCTTGCAAATGCGGATGCATGCAATGCCTGTTAATTAATCCACAGTAGTAAACGTTACATGTGCTTATTATAACATACATATGTGCAGTGCAGGAGTTTGTGGGACCGTCTGTGGGTGGGGCCGGGAGGCTTTCGAAGGGGCCGCCAGTTTTGGCTCATTATTACCCTTCCCGTCTATGGTTTGGTTCTTTCAGCTCGGCTGCGTAGGAGTGTCTTTTCCAGGTGGCGTCTCTCCTCTGAAGGATTCTGTGTGTTTTGCCAGGTTTCTTGTCAGGTTCTTGCCAGATCAGAGTCGTGGTGGAGGTGAGTGGTTCGAGTCTTTTGAGCAGCAGCAAGTAGAGTTGTCCCCTTTTACTGTGTTGTCTTGGTGCAGCTCTGTGCTCTGTTAATAGCCAGGCTAGAGTCTCTGCGTTTTTGTTTGCACTTGCTGGCCTGAGTGAGAAGGGGAGCACGTGGCAGGACAAACAGACAAAGCCACGTGCCGCTCCGCTGCGCTGTGGCTCGGTCCTGTCAGGGCCCCCGGTGCTCGTCTTTGCAGGGCGAGTCGCCCACAGTGTAACACCCTTTAATATATGTAAAGCAAATAGTAGTGCTAATAATTCAGCAAAGCAGCAATGAGTATTAAGTACGTAATGGAAACTCACCGGGCCGGATTTTTACGTACAAGCACCTTCCCTCGGACGTAGCTAAGGGCAGATAGGCGATCACCATCCCGCCGTTATCATCGAAGGCGCGACATTGGGTGTCGGAGCTGCAAGATGTGGCGGCAGCGCTAGTGGTCCACGCGTCGCCCATGAAGTCACCCGTATGGGTCACATCCGTGTTTGCGATGTATCCGGGAATAACGGGACACTCTGGATGATGAGGACACAGACCAGCAGAATACACATTCCATAATATAGCCGCCGTGTAACAGGATTCTAATGCATACATGTTGCTTGCATTTGTCGTACAATCATTACATCTATTTATGTACATGCATATACATTTGATATGCCTACATGCAGTATTCCATTAAAAAGTAAAGCGATCCGTACATACACACTAAACAATGAAGGCAAACTAACCCAAAAGCATCCATCCAAGAGATGCTTTCATTCCGTACGAACTAACGAAAGACGGATACAATTAATTCTGATGGGTGACTCGATTTATAAGCTCGAATCACCCAGCCTTATAAGGATAAAACATAAACATGCCCGCGTCTTATGATAATGACTTGCATGCTATGATGCCGTCAGCAGTCTGAAGGATACGTTAGGGCCAGATTATACGGCAAGCCGGCCCTCACTATTACGAATCCGACATCTAAAGTTGGTTCGAGGTTTTTATTTGCCACCTCCAGAATTATCACGCGCAGCCGACAAACAATGACACACCAACCATTGAGAAACGTAAAACTCACGCAGGATTGCGTCATCGCATGGGGTTAAATTCCAGGCGTTCCGAATAGATGTTGGAGCACTACCCCAGGAGGTCTGGGTCATGCCGTACTTGTAATACCAGTAGTGGCAAGTCTTAAACCAGCAGTTTGCATCTTCAAAAATAGTCCCGATTAAGTTATACGAAGCAGCTCCGTTGGTCACACCAGCAATATAGTTGTACTTGTCGGATATCGTACCACACGTGATGGAGTCGATCAGTGGCGCTGTGTGTGTGGGGGAACAAACATCGATTAGGGCGGTTGTTAGCTAGTTAGGCGATGCATCCCTGTAATAAGCTTTAGCAAGGGGTGACCTTCCTATTGTTAATAATAATATAAGTGGAGTGTTAAAATGGTCATAAGCATATAGTAATACGGATTAGCGATACATACGAAAAAGGTTATAATAATGGTACAAGCAAGTGGTCCAGCAGGATATCAGAATATTTATTGATTTCAATTCGTGCATCTGTCTCGCTTAGGTAACATAAGATGCATAGTAACAATATATACATACGATTAAGATGATGCCTAATCTGTCGTTAACTCGCAAGCAAGTAAGCCCTTTGGTTAGGGCATGCTACATACAACACCTGATGTGAATTAAGAATTGATGTGAATGTACAGCAGCAGGACGTGATGCTTTCAACACGTATATCCACGTACGTTGCAGGAATGAACAGCATCCGATATTAAACATGTATGCGTGCATGCGCCGATCGACTACCGGGTAAGGTAATCATGACATGAAGTGTCAGGTTATATGCATATGCGTGTCAGGTTGATAATAAATAATTTACCTTACCGAAGCGTAATAAGAGCCGCCTGCTCTGAGTCATCATGTTGTCCTCCAACTACAAGCCATACAACGCATGGCAACTATGCCTGTCCTAACGATTAACTATATAATAAATAAATAACAACAGTATGTACTCCATTTCGTCCGTCGCATATCCCTCGTGTGTCCCTTTGTAACCATTTCAACTCACCAAGCTTCAAGTACAGACAAGTGCCAGGTGATTGAAATACAGGGTAACTCATGGTCTTGAGGTCTCCGTTTGACGTAAATGCCGTACAAGTCGATTCACTCGCACAATCCGCTGCCGGGTCGATAGACGGTACACCGGCGTTGATGGTGTCGCCAGAGTGGTCAGAGTCCGCAATGAGCAGGTAGTTTGTCACGAAAGGACACCCTGTGCACGCGCACATAATAGGTTAGAAAATCGACAGTTGCATGCAATAATCGCATACATGCACACATTGATTATTAAATACCAACTCGCTTTTTCCAGCAGCCAGCAAGGGACTCAGTAATATCTATTTGCCAGCTGACATATCATCACGAGCATTCATTCGCCCCAAACTATCCTCGACTGACTACACCTGACCCTGCTGTCTAGCCCGCCCCTTGGTTTACACGCACGCATGTGCCTGCACATAAGGCACATGCGTGCGTGTAAGCTACTATAAGCTAGCCAGCTGTTATTACGTAGGCTTAGCCTTTTTACTAGCTCGCGCCACGTCCCCGAATGACATAAATGTACGCATACAAGGGCTATGCATGCATACATATAATCAGCAGCTAGAAGCCAGCCAGTGAGCAGGCGCAAGGTAGGTCGCCCGCTCGACCTGTGTAGGCGCCAAAATGCTGGCTAGCTAAAACCAATGTCTATGGGTTCGCCGGTCCCACATTACATGTGACGCACCTCCGGTGTTTCGGATGTACATACAAGTGGTTGACGTCCTTGGAGACTGCGTGAGCGGAAAGACGTTGCTCCTGAGAGTGCCGCCTTGGTCAACGGCCATGCAATCTGTACTTTTGATGCACTTGTCCAAAGCGTAGATATTCGGTGAGAAAGTAGCAATACTGCCGCCATAATATGCGACGTAGGGTGTGACCATAAAATGCTCGCTCATCAGCATTTCACAGACTGCCGGAATACGTAGCAGCAGTGGATAAAGAAAAAGGGTTAAAACGGTGGTAGCAGCAAAATTTACAAAGTTGACGTTTTCTCATGCATCATTATGTATTATATATATATATGGAAAAACATACAGGATGAGGACGAATAATAACGATGAAGCACGGACGGAACGATGATGATCACTACTATCTATTTACAAAATTGCTCGATCGACCATTATTAAAATTATTATCATCATGTATCATCACGTTGCTTAAAATCACGCATTCGTCTGTGGATGCGGCACACAAATCGTTCTGGTTGCTTGTATGTAAGGACGAATTCAACAGGAAACGGCTCATTCCGTAAGTAACGCGGAACGAATTTATTGGTACGTAATAAGACACGTGCATGGTTCACCTGATTTACCATCGGTGCACCCATTATTATAAAACGTCACACAGATCAATGCTCTCTGTTTGTGGTTTTGCCGTACAACCCTTGATTACTATGTGGCAGGATGCAGCAGGGTGCAAACATCGACATCCCCGCATACCACTGTTGATGCTGGTGCAGTTCGCAGCTGTCCAGCCAGGTTGTACGGCGGTGGGGAGTGTCCCCCACTTCCCAGGACCAGTAGCATTGTACTTGTGCCGGAAATACGTGCACAGCTTCGTATCGCAATCTGCGCTCGTGTACATTGTCTGCACCTCAGTGTAGGACGATGCAAGCCCCCAGTCTTGTTTGTACGTCATTCCGTAGGCCTCGTACAAAGCACCACATACACCCGAATGGATAAGAGAAGCTGCGGACGGAGCATAACAACGGGTGCACTCCTTCGTGATCCATTTATTCAAATTCATTTCTCAAACAGAAAAGAAAGAAAAATAAACGATTAGAAAGTGCAAGCTCGCTGTCCGCTACCAATTCATGACATTTTTGTATATGCGAAGATGCATGTAACAGGTTTCTCCATGGGTGCAATTTTAATATGCACAAAAGAGAAATAACTTGTTTGCTATCGCCCGCAGTTCGCTGATGCGATTCCTGACCACACGTATATATGTACGTTTGGTACAGGGCCATGTGTACGTACGTATGATACCGGTTTCCTTAGGTTTGCACACTAGCTGTCTACCAGATAGATAGATAGATAGATAGATAGATAGATAGATAGATAGATAGATAGATAGATAGATAGATAGATAGATAGATAGATAGATAGATAGATAGATAGATAGATAGATAGATAGATAGATAGATGTTTCACTTCTCAACACTCACCATTCTTAACATAGAGGCACTTGCCCTGCGCTTCCACGACAGGGTATGGCTTTGCCTTCAGCACGCCATCTGATGTGAAGCCCAGGCAGTCGTATCTGTTCGTACAGGTTTTGCTAGGTAATTCTGATGGGTTGCTGTTTGGGACGTCATCTCCAATATGGTCACTGTCGGGGATAGCTATGTAATCCGGGACCGCTGGACAAACTGCGAATGCAACAGAATTGACATCAGCCACCGCAAGGCAAAAGGGTAAGATGTGCACACATACATTTCAATCAAGTGTTAGCGGAAACTTCATGTTAGGACGGGAGCATGCGGCTGTGGTACCTCAACTGATTCCGTATATCGGACGGATGGAGCCCCCGACCTCTGATGTATTCCATGTACACAGCAACGTCCGAGAACTCTTACGAATGCCATGAGGATCGTGAGCATGAACAATGAATGTTTTAAATAACATGGTTTTGCCTCGTTCAAAATAATAATGACAATTCACGGACGATTAAATGAATGGGCTGATGGATCCGCCTAGCTTGGTGAATTCCAGATATCAAATAAAATAAATGAATCTAAGTCCATAGGTTTATCGGGTGAACATCTTGGTTTTTATTCATATCTGTGGACATACCGGTGGAAGATGGGGGTCTCGGTGATGGCGGTGATGGATCTGGAAAGCATAGGTAATAATCAGCGACATGCACACGCACGAACACATCATATATAAGGTACATAAAGCAACATATCAGCATCTCGAATGCAGCAAAACTGGACAAGTCGCGGAACGTCGAAGCTTGCTGAAACACAAACCAAAGCAACAGAACATACTGCAAAATAAACGCATGCCGTGATAAAGTTAGGGGTCTACGTATATAGGGCATTATGCCGTTTATACGATTGTGCCTGGCCAAACACTAATAAGCAAGCAGGCGAAAATATATAACGCCATATATAATACTGATACTGCCATAAGTAAACAGCAGACATATAGAGTTTTGAGGTCCGGCAGGTCCGCGAACATGTACGGCAGTACTTAAATATAAATATATATTATTATGTATATAGACTCGCTTTATTTACGTGCATCAGCAGAACCCATCAGCAGAACCCTGAACCGGTAACTTCTCACCGCTACGTACGCTAACGACTAATTTCCAACTAACGACCCCTAATGATATGAAATTAAAATACTAAAACCGAAATAACAAGCAAGCTACTAGCTACGCTGCGCGGTTCCCAACGGAACTGGGCAACTCTTAATAACCAAGTAAGCGAGCTGTTAGATAAATATTAAATATATTTGCATTAATGTTTCCTCATTCTTTCGTAACCTTATATGTATATCTCATTTAATTACGTCCGCATAGTGAGAGTCTGATTCTATTCATTCAAAATTATAAAGTATAATAATGAGTCATGTACATTGAGGCGCTATCAATATAGGTTCCTTCATTACTGGGTATGTGTAATCATTAGGGGCAGTTGCTTACATAAGATTGGCGATGGTGGAACTGGAGGAGGTGGCGACGGTGAGCGCGGCGGTGGCCGAGGCGGTGGTGGCGGATTGGCTTCCATTGATAAGCCGGAGAGCGAGCAGTATCCATGAATAGCCATCGCAGAAGAGCAGTGTCGGATGTTGCATCAGGACACATTATTATTACGTGAAAATGGCAACATACAAAACGATATCGACAGCAGTCGAAAATCAGCAGTAATATAAATGAAGCCCTAAAAGATTGATTGATTGATTGATCGATGCGTCCAGGTCCAGTAGGCGTAAGCAAGGTTCGTTACCTTGCAAATGCGGATGCATGCAATGCCTGTTAATTAATCCACAGTAGTAAACGTTACATGTGCTTATTATAACATACATATGTGCAGTGCAGGAGTTTGTGGGACCGTCTGTGGGTGGGGCCGGGAGGCTTTCGAAGGGGCCGCCAGTTTTGGCTCATTATTACCCTTCCCGTCTATGGTTTGGTTCTTTCAGCTCGGCTGCGTAGGAGTGTCTTTTCCAGGTGGCGTCTCTCCTCTGAAGGATTCTGTGTGTTTTGCCAGGTTTCTTGTCAGGTTCTTGCCAGATCAGAGTCGTGGTGGAGGTGAGTGGTTCGAGTCTTTTGAGCAGCAGCAAGTAGAGTTGTCCCCTTTTACTGTGTTGTCTTGGTGCAGCTCTGTGCTCTGTTAATAGCCAGGCTAGAGTCTCTGCGTTTTTGTTTGCACTTGCTGGCCTGAGTGAGAAGGGGAGCACGTGGCAGGACAAACAGACAAAGCCACGTGCCGCTCCGCTGCGCTGTGGCTCGGTCCTGTCAGGGCCCCCGGTGCTCGTCTTTGCAGGGCGAGTCGCCCACAGTGTAACACCCTTTAATATATGTAAAGCAAATAGTAGTGCTAATAATTCAGCAAAGCAGCAATGAGTATTAAGTACGTAATGGAAACTCACCGGGCCGGATTTTTACGTACAAGCACCTTCCCTCGGACGTAGCTAAGGGCAGATAGGCGATCACCATCCCGCCGTTATCATCGAAGGCGCGACATTGGGTGTCGGAGCTGCAAGATGTGGCGGCAGCGCTAGTGGTCCACGCGTCGCCCATGAAGTCACCCGTATGGGTCACATCCGTGTTTGCGATGTATCCGGGAATAACGGGACACTCTGGATGATGAGGACACAGACCAGCAGAATACACATTCCATAATATAGCCGCCGTGTAACAGGATTCTAATGCATACATGTTGCTTGCATTTGTCGTACAATCATTACATCTATTTATGTACATGCATATACATTTGATATGCCTACATGCAGTATTCCATTAAAAAGTAAAGCGATCCGTACATACACACTAAACAATGAAGGCAAACTAACCCAAAAGCATCCATCCAAGAGATGCTTTCATTCCGTACGAACTAACGAAAGACGGATACAATTAATTCTGATGGGTGACTCGATTTATAAGCTCGAATCACCCAGCCTTATAAGGATAAAACATAAACATGCCCGCGTCTTATGATAATGACTTGCATGCTATGATGCCGTCAGCAGTCTGAAGGATACGTTAGGGCCAGATTATACGGCAAGCCGGCCCTCACTATTACGAATCCGACATCTAAAGTTGGTTCGAGGTTTTTATTTGCCACCTCCAGAATTATCACGCGCAGCCGACAAACAATGACACACCAACCATTGAGAAACGTAAAACTCACGCAGGATTGCGTCATCGCATGGGGTTAAATTCCAGGCGTTCCGAATAGATGTTGGAGCACTACCCCAGGAGGTCTGGGTCATGCCGTACTTGTAATACCAGTAGTGGCAAGTCTTAAACCAGCAGTTTGCATCTTCAAAAATAGTCCCGATTAAGTTATACGAAGCAGCTCCGTTGGTCACACCAGCAATATAGTTGTACTTGTCGGATATCGTACCACACGTGATGGAGTCGATCAGTGGCGCTGTGTGTGGGGGGGAACAAACATCGATTAGGGCGGTTGTTAGCTAGTTAGGCGATGCATCCCTGTAATAAGCTTTAGCAAGGGGTGACCTTCCTATTGTTAATAATAATATAAGTGGAGTGTTAAAATGGTCATAAGCATATAGTAATACGGATTAGCGATACATACGAAAAAGGTTATAATAATGGTACAAGCAAGTGGTCCAGCAGGATATCAGAATATTTATTGATTTCAATTCGTGCATCTGTCTCGCTTAGGTAACATAAGATGCATAGTAACAATATATACATACGATTAAGATGATGCCTAATCTGTCGTTAACTCGCAAGCAAGTAAGCCCTTTGGTTAGGGCATGCTACATACAACACCTGATGTGAATTAAGAATTGATGTGAATGTACAGCAGCAGGACGTGATGCTTTCAACACGTATATCCACGTACGTTGCAGGAATGAACAGCATCCGATATTAAACATGTATGCGTGCATGCGCCGATCGACTACCGGGTAAGGTAATCATGACATGAAGTGTCAGGTTATATGCATATGCGTGTCAGGTTGATAATAAATAATTTACCTTACCGAAGCGTAATAAGAGCCGCCTGCTCTGAGTCATCATGTTGTCCTCCAACTACAAGCCATACAACGCATGGCAACTATGCCTGTCCTAACGATTAACTATATAATAAATAAATAACAACAGTATGTACTCCATTTCGTCCGTCGCATATCCCTCGTGTGTCCCTTTGTAACCATTTCAACTCACCAAGCTTCAAGTACAGACAAGTGCCAGGTGATTGAAATACAGGGTAACTCATGGTCTTGAGGTCTCCGTTTGACGTAAATGCCGTACAAGTCGATTCACTCGCACAATCCGCTGCCGGGTCGATAGACGGTACACCGGCGTTGATGGTGTCGCCAGAGTGGTCAGAGTCCGCAATGAGCAGGTAGTTTGTCACGAAAGGACACCCTGTGCACGCGCACATAATAGGTTAGAAAATCGACAGTTGCATGCAATAATCGCATACATGCACACATTGATTATTAAATACCAACTCGCTTTTTCCAGCAGCCAGCAAGGGACTCAGTAATATCTATTTGCCAGCTGACATATCATCACGAGCATTCATTCGCCCCAAACTATCCTCGACTGACTACACCTGACCCTGCTGTCTAGCCCGCCCCTTGGTTTACACGCACGCATGTGCCTGCACATAAGGCACATGCGTGCGTGTAAGCTACTATAAGCTAGCCAGCTGTTATTACGTAGGCTTAGCCTTTTTACTAGCTCGCGCCACGTCCCCGAATGACATAAATGTACGCATACAAGGGCTATGCATGCATACATATAATCAGCAGCTAGAAGCCAGCCAGTGAGCAGGCGCAAGGTAGGTCGCCCGCTCGACCCTGTGTAGGCGCCAAAATGCTGGCTAGCTAAAACCAATGTCTATGGGTTCGCCGGTCCCACATTACATGTGACGCACCTCCGGTGTTTCGGATGTACATACAAGTGGTTGACGTCCTTGGAGACTGCGTGAGCGGAAAGACGTTGCTCCTGAGAGTGCCGCCTTGGTCAACGGCCATGCAATCTGTACTTTTGATGCACTTGTCCAAAGCGTAGATATTCGGTGAGAAAGTAGCAATACTGCCGCCATAATATGCGACGTAGGGTGTGACCATAAAATGCTCGCTCATCAGCATTTCACAGACTGCCGGAATACGTAGCAGCAGTGGATAAAGAAAAAGGGTTAAAACGGTGGTAGCAGCAAAATTTACAAAGTTGACGTTTTCTCATGCATCATTATGTATTATATATATATATATATATGGAAAAACATACAGGATGAGGACGAATAATAACGATGAAGCACGGACGGAACGATGATGATCACTACTATCTATTTACAAAATTGCTCGATCGACCATTATTAAAATTATTATCATCATGTATCATCACGTTGCTTAAAATCACGCATTCGTCTGTGGATGCGGCACACAAATCGTTCTGGTTGCTTGTATGTAAGGACGAATTCAACAGGAAACGGCTCATTCCGTAAGTAACGCGGAACGAATTTATTGGTACGTAATAAGACACGTGCATGGTTCACCTGATTTACCATCGGTGCAACCATTATTATAAAACGTCACACAGATCAATGCTCTCTGTTTGTGGTTTTGCCGTACAACCCTTGATTACTATGTGGCAGGATGCAGCAGGGTGCAAACATCGACATCCCCGCATACCACTGTTGATGCTGGTGCAGTTCGCAGCTGTCCAGCCAGGTTGTACGGCGGTGGGGAGTGTCCCCCACTTCCCAGGACCAGTAGCATTGTACTTGTGCCGGAAATACGTGCACAGCTTCGTATCGCAATCTGCGCTCGTGTACATTGTCTGCACCTCAGTGTAGGACGATGCAAGCCCCCAGTCTTGTTTGTACGTCATTCCGTAGGCCTCGTACAAAGCACCACATACACCCGAATGGATAAGAGAAGCTGCGGACGGAGCATAACAACGGGTGCACTCCTTCGTGATCCATTTATTCAAATTCATTTCTCAAACAGAAAAGAAAGAAAAATAAACGATTAGAAAGTGCAAGCTCGCTGTCCGCTACCAATTCATGACATTTTTGTATATGCGAAGATGCATGTAACAGGTTTCTCCATGGGTGCAATTTTAATATGCACAAAAGAGAAATAACTTGTTTGCTATCGCCCGCAGTTCGCTGATGCGATTCCTGACCACACGTATATATGTACGTTTGGTACAGGGCCATGTGTACGTACGTATGATACCGGTTTCCTTAGGTTTGCACACTAGCTGTCTACCAGATAGATAGATAGATAGATAGATAGATAGATAGATAGATAGATAGATAGATAGATAGATAGATAGATAGATAGATAGATAGATAGATAGATAGATAGATAGATAGATAGATAGATAGATAGATAGATAGATAGATAGATAGATGTTTCACTTCTCAACACTCACCATTCTTAACATAGAGGCACTTGCCCTGCGCTTCCACGACAGGGTATGGCTTTGCCTTCAGCACGCCATCTGATGTGAAGCCCAGGCAGTCGTATCTGTTCGTACAGGTTTTGCTAGGTAATTCTGATGGGTTGCTGTTTGGGACGTCATCTCCAATATGGTCACTGTCGGGGATAGCTATGTAATCCGGGACCGCTGGACAAACTGCGAATGCAACAGAATTGACATCAGCCACCGCAAGGCAAAAGGGTAAGATGTGCACACATACATTTCAATCAAGTGTTAGCGGAAACTTCATGTTAGGACGGGAGCATGCGGCTGTGGTACCTCAACTGATTCCGTATATCGGACGGATGGAGCCCCCGACCTCTGATGTATTCCATGTACACAGCAACGTCCGAGAACTCTTACGAATGCCATGAGGATCGTGAGCATGAACAATGAATGTTTTAAATAACATGGTTTTGCCTCGTTCAAAATAATAATGACAATTCACGGACGATTAAATGAATGGGCTGATGGATCCGCCTAGCTTGGTGAATTCCAGATATCAAATAAAATAAATGAATCTAAGTCCATAGGTTTATCGGGTGAACATCTTGGTTTTTATTCATATCTGTGGACATACCGGTGGAAGATGGGGGTCTCGGTGATGGCGGTGATGGATCTGGAAAGCATAGGTAATAATCAGCGACATGCACACGCACGAACACATCATATATAAGGTACATAAAGCAACATATCAGCATCTCGAATGCAGCAAAACTGGACAAGTCGCGGAACGTCGAAGCTTGCTGAAACACAAACCAAAGCAACAGAACATACTGCAAAATAAACGCATGCCGTGATAAAGTTAGGGGTCTACGTATATAGGGCATTATGCCGTTTATACGATTGTGCCTGGCCAAACACTAATAAGCAAGCAGGCGAAAATATATAACGCCATATATAATACTGATACTGCCATAAGTAAACAGCAGACATATAGAGTTTTGAGGTCCGGCAGGTCCGCGAACATGTACGGCAGTACTTAAATATAAATATATATTATTATGTATATAGACTCGCTTTATTTACGTGCATCAGCAGAACCCATCAGCAGAACCCTGAACCGGTAACTTCTCACCGCTACGTACGCTAACGACTAATTTCCAACTAACGACCCCTAATGATATGAAATTAAAATACTAAAACCGAAATAACAAGCAAGCTACTAGCTACGCTGCGCGGTTCCCAACGGAACTGGGCAACTCTTAATAACCAAGTAAGCGAGCTGTTAGATAAATATTAAATATATTTGCATTAATGTTTCCTCATTCTTTCGTAACCTTATATGTATATCTCATTTAATTACGTCCGCATAGTGAGAGTCTGATTCTATTCATTCAAAATTATAAAGTATAATAATGAGTCATGTACATTGAGGCGCTATCAATATAGGTTCCTTCATTACTGGGTATGTGTAATCATTAGGGGCAGTTGCTTACATAAGATTGGCGATGGTGGAACTGGAGGAGGTGGCGACGGTGAGCGCGGCGGTGGCCGAGGCGGTGGTGGCGGATTGGCTTCCATTGATAAGCCGGAGAGCGAGCAGTATCCATGAATAGCCATCGCAGAAGAGCAGTGTCGGATGTTGCATCAGGACACATTATTATTACGTGAAAATGGCAACATACAAAACGATATCGACAGCAGTCGAAAATCAGCAGTAATATAAATGAAGCCCTAAAAGATTGATTGATTGATTGATCGATGCGTCCAGGTCCAGTAGGCGTAAGCAAGGTTCGTTACCTTGCAAATGCGGATGCATGCAATGCCTGTTAATTAATCCACAGTAGTAAACGTTACATGTGCTTATTATAACATACATATGTGCAGTGCAGGAGTTTGTGGGACCGTCTGTGGGTGGGGCCGGGAGGCTTTCGAAGGGGCCGCCAGTTTTGGCTCATTATTACCCTTCCCGTCTATGGTTTGGTTCTTTCAGCTCGGCTGCGTAGGAGTGTCTTTTCCAGGTGGCGTCTCTCCTCTGAAGGATTCTGTGTGTTTTGCCAGGTTTCTTGTCAGGTTCTTGCCAGATCAGAGTCGTGGTGGAGGTGAGTGGTTCGAGTCTTTTGAGCAGCAGCAAGTAGAGTTGTCCCCTTTTACTGTGTTGTCTTGGTGCAGCTCTGTGCTCTGTTAATAGCCAGGCTAGAGTCTCTGCGTTTTTGTTTGCACTTGCTGGCCTGAGTGAGAAGGGGAGCACGTGGCAGGACAAACAGACAAAGCCACGTGCCGCTCCGCTGCGCTGTGGCTCGGTCCTGTCAGGGCCCCCGGTGCTCGTCTTTGCAGGGCGAGTCGCCCACAGTGTAACACCCTTTAATATATGTAAAGCAAATAGTAGTGCTAATAATTCAGCAAAGCAGCAATGAGTATTAAGTACGTAATGGAAACTCACCGGGCCGGATTTTTACGTACAAGCACCTTCCCTCGGACGTAGCTAAGGGCAGATAGGCGATCACCATCCCGCCGTTATCATCGAAGGCGCGACATTGGGTGTCGGAGCTGCAAGATGTGGCGGCAGCGCTAGTGGTCCACGCGTCGCCCATGAAGTCACCCGTATGGGTCACATCCGTGTTTGCGATGTATCCGGGAATAACGGGACACTCTGGATGATGAGGACACAGACCAGCAGAATACACATTCCATAATATAGCCGCCGTGTAACAGGATTCTAATGCATACATGTTGCTTGCATTTGTCGTACAATCATTACATCTATTTATGTACATGCATATACATTTGATATGCCTACATGCAGTATTCCATTAAAAAGTAAAGCGATCCGTACATACACACTAAACAATGAAGGCAAACTAACCCAAAAGCATCCATCCAAGAGATGCTTTCATTCCGTACGAACTAACGAAAGACGGATACAATTAATTCTGATGGGTGACTCGATTTATAAGCTCGAATCACCCAGCCTTATAAGGATAAAACATAAACATGCCCGCGTCTTATGATAATGACTTGCATGCTATGATGCCGTCAGCAGTCTGAAGGATACGTTAGGGCCAGATTATACGGCAAGCCGGCCCTCACTATTACGAATCCGACATCTAAAGTTGGTTCGAGGTTTTTATTTGCCACCTCCAGAATTATCACGCGCAGCCGACAAACAATGACACACCAACCATTGAGAAACGTAAAACTCACGCAGGATTGCGTCATCGCATGGGGTTAAATTCCAGGCGTTCCGAATAGATGTTGGAGCACTACCCCAGGAGGTCTGGGTCATGCCGTACTTGTAATACCAGTAGTGGCAAGTCTTAAACCAGCAGTTTGCATCTTCAAAAATAGTCCCGATTAAGTTATACGAAGCAGCTCCGTTGGTCACACCAGCAATATAGTTGTACTTGTCGGATATCGTACCACACGTGATGGAGTCGATCAGTGGCGCTGTGTGTGGGGGGGAACAAACATCGATTAGGGCGGTTGTTAGCTAGTTAGGCGATGCATCCCTGTAATAAGCTTTAGCAAGGGGTGACCTTCCTATTGTTAATAATAATATAAGTGGAGTGTTAAAATGGTCATAAGCATATAGTAATACGGATTAGCGATACATACGAAAAAGGTTATAATAATGGTACAAGCAAGTGGTCCAGCAGGATATCAGAATATTTATTGATTTCAATTCGTGCATCTGTCTCGCTTAGGTAACATAAGATGCATAGTAACAATATATACATACGATTAAGATGATGCCTAATCTGTCGTTAACTCGCAAGCAAGTAAGCCCTTTGGTTAGGGCATGCTACATACAACACCTGATGTGAATTAAGAATTGATGTGAATGTACAGCAGCAGGACGTGATGCTTTCAACACGTATATCCACGTACGTTGCAGGAATGAACAGCATCCGATATTAAACATGTATGCGTGCATGCGCCGATCGACTACCGGGTAAGGTAATCATGACATGAAGTGTCAGGTTATATGCATATGCGTGTCAGGTTGATAATAAATAATTTACCTTACCGAAGCGTAATAAGAGCCGCCTGCTCTGAGTCATCATGTTGTCCTCCAACTACAAGCCATACAACGCATGGCAACTATGCCTGTCCTAACGATTAACTATATAATAAATAAATAACAACAGTATGTACTCCATTTCGTCCGTCGCATATCCCTCGTGTGTCCCTTTGTAACCATTTCAACTCACCAAGCTTCAAGTACAGACAAGTGCCAGGTGATTGAAATACAGGGTAACTCATGGTCTTGAGGTCTCCGTTTGACGTAAATGCCGTACAAGTCGATTCACTCGCACAATCCGCTGCCGGGTCGATAGACGGTACACCGGCGTTGATGGTGTCGCCAGAGTGGTCAGAGTCCGCAATGAGCAGGTAGTTTGTCACGAAAGGACACCCTGTGCACGCGCACATAATAGGTTAGAAAATCGACAGTTGCATGCAATAATCGCATACATGCACACATTGATTATTAAATACCAACTCGCTTTTTCCAGCAGCCAGCAAGGGACTCAGTAATATCTATTTGCCAGCTGACATATCATCACGAGCATTCATTCGCCCCAAACTATCCTCGACTGACTACACCTGACCCTGCTGTCTAGCCCGCCCCTTGGTTTACACGCACGCATGTGCCTGCACATAAGGCACATGCGTGCGTGTAAGCTACTATAAGCTAGCCAGCTGTTATTACGTAGGCTTAGCCTTTTTACTAGCTCGCGCCACGTCCCCGAATGACATAAATGTACGCATACAAGGGCTATGCATGCATACATATAATCAGCAGCTAGAAGCCAGCCAGTGAGCAGGCGCAAGGTAGGTCGCCCGCTCGACCCTGTGTAGGCGCCAAAATGCTGGCTAGCTAAAACCAATGTCTATGGGTTCGCCGGTCCCACATTACATGTGACGCACCTCCGGTGTTTCGGATGTACATACAAGTGGTTGACGTCCTTGGAGACTGCGTGAGCGGAAAGACGTTGCTCCTGAGAGTGCCGCCTTGGTCAACGGCCATGCAATCTGTACTTTTGATGCACTTGTCCAAAGCGTAGATATTCGGTGAGAAAGTAGCAATACTGCCGCCATAATATGCGACGTAGGGTGTGACCATAAAATGCTCGCTCATCAGCATTTCACAGACTGCCGGAATACGTAGCAGCAGTGGATAAAGAAAAAGGGTTAAAACGGTGGTAGCAGCAAAATTTACAAAGTTGACGTTTTCTCATGCATCATTATGTATTATATATATATATGGAAAAACATACAGGATGAGGACGAATAATAACGATGAAGCACGGACGGAACGATGATGATCACTACTATCTATTTACAAAATTGCTCGATCGACCATTATTAAAATTATTATCATCATGTATCATCACGTTGCTTAAAATCACGCATTCGTCTGTGGATGCGGCACACAAATCGTTCTGGTTGCTTGTATGTAAGGACGAATTCAACAGGAAACGGCTCATTCCGTAAGTAACGCGGAACGAATTTATTGGTACGTAATAAGACACGTGCATGGTTCACCTGATTTACCATCGGTGCACCCATTATTATAAAACGTCACACAGATCAATGCTCTCTGTTTGTGGTTTTGCCGTACAACCCTTGATTACTATGTGGCAGGATGCAGCAGGGTGCAAACATCGACATCCCCGCATACCACTGTTGATGCTGGTGCAGTTCGCAGCTGTCCAGCCAGGTTGTACGGCGGTGGGGAGTGTCCCCCACTTCCCAGGACCAGTAGCATTGTACTTGTGCCGGAAATACGTGCACAGCTTCGTATCGCAATCTGCGCTCGTGTACATTGTCTGCACCTCAGTGTAGGACGATGCAAGCCCCCAGTCTTGTTTGTACGTCATTCCGTAGGCCTCGTACAAAGCACCACATACACCCGAATGGATAAGAGAAGCTGCGGACGGAGCATAACAACGGGTGCACTCCTTCGTGATCCATTTATTCAAATTCATTTCTCAAACAGAAAAGAAAGAAAAATAAACGATTAGAAAGTGCAAGCTCGCTGTCCGCTACCAATTCATGACATTTTTGTATATGCGAAGATGCATGTAACAGGTTTCTCCATGGGTGCAATTTTAATATGCACAAAAGAGAAATAACTTGTTTGCTATCGCCCGCAGTTCGCTGATGCGATTCCTGACCACACGTATATATGTACGTTTGGTACAGGGCCATGTGTACGTACGTATGATACCGGTTTCCTTAGGTTTGCACACTAGCTGTCTACCAGATAGATAGATAGATAGATAGATAGATAGATAGATAGATAGATAGATAGATAGATAGATAGATAGATAGATAGATAGATAGATAGATAGATAGATAGATAGATAGATAGATAGATGTATGTTTCACTTCTCAACACTCACCATTCTTAACATAGAGGCACTTGCCCTGCGCTTCCACGACAGGGTATGGCTTTGCCTTCAGCACGCCATCTGATGTGAAGCCCAGGCAGTCGTATCTGTTCGTACAGGTTTTGCTAGGTAATTCTGATGGGTTGCTGTTTGGGACGTCATCTCCAATATGGTCACTGTCGGGGATAGCTATGTAATCCGGGACCGCTGGACAAACTGCGAATGCAACAGAATTGACATCAGCCACCGCAAGGCAAAAGGGTAAGATGTGCACACATACATTTCAATCAAGTGTTAGCGGAAACTTCATGTTAGGACGGGAGCATGCGGCTGTGGTACCTCAACTGATTCCGTATATCGGACGGATGGAGCCCCCGACCTCTGATGTATTCCATGTACACAGCAACGTCCGAGAACTCTTACGAATGCCATGAGGATCGTGAGCATGAACAATGAATGTTTTAAATAACATGGTTTTGCCTCGTTCAAAATAATAATGACAATTCACGGACGATTAAATGAATGGGCTGATGGATCCGCCTAGCTTGGTGAATTCCAGATATCAAATAAAATAAATGAATCTAAGTCCATAGGTTTATCGGGTGAACATCTTGGTTTTTATTCATATCTGTGGACATACCGGTGGAAGATGGGGGTCTCGGTGATGGCGGTGATGGATCTGGAAAGCATAGGTAATAATCAGCGACATGCACACGCACGAACACATCATATATAAGGTACATAAAGCAACATATCAGCATCTCGAATGCAGCAAAACTGGACAAGTCGCGGAACGTCGAAGCTTGCTGAAACACAAACCAAAGCAACAGAACATACTGCAAAATAAACGCATGCCGTGATAAAGTTAGGGGTCTACGTATATAGGGCATTATGCCGTTTATACGATTGTGCCTGGCCAAACACTAATAAGCAAGCAGGCGAAAATATATAACGCCATATATAATACTGATACTGCCATAAGTAAACAGCAGACATATAGAGTTTTGAGGTCCGGCAGGTCCGCGAACATGTACGGCAGTACTTAAATATAAATATATATTATTATGTATATAGACTCGCTTTATTTACGTGCATCAGCAGAACCCATCAGCAGAACCCTGAACCGGTAACTTCTCACCGCTACGTACGCTAACGACTAATTTCCAACTAACGACCCCTAATGATATGAAATTAAAATACTAAAACCGAAATAACAAGCAAGCTACTAGCTACGCTGCGCGGTTCCCAACGGAACTGGGCAACTCTTAATAACCAAGTAAGCGAGCTGTTAGATAAATATTAAATATATTTGCATTAATGTTTCCTCATTCTTTCGTAACCTTATATGTATATCTCATTTAATTACGTCCGCATAGTGAGAGTCTGATTCTATTCATTCAAAATTATAAAGTATAATAATGAGTCATGTACATTGAGGCGCTATCAATATAGGTTCCTTCATTACTGGGTATGTGTAATCATTAGGGGCAGTTGCTTACATAAGATTGGCGATGGTGGAACTGGAGGAGGTGGCGACGGTGAGCGCGGCGGTGGCCGAGGCGGTGGTGGCGGATTGGCTTCCATTGATAAGCCGGAGAGCGAGCAGTATCCATGAATAGCCATCGCAGAAGAGCAGTGTCGGATGTTGCATCAGGACACATTATTATTACGTGAAAATGGCAACATACAAAACGATATCGACAGCAGTCGAAAATCAGCAGTAATATAAATGAAGCCCTAAAAGATTGATTGATTGATTGATCGATGCGTCCAGGTCCAGTAGGCGTAAGCAAGGTTCGTTACCTTGCAAATGCGGATGCATGCAATGCCTGTTAATTAATCCACAGTAGTAAACGTTACATGTGCTTATTATAACATACATATGTGCAGTGCAGGAGTTTGTGGGACCGTCTGTGGGTGGGGCCGGGAGGCTTTCGAAGGGGCCGCCAGTTTTGGCTCATTATTACCCTTCCCGTCTATGGTTTGGTTCTTTCAGCTCGGCTGCGTAGGAGTGTCTTTTCCAGGTGGCGTCTCTCCTCTGAAGGATTCTGTGTGTTTTGCCAGGTTTCTTGTCAGGTTCTTGCCAGATCAGAGTCGTGGTGGAGGTGAGTGGTTCGAGTCTTTTGAGCAGCAGCAAGTAGAGTTGTCCCCTTTTACTGTGTTGTCTTGGTGCAGCTCTGTGCTCTGTTAATAGCCAGGCTAGAGTCTCTGCGTTTTTGTTTGCACTTGCTGGCCTGAGTGAGAAGGGGAGCACGTGGCAGGACAAACAGACAAAGCCACGTGCCGCTCCGCTGCGCTGTGGCTCGGTCCTGTCAGGGCCCCCGGTGCTCGTCTTTGCAGGGCGAGTCGCCCACAGTGTAACACCCTTTAATATATGTAAAGCAAATAGTAGTGCTAATAATTCAGCAAAGCAGCAATGAGTATTAAGTACGTAATGGAAACTCACCGGGCCGGATTTTTACGTACAAGCACCTTCCCTCGGACGTAGCTAAGGGCAGATAGGCGATCACCATCCCGCCGTTATCATCGAAGGCGCGACATTGGGTGTCGGAGCTGCAAGATGTGGCGGCAGCGCTAGTGGTCCACGCGTCGCCCATGAAGTCACCCGTATGGGTCACATCCGTGTTTGCGATGTATCCGGGAATAACGGGACACTCTGGATGATGAGGACACAGACCAGCAGAATACACATTCCATAATATAGCCGCCGTGTAACAGGATTCTAATGCATACATGTTGCTTGCATTTGTCGTACAATCATTACATCTATTTATGTACATGCATATACATTTGATATGCCTACATGCAGTATTCCATTAAAAAGTAAAGCGATCCGTACATACACACTAAACAATGAAGGCAAACTAACCCAAAAGCATCCATCCAAGAGATGCTTTCATTCCGTACGAACTAACGAAAGACGGATACAATTAATTCTGATGGGTGACTCGATTTATAAGCTCGAATCACCCAGCCTTATAAGGATAAAACATAAACATGCCCGCGTCTTATGATAATGACTTGCATGCTATGATGCCGTCAGCAGTCTGAAGGATACGTTAGGGCCAGATTATACGGCAAGCCGGCCCTCACTATTACGAATCCGACATCTAAAGTTGGTTCGAGGTTTTTATTTGCCACCTCCAGAATTATCACGCGCAGCCGACAAACAATGACACACCAACCATTGAGAAACGTAAAACTCACGCAGGATTGCGTCATCGCATGGGGTTAAATTCCAGGCGTTCCGAATAGATGTTGGAGCACTACCCCAGGAGGTCTGGGTCATGCCGTACTTGTAATACCAGTAGTGGCAAGTCTTAAACCAGCAGTTTGCATCTTCAAAAATAGTCCCGATTAAGTTATACGAAGCAGCTCCGTTGGTCACACCAGCAATATAGTTGTACTTGTCGGATATCGTACCACACGTGATGGAGTCGATCAGTGGCGCTGTGTGTGGGGGGGAACAAACATCGATTAGGGCGGTTGTTAGCTAGTTAGGCGATGCATCCCTGTAATAAGCTTTAGCAAAGGGTGACCTTCCTATTGTTAATAATAATATAAGTGGAGTGTTAAAATGGTCATAAGCATATAGTAATACGGATTAGCGATACATACGAAAAAGGTTATAATAATGGTACAAGCAAGTGGTCCAGCAGGATATCAGAATATTTATTGATTTCAATTCGTGCATCTGTCTCGCTTAGGTAACATAAGATGCATAGTAACAATATATACATACGATTAAGATGATGCCTAATCTGTCGTTAACTCGCAAGCAAGTAAGCCCTTTGGTTAGGGCATGCTACATACAACACCTGATGTGAATTAAGAATTGATGTGAATGTACAGCAGCAGGACGTGATGCTTTCAACACGTATATCCACGTACGTTGCAGGAATGAACAGCATCCGATATTAAACATGTATGCGTGCATGCGCCGATCGACTACCGGGTAAGGTAATCATGACATGAAGTGTCAGGTTATATGCATATGCGTGTCAGGTTGATAATAAATAATTTACCTTACCGAAGCGTAATAAGAGCCGCCTGCTCTGAGTCATCATGTTGTCCTCCAACTACAAGCCATACAACGCATGGCAACTATGCCTGTCCTAACGATTAACTATATAATAAATAAATAACAACAGTATGTACTCCATTTCGTCCGTCGCATATCCCTCGTGTGTCCCTTTGTAACCATTTCAACTCACCAAGCTTCAAGTACAGACAAGTGCCAGGTGATTGAAATACAGGGTAACTCATGGTCTTGAGGTCTCCGTTTGACGTAAATGCCGTACAAGTCGATTCACTCGCACAATCCGCTGCCGGGTCGATAGACGGTACACCGGCGTTGATGGTGTCGCCAGAGTGGTCAGAGTCCGCAATGAGCAGGTAGTTTGTCACGAAAGGACACCCTGTGCACGCGCACATAATAGGTTAGAAAATCGACAGTTGCATGCAATAATCGCATACATGCACACATTGATTATTAAATACCAACTCGCTTTTTCCAGCAGCCAGCAAGGGACTCAGTAATATCTATTTGCCAGCTGACATATCATCACGAGCATTCATTCGCCCCAAACTATCCTCGACTGACTACACCTGACCCTGCTGTCTAGCCCGCCCCTTGGTTTACACGCACGCATGTGCCTGCACATAAGGCACATGCGTGCGTGTAAGCTACTATAAGCTAGCCAGCTGTTATTACGTAGGCTTAGCCTTTTTACTAGCTCGCGCCACGTCCCCGAATGACATAAATGTACGCATACAAGGGCTATGCATGCATACATATAATCAGCAGCTAGAAGCCAGCCAGTGAGCAGGCGCAAGGTAGGTCGCCCGCTCGACCCTGTGTAGGCGCCAAAATGCTGGCTAGCTAAAACCAATGTCTATGGGTTCGCCGGTCCCACATTACATGTGACGCACCTCCGGTGTTTCGGATGTACATACAAGTGGTTGACGTCCTTGGAGACTGCGTGAGCGGAAAGACGTTGCTCCTGAGAGTGCCGCCTTGGTCAACGGCCATGCAATCTGTACTTTTGATGCACTTGTCCAAAGCGTAGATATTCGGTGAGAAAGTAGCAATACTGCCGCCATAATATGCGACGTAGGGTGTGACCATAAAATGCTCGCTCATCAGCATTTCACAGACTGCCGGAATACGTAGCAGCAGTGGATAAAGAAAAAGGGTTAAAACGGTGGTAGCAGCAAAATTTACAAAGTTGACGTTTTCTCATGCATCATTATGTATTATATATATATATATATATGGAAAAACATACAGGATGAGGACGAATAATAACGATGAAGCACGGACGGAACGATGATGATCACTACTATCTATTTACAAAATTGCTCGATCGACCATTATTAAAATTATTATCATCATGTATCATCACGTTGCTTAAAATCACGCATTCGTCTGTGGATGCGGCACACAAATCGTTCTGGTTGCTTGTATGTAAGGACGAATTCAACAGGAAACGGCTCATTCCGTAAGTAACGCGGAACGAATTTATTGGTACGTAATAAGACACGTGCATGGTTCACCTGATTTACCATCGGTGCAACCATTATTATAAAACGTCACACAGATCAATGCTCTCTGTTTGTGGTTTTGCCGTACAACCCTTGATTACTATGTGGCAGGATGCAGCAGGGTGCAAACATCGACATCCCCGCATACCACTGTTGATGCTGGTGCAGTTCGCAGCTGTCCAGCCAGGTTGTACGGCGGTGGGGAGTGTCCCCCACTTCCCAGGACCAGTAGCATTGTACTTGTGCCGGAAATACGTGCACAGCTTCGTATCGCAATCTGCGCTCGTGTACATTGTCTGCACCTCAGTGTAGGACGATGCAAGCCCCCAGTCTTGTTTGTACGTCATTCCGTAGGCCTCGTACAAAGCACCACATACACCCGAATGGATAAGAGAAGCTGCGGACGGAGCATAACAACGGGTGCACTCCTTCGTGATCCATTTATTCAAATTCATTTCTCAAACAGAAAAGAAAGAAAAATAAACGATTAGAAAGTGCAAGCTCGCTGTCCGCTACCAATTCATGACGTTTTTGTATATGCGAAGATGCATGTAACAGGTTTCTCCATGGGTGCAATTTTAATATGCACAAAAGAGAAATAACTTGTTTGCTATCGCCCGCAGTTCGCTGATGCGATTCCTGACCACACGTATATTATGTACGTTTGGTACAGGGCCATGCATGTACGTACGTACGATACCGGTTTCCTTAGGTTTGCACACTAGCTGTCTACCAGATAGATAGATAGATAGATAGATAGATAGATAGATAGATAGATAGATAGATAGATAGATAGATAGATAGATAGATAGATAGATAGATAGATAGATAGATAGATAGATAGATAGATAGATAGATAGATGTTTCACTTCTCAACACTCACCATTCTTAACATAGAGGCACTTGCCCTGCGCTTCCACGACAGGGTATGGCTTTGCCTTCAGCACGCCATCTGATGTGAAGCCCAGGCAGTCGTATCTGTTCGTACAGGTTTTGCTAGGTAATTCTGATGGGTTGCTGTTTGGGACGTCATCTCCAATATGGTCACTGTCGGGGATAGCTATGTAATCCGGGACCGCTGGACAAACTGCGAATGCAACAGAATTGACATCAGCCACCGCAAGGCAAAAGGGTAAGATGTGCACACATACGTTTCAATCAAGTGTTAGCGGAAACTTCATGTTAGGACGGGAGCATGCGGCTGTGGTACCTCAACTGATTCCGTATATCGGACGGATGGAGCCCCCGACCTCTGATGTATTCCATGTACACAGCAACGTCCGAGAACTCTTACGAATGCCATGAGGATCGTGAGCATGAACAATGAATGTTTTAAATAACATGGTTTTGCCTCGTTCAAAATAATAATGACAATTCACGGACGATTAAATGAATGGGCTGATGGATCCGCCTAGCTTGGTGAATTCCAGAAATCAAATAAAATAAATGAATCTAAGTCCATAGGTTTATCGGGTGAACATCTTGGTTTTTATTCATATCTGTGGACATACCGGTGGAAGATGGGGGTCTCGGTGGTGGCTGAGAAGGGAAAGGCGGAGGTGGTTGTGATGGCGATCGTGGGGGTGGTTGGAGAGGGTACGGTGATGGCAGTGGTGGTGGTGATGGCGGTGGTGGTGGTGATGGCGGTGGTGGTGGTGATGGAGGTGGTGGTGGTGATGGAGGTGATGGATCTGGAAAGCATAGGTAATAATCAGCGACATGCACACGAACACATCATAAGGTACATAATGCAACATCTCAGCATCTCTAGCGGCTTTTTCGGCACTCAACTACTACATGGTAGGTCAGATGTGAGTTGCGGAGTTGGGGCATGGTACCAGGAATGAATGGGAAGCCGGTAATAAGGCCAAACGCACATGATATAAAGAAACGTCGTATATATCTCTAAGACGTATACTTATTATTCATTATGTATGGCATCACAGGCAAGATCCTTACGGGTAGCTCGACTTGCTTTGGTGCATCCAGTGCGTACAGGTGCAATCTGATCGATCTTATTCAACGTAATCTAGGATACCAAAAGTTTTGATAGCGCCATGCAAACCTGGCAACCGATGCCTTATAAATTGTCAGGTGTCATAGGCAAGCGGCAATACTGGAACATAACGTGGATGGGCGAAAGAATGCAATATGCCCCTATTATATGTATTATATATATACAGGCCGAGGCTTAGGCCAGTGCAAGTAATCCCTATGTATTCTGACAGACCCATCGATTGACGTTCCATAACGCACAGGCGCATTTAATAATACACATATCTGCTCCTTACTCTTGGGAGGGGGGGGAAGGGGTGGACGTGGGCTGGGTGGTGCTGGCAGTGGGGGTTTTGGAGGTGGCGGCAGTGGTGGTGGCGCTGGCGATGGCGGACCTACATATAAATAAGTAGGGTTTCCCTCCATTACAGGGGTTTGTAGAATGGTAAAATGGTAAAAGAACCGGTGAGCTGACACAAGCAAGAACATTCCATAAGATGCATAATTCAATAATTGTGGACATGTACATACATAAAGAATGGCAGACAGAACTTGAACGGATTATTAGTTAGCATTTAGCATATACTTTGCAAAGTTTTGAAAGATACGGAAAAACATAACCTTTGCTGTGCCCGCTGCATACTAAGATGGATCGTCACTGTACACCAAACGTCACTGTAATGACTAACGGACACACTTCATCTTCTGTGGTATACAACATGCGCGATGCACCCAAGGCATGCACATGTCATTGTGCAGCAGATTTTGGTACATAAAGAATCGGGCTATTCCTTGTGGTCTCTTGAAAACCCCTGCAATGTACGTCATGATGTAACCATCTCAAGGATGCCCTGTTTCACAAGCCCTGTATGCATCGGTGATTATTCCCTAGCCAGTGCAGCAATTTTGGAGGTAAAACAGCTGTGTGGTGCTGCGAAAATCAAGTCCATGGAACTACTACATACGGAAACTGAATCCATGTTTCGTGTAAAACAGTGGTCAACAGCTTAAATAGCTTGCAAATAAATGCATACTTAGTGAGCCATCTACTAATAAAACCCGATTACTTGCTTATATAAATACAAAATAACAGGCAACGGGCCGCAAAGAATTCCACTTTCGTACGTAGCAGCTAGCAACGGAGCAGGCAGCTACCATCAGCTCAAGCACCTACTTACGCGGCAGCTTGGTGTACGAGCATAGTCCCTGGTAGTACATGGTTGGTGAAGTCGCAGATTTGAGGAAGCCCTTCCCGATCATGTTGTAGTAGTAGGGATCCACTATCCATGCCGTTGCCAAAGCGAAACCCGTGCAGTTTGAATAGGTGTTGCACGTAGATGCCCCGTCTGGTACAGCGGCCCCTATATTGAATCCCACAACCACAGTGTCCGCCTGAACGCTGTAGCCAGCGATGGGCGGGCAATACGTGTCTGCAGTGCCAGTAATAATTACAGATAGTTTGCAGTGTCAAGGACGTCTCATCAAGGTTGATAATGAAATATTTATACGAAAGGGGAGTCATAATGTATGTAGCTAGATGCGCGGTGCGGCGGTGCATGGATAAATGCTCGGCTGCTGGAATACGGGACGGAGAAGTGCAAATCATGACATAAGTAAAATGACATATACAGAAAATAAATCATATAGTTTCAAAGTACGTTGTAATGCAAAAGATTGTTGCCCGCCCAACATTCATTAAGCATAGGATCATCACGCACAATGGACACGTTTGCCTGTAGAAACACAAGCAAGCATGTATGCTACATACATACACGGAGCATACATGCGTATTCACAATTGTTTAAGTGTTGATGGGAAGAAAGGGTTTGGGGGGTTGATGAAGGACGGGGGTTGATGAACACAGTGGTGTCGGCTTCCATTATTGCAATTCGAAAAAAGGGGCGGGCTGGGTCCCCCCCGCCAAATATCTGTAATATATGGGTTATATATTCAGTTGCAGTCTCGCTCATGTGAGGTTCTCTTTGTGCTTATGGCCGCCTATCTATAAGCTCCCTAAACCATTGAGGATTGTTCATGTGAAGCTTGCCCAGCCACCGGGTCCATGTGAAATAGTAAAGTTCCGTCCCAACGAAGCACGCTTAGGAGTTTCCCTACTTTGAATGCCATAACAATAATCAATAATTGAATAGAAGTTTATCAATTTTAAGACGCTTATTACTTCAAAACATCGATATGAAGAGGTGATGACGGCCTCGGGCAATGGAGATAGATCCTGCTGAAATTGGTATATACTCACATGATTCTTGTTTACCTCCCAAACGTTATGGTTAAATTAGGATAAAACCCTAAATTTCATCTGTTAATTTACCTTTATAGCTGCATTTTTAATCGTGTTTATCGTCATTACATATGGATCGATGGGCGGACAGGCAAACGAACGAAGCCGTGTATCCCCAATTGCATGTCCCACTGGTCAATGTGAGTCACCTGCTGTGTAACATACATACAGCCTTCCTACATATGGACAGGTCCTTGAGGGCTGAACGTGCTAAAGAGGACTACATTCTCAGGCACACTTAGTTATTACCCATGTGTAAAAAATTCTTACTTGATCATATATATATATATATATATATGCATATATATGCAACCTTACTTGAAGACCTGACGTACGTGCACATGCCGGGTCGTGTAATTGTATCTGTACGCGTAGATTTGGTCCAGCCCATGTTGATGTACTGAAAATAGAACGATTCCGTGATGACGGATGTGACTAACATGAAGTAATAGCAATTCCATCGGGATTTGCAGTCCACATCAGGGTTTAAGATAGGGCCGGCGAGGGCCGGGCCCACAATATCGATGTTTGGGGTTACATCGAATCCTGGTACAGCGGGGCAAGTTGTGTCTGCAATGGACAGGCGTGGGTGGGCAGCATGCATCCGTCACGCAGGGGCAATGACGGGCACGTAGCAAAGTCAAGATAGATGTTTATTAGTGTGGAACGGAACGTAGCCCTGCACCAAGCAATCCATGGTATCATTCACAATCAATAAACGGCCCTTGCAGAGTTGTGTGTGTCAGGTCCATCCATGGCCCGGGAATACAGATTTCGTATCATTGTACACGTACGAATGCATGCACAGGAAATCGAATCAGTACTATTCGCCGCATGGGGATCGAAAGCTATCTTCGGCAAATAGAACGGCCGCCCATATGCATAGTGACTCTGCCTGCTACTGCACCATGTCATATGACCCCGCCATGGATCGAACCAACAGCCAGCACGAAACTGACCAGGCGCACAAAGCACGATAAGGTGCAGAAAGAATATGCCACCATGCCCACGTAATAAGCATTTCGAAAGTCATTTTATGGCACACGACTGCTATCTACACAAGGCCTTGGCGGCATCTGTACAGGGTTGCACAGCAGGGCAGGGTTACCCCTGCATCAGGTTGACAGAATCGGCTTTGGTAAAAATAAACGCCAGAAAAACTTCATTAAGAAGTAGTTATTACATTTTCAACACGTAAATATGATATGTAGCATTTGCAAATGCTAAAACACTGTGTCAAGATTACTTCGTGACTCATTTTGTACGTCATTTACAAGATTACAGCTTAGACGCGTCACGGGCCCAGCCAGTATATATACTCTCGAGCGGAGTTATGTAAGGTAGCCGTACGGCTTGCTAATTGATTTCCACTTACTCAGGGATTACCCCGAAGGCAACAGCTCCCTAGTTCCGGCCTTCTGCCCTTAACTACTGGAGCTTATTACTGCTCTGGCTTGCCCCCACCCCGCCCCAGTCCTTCACCACTAATTAGTGTCAGGCTCGGACCAGCGGACCTAATAAGGACAACAATACATTCGTGGAGTAGGTTTCAAGCGGACATATGGGCGCCATTCATCGGCCCGTATAAGGCCGCTGAAATAAATATGTCTGACGCAGAAAGACGCAGTCACTCATCCGAGAGATTCACTGGCGAAACAACACGGCCTCGCATGCAGTCTCCCTAGCACTATAGGAGGTCTCCCTGCCTGCCCAAGTTTTATCCTGGACAGGTGATGGTGTGCGCGTAGTTCGTACATGTAGGCTATAAACATGCCATGAAGACGGTTTGAAGGTGTTGCTAGTAAGCCTTTCCGTCCCTTGCGGCCACGCATGCTATACCTTGATAGGATACATGTGCAAGGATACATAGCTGAACGATGGCCCGTTGTGATGCCTCCTGGTGCATGCGAATGGTGATGGTGATGGCGTTATTTAGGAATATCCATCCGTCCACCACCACTGTCTTAATTCATTTTTATTTGGGCTATTCATCATTTCCTGTTGCAAACTGGTGCAATGTGCTCAATGATGCAGCCATCTCAAGGATGCCCTGTTCCATTCACAAGCCCTGTAAGCGTCGGTGATGTTTTCCCTAGCGAGTGCAGCAATTTTGGAGGTAAAACAGCTGTATGGCGCTGCGGAAATTACGTCGTCCTCAGAACTACTCCGGAAACTAAATCCATGTTTCCTGTAACACAGTGGTAAACAGCTAAATAGCTTGCAAATAAATGCATACACATTTGTGCCCTGCATGGTTCCAGGCCTAGTTAGTATTACATAAGCTACTAAAGTATAACATCGCTGCTTCGTACACTCGGCATATGTACATACAAGCACAGACTGATGTCCCGGGGGACATTTATACTAATTATATATGGGCAATCGATGGCCGTACGTAGGGCCATATCCAACGTATATGTGTCTGTGAGCCATCTATTTAATAATAAAATGGGATTTCTTACTTGCTTTATAATAAACAAAATAACAGGCAACGGGCCGCTAATAATTGCACGTTCATACGTAGCATCTACCAAAGGAGCAGACAGCTAACAGCAGCTCAAGCACCTACTTACTTGGCATTTTGATGTAAAGGCACATTCCCTTGAAGTACATGGTTGGTGAAATCACAGATTTGGGCCAGCCCGTGTTGACCTTGTCGTAGAAGTAGGCGTCCTCTACCCATGGCGTTACCCACGCGAAAGACGTGCAGTTTGAATACTTGTTGCACGCAGATGCGCCGTCTGCTACATAGGACCCGATATCGTATCCCGCAATCACAGTGTCCGCCTGAACGCTGTAGCCAGCGACAGGCGGGCAATACGTGTCTGCAGTACCAGTAACACCGAACATATAAATTGTTTGCAGTGGCAAATACATCTCATCAAGGTTGATAATGAAATATTTATACGAAAGAGGAGTCATTATGTATGTAGCTAGATGCGTGCGTGGTGCTGCGGTGCATGGATAAATGCTCGGCTGCTCAAATACGGGACGGAAGAGTGCAAATCATGACATAAATAAAAAAGATCATATGGTTTCAAACTACGTTGTAATCCAAAAGTGTGTTTGCCGCCCAGCATCATTCATTAAGCATAGGATCATCACGCACAGTGGACACGTTTGCCTGTGGAAACACAAGGAAGCATGTATACTATATACACGGAGCATACATGAGTATTTACAAGTGTTTTTAAGTGTTGATGGGAAGAAAGGGTTTTGGGGGGGTTGATGAAGGGCGGGGTTTGATGAACACGGTGGTGTTTGCAATTCGAAAAAAGGGGCGGGCTGGGTCCCCCCCCCAAATATCTGTATCTGTAATATATGGGTTATATATTCTCGCTCATGTGAGGTCCTCTTTGTGCTTATGGCCGCCTATCTATTAGCTCCCTAAACCATTGAGGATTGTTCATGTGAAGGGTTGCCCAGCCACCGGGTCCATGTGAAATAGTAAAGTTCCGTCCCAATGAACGAAGCACTCTCAGGATTTTCCCTACTTTGAATGCCATAACAACAATCAATAATTGAATAGAAGTTTCTCAATTTTAAGATGCTTATTACTTTCATTATTCGATATGAAGAGGTGATGACGGCCTCGGGCAATGGAGATCCTGCTGAAATTGGTATATACTCACATGATTCTTGTTGCTACCGCTTTTATTAGCTAGCCTAGTCATTTTTAGTTGCTTGTAGTTTTTTATGTTGTTTAGTTTTCGTTATTTTAGTTTTCATGTCGTACATTCAGCCTGTAGTAGTTGAGAGCCGCAAAGGCCTCTCGAGATATTGATGGCGTGTATCTGCACATCTATATTGTGCTAGAGTGTGTACGACTACTACACTCCCCCCCCTCTGGAGGGCACGTCTCGGGCGCTAAGGCCCCATCAACCGATGTTAACCATTGCCTACCCTGGCCATGGGAAGGTTTACTCAATCCCACGTCGCGACATGCAACTACCAATCATGCGCCCTAGCACTCACGGGTTTTTCTAACATCAAGTCCTATTAGCTTTCAACCACTCATCCAACTTTCCGTTGGGAACCTGAATCATGTCAGCTTCGAGACAACGCTGTCCGTAGGTACTGAATCGGCGACCTCAGGATTTGAATCTGACGTTCCGTCCCGCTACCATTGTAGTAGTTGAGAGCCACAAAGGCCTCTCGAGATATTGATGGCATGTATCTGCACATCTATATTGTGCTAGAGTGTGTACGACTACTACACAGCCCCTGTAAGGAGTGCTAGTCATGTAAGGCCCCTAGGAATTTTTACAGTCGTCCGCCCCTGTAAGGAGTGCTAGTCATGTAAGGCCCTCGGGAATTTATGCAGTCGCGAGGTAAATGCATTGATTTTTGTTAGCCAATTTCTAGGCTATTAAAAGCATTTTCTGACCTCTTTACCTAGCTTTTTTTAGTCTCTTGTTTCATGTAGTACCTATGTATCCTGCAGGGCACTGGCCAGCCGTGCAGGAATCATGCTCTAAAGCTTTTATTATGCTCTAGATAATATTTTCTAGTGAACGGATTGCTAACATATCAAATAATAAAAATCTTGACAATGTTTAGTTGACTGTTAATCTGTATCGTACATCAATTATTTTCTGCTGTTATAGCTACCGCTTTATTTCTAGCCTGCAATTTCTATAGTTACATACTTCTTTGGATCTTCAGCAATTTTATGGAGCTTCACAGAGGATTCTCAACATCACCTTTGCCATCCTGGTGAGCATTACTCGCCAGACTCAGTCACCAAATAATTTCGGAATGCGCACGATTTAGGAATGTGATTTTTGAATGAATCAGGCTGTGCAGCTGCCGGTGCTGCTGCCGTGCAGTGCAGCTGCCGTGTGGTGCAGCTGCTGCATGGTGCAGCTGCCGCGTTGTGCAGCTGCCGCGTGATGCAGCTGCAGCATGGTGCAGCTGCCGTGTGGTGCAGCTGCCGCGTGGTGCAGCTGCCGTGCAGTGCCGCTGCCGTGTGGTGCAGCTGCCGTGTGGTGCAGCTGCTGCACTCTGCCATTGCCTCACAGTGCTGCTGTTGCTTGGTGCCACTGGCATGTGGTGCCACTGCCATGTGGTGCTGCTGCCATGTGGTTCCATTTGCATGCAGTGCCGCAGGCATGCGGTGCAGCTGCTGCACGCATGGTGCAGCTGCCTCATGGTGCTGCTGCTGTGCAGTTCCATTGGCATGCGGTGCAGCTGCAGTGTGTTGCCTCTGGCATGCGGCGGTGCCACTTGCATGCATGTAACACTGGTGCAATAGCGCGTGATGCTGGGGTGTGAAGTCCCCCGTTACAATCCTCCCCGCCTTGCAATGAACATCCTCGGGCGCCCCTGGCACCCAGTAGGGCAGCTTGCGCCTTGCACCCGATGGATGGGGTTCTTTTGTTTTCCCGGCACAACCGCAGCTTTCCTTTTCTTAATGCGGCGGGTCATACCCCTGACACAGTGCCATCCCGGGCATCCACCTTAAGGCTGATGGGATTCATGTGTATCCTGTTGTGAATTGTTCAACCAGTGTGCACTAGTCCGGGTTCGACCTGTTCGATCCTAGCAACTCGCACCAATGAAACATTGGTGCAATAGCGTGTGATGCTGAGACGTGAAGTCCTCCGTTACAATGCATGCGTTGCTACTGGCATGTGGTGCCGCTGGCATGCAGAGCTGCTGGCATGCAGTGCTGATGGGCTGGCATGCGGTGCTGCTGGCATGTGGTGCCACTGGCATGCGGTGCTGTGTGTGAGGTGCCACTGCTGTGCAGTGCTGCTGGCATGTGGTACCAGATTACCAGGATACACCCTTTCAATTTATAAGGATAACATAACCTATACTGATAGGATGACAATAGTATATATCATACATAACATATACATTCCTTGTGCCCAAGCCAAGTGCCCCTCGGCTCAGTCCTGTCAGGACCCCCGGTGCTCGTCTTTGCAAGGTCAGTCACCCACAGTGTAACACCGCTTAATTCCTTGCAAGCTAGCTGATGAATGGGATGCTTGAGGTGACCAAAAATATTAACTACGTACATACCACCACAAATACCTAAGAGGAAAATCAGAGGCACACATAGGGGGAAATATCTAGTGGGAAATTAATAACATGAACTATATTACAACTGCTCCCTCTTTACTTACAATATTGGATTTGAAGCCTTATAATGCAATAAATAATACTATTCTGCCTTTACTTGTCTCAAAAAGAATCTACTTTAGACCCAAGATCACCGAGATGATGGAAATGTGGGGAACTGGGGCAATGAATATACTTTGGATCCCTGGACACCAAGACGGTGGAAGTGCGAGGAACTGGGGCGGCAGGTCCCAGTCCCCGCACAACCACCGTACACTTCTGGGATTTACAGCATTGAAAGCGGTAGTCAAATGCATATTTAAAAGCATGATTTACCTCCCAAAAGTTATGGTTAAATAAAAATGTTAAATTTCATCTGTTAATTTACCTTTATAGCTGCATTCTCAATCGTGTTTAGATAGTGTCATTACATATGGATCGATGGGCGGACAGGCAAACGAATGAAGCCGCGTATCCCCATTTGCATGGCCCACTGGTCAATGTGAGTCACCTGCTGTGTAACATACATACAGCCTTCGTACATATGGACAGTTCCTTGAGGGCTGAACGTGCTAAAGAGGACTACATTCTCAGGCACACTTAGTTATTACCCCTGTGTATAAATTCTTGTTTGATCATATACACACATATATATATATATACATATATATGCAACCTTACTTGAAGACCTGACGTACGCGCACATGCCGGGTCGTGCAATTGTATCTGTACGCGAAGATTTGGTCCAGCCCATGTTGATGTACGAAAAATACCACGATTCCGTGATGGCGGATGTGACTAACATGAAGTAATAGCAATTCCATCGGGATTTGCAGTCCACATCAGGATTGTAGATAGGGCCGGCGAGGTCCGGGCCCACAATATCGATGTCTGGCGTTACATCGAATCCTGGTACAGCGGGGCAAGTTGTGCCTGCAATGGACAGGCGTGGGTGGGCAGCATGCATCCGTCACGCAGGGGCAATGACGGGCACGTAGCAAAGTCAAGATAGATGTTTATTAGTGTGGAACGGAATGTAGCCCTGCACCAAGCAATCCATGGTATCATTCACAATCAATAAACGGCCCTTGCAGAGTTGCGTGTGTCAGGTCCATCCATGGCCCGGGAATATAGCTTTCGTATCATCGTACACGTACGTATGCACGCACAGGAAATCAAATCAGTATGATTCGCCGCATGGGGATCCAAAGCTATCTTCGGCAAACAGAACGGCCGCCCGTATGCACCCCTATGGCATTGGTTGGGAGGGTAATGAGTGGGTAACCCATGGGTGGCAGGCCTACTGGGGTGGATGGGTAACCGTATGCAGGGGTAACCCATCAGTAACCCTGCCTATTAAATAAGTGCTTTCCTTGTCGTCTTTTGCTAGTTCGTGCTAGGTTTTTCCTTATTTTATTAGGTTTTCATTTTCGTGGCATTTGTGACATTAGTGACTGGGGGCGACTGGGGCGAGTGGAGATGACTGGGGGTGGCTGGTTGTCAGGCCCACTAGGTGGTGTGATGACATATGAGAGATAGATACATGCTTGCACCTGTTATATACCAGGCAGGGTATGTAGACTGGTGCTTGAAAATCCAAGCAAGGCTGCAGTTTGGAACAACTATATTGGACATGCAAAAGCCCATATATTGGGCCCCGATATCAACATGTAAGCCTTACGGGTCTATATGTGAATGCCTGGGTTTCCCCTTCCTTTGACCCCCCCCATATAACATTACCCCTACCCCGGGGTATGGTTATTGACCCCCCCGATATGTCTGGGGTACCCCTCCCTTTACCCACCCCATTTAAGATTACCCCTACCCCGGGGTACGGTTACTGACCCCTCCTTGTAACAAGGGGGGGTCAGTAACTGCTACCCACGACCTTACCCGCCTGTGTAATAACATTTACAGGGGGTTACCCCCATAGGGCACACTGATTCTGCCTGCTACTGCACCATGTCATATGACCCCGCCATGGATCGAACCAGCAGCCAGCACGAAACATACCAGGCGCACAAAGCACAATAAGGTGCAGAAAGAAATATGCCCACCATGCCCACGTAATAAGCATTTCGAGAGTCATTTTACGGCGCACGACTGCTATCTACACAAGGCCTTGGCGGCATCTGTACAGGGTTGCACAGCAGGGCAGGGTTACCCCTGCATCAGGTTGACAGAATCGGCTTTGGTAAGAATAAACGCCAGAAAAACTTCATTAAGAAGCAGTTATTACATTTTCAACACGTAAATATGATATGTAGCATTTGCAAATGCTAAAACACTGTGTCAAGATTACTTCGTGACTCACTTTGTACGTCATTTACAAAGATTACAGCTTAGACGCGTCACGGGCCCAGCCAGTATATATACTCTCGAGCGGAGTTATGTAAGGTAGCCGTACGGCTTGCTAATTGATTTCCACTTACTCAGGCGTTACCCCGAAGGCAACAGCTCCCTAGTTCCGGCCTTCTGCCCTTAACTACTGGAGCTTATTACTGCTCTGGCTTGCCCCCACCCCGCCGCCCCAGTCCTTCACCACTAATCAGTGTCAGGCTCAGACCAGCGGACCTAATAAGGACAACAATACATTTGTGGAGTAGGTTTCAAGCGGACATACGGGCGCCATTCATCGGCCCGTATCAGCCCACTGAATATCTCTGATGCAGAAAGACGCAGTCACTCATCCGAGAGATTCACTGGCGAAACAACACGGCCTCGCATGCAGTCTCCCTAGCACTATAGGAGGTCTCCCTGCCTGCCCACGTTTTATCCTGGACAGGTGATGGTGTGCGCGTCGCTGATGCATGAGAGTTCGCCCTAGGGGCGGGTGTCCAATAGAACACGGTTTCTAATGCTGCGTTTACTTGTTTTTTTGTTTTTAGTGCAGAGTCCATTAGGCCGTGCCGGTATGTCCGCGCCAGACTGTTCCTTATGGCGCCTCCTTTATTTCACGCACCTTCGAACTTTCGTATGACCACACGCGTAGTTCGTACATGTAGGCTATAAACATGCCATGAAGATTGTTTGGAGGTGTTGCTAGTAAGCCTTTCCGTCCCTTGCGGCCACGCATGCTATACCTTGTTAGGATACACGTGCAAGGATACATTGCTGAACGAAGGCCCGTTGTGATGCCTCCTGGTGCATGCGAATGGTGATGGTGATGGCGTTATTTAGGAATATATCGGAGCAGTCGTGTGCGTTCCTGTCGTTTCTTAGTCCGTTTGCCTCCCTTCACGTACATAAGCACGCCTTTTTGAACCAGTGCATTCTCTTACAATGTCGCTGAGTCTGTCGACCGAATGGAACCATTTCCCGACTTTCACGTCCATGCTGATTCGCGTCCGCACCCGTCCGCAGCGTATGGCCCTATTTAACGGAGCTCACCCACTGCTCCCTACCGCGAACCCCCTGCCTGCGCTGACCGGGTCTGTTTAGGTCTTTAAGTTGATGAGAAGGCATAGCAGGCGCCGGACGAAGCTTCCCACGATTACGCACGCTATAGTCGATCATAAAAAATCACGGACGGACGGCGATTAAGATCGGACAGGGCTGTTAGCATTACCTTGGGAAGGGGGCCATTGTCACATGGCCGCGGCAGAAACACCATGCATGCCTAACCGTACGAACAGCGCTGGCAGCCATTTGTGATAGCTACATTATAACTTCAAAACATGTGCTTTGACTTGGCTCACCTAACTAAGACACCGGCTCCTTACGTACCTTGTATACGGTCTAGGCTGACGAAAGCCAAGAGTATGAATAGGACAAGCACTTTCATTTTAGATACACAGGAGCCCGCCGTGATCAAGCTAACTCGTTGCCGCAAGCTTATCAGCCGTGCCGCGTATCTACGGCAACCTGTTGCCGACGGGCGTGTCAAGAAGGAGGCCTGCGTACAAAGCAAGCGATGGTTCGGAATTTCACGTTTACTAGGACACGGATTAAAAACCTGTTTTCTTATGAGTAGCTATATAGATTAAACCGTCACGATGTAGAAGTGCATGCTGCGTTCGATGTTTGACAAAGCAGCTCGCTCCGACCGCGACTGAACAGGAGTGATAAAGGGACGATAGTCGCGTGGCCGTTATTATTTATTATTTTAAATGTATCTTACTTTCAATTTAAACCTTAGTTCCGTGGTAAGGAAGCTGAATATGTGCATGAATAATAATTACTCAGTCGCGTGGGTATAGCACATTTCATTGTACCTAAAAAAGTAGCTTCAGTTTCCAGGAGTTCCTGTTTACTTAGGGTTTTAGCTATTACATTAAAATATATTACCATTGAAGTACAGAAGCGTACGGAAGGGCCGCTAGCTGTACGCTAGTTGCTGGTATGCATGGTGGGCCGGGCCCCCTACGTGATTGATCCTGCTGCACACTCTTTATTTATTTACGTTTCCATCTGATATACCAAATGAATATTATATGTCCTTCAAAGCAACCTCGAACAATAATGACCGTACTTTGTTCGCATTTCACTGCTACAGTCACCACGGTACGGTCGCTTAAAATAAATGACACATAAACTTCAGATGACGAAAAGATTCATAGAGTCACATACTAATTTCCGCCGACTACCGGAACTACCCAGGGCTGCGCGTGGATTACGGTAGGTCATTTTAGTTGCACAGGTATTTTTGCGCCCAACGATAGTTTTTTAAATAAAATGTGCTTCATAATAGAATCATAATGAGTGTATTTTTTCGCCAGGAGTGTGAGTTTGTGAGGTTGTGTGGATGACCGTATTGTGTTACTTATCTACGGTTGAATGTAGCAGGTAAAGAAACCTAATGATCAGTGTGCCGCATCCAGAGAAAGTATGGAGTATATGAGTACTTTTATGCATCATAATAAAAGTCAGGCTTGCATAGATAGGAAGTTTGTGACTTCAGAAGTAAGTCAGACTTTACTGACTTTACCCCGTAACGACCCCTACCAAAACCGGAGACTAATTTCAAAGCAACAGTACGGCAAGAAGGGGGACAATGTACTCAGATACTCGGTTGTGTTGAGAATTAGTAACTTGGGCGAGTCGTCCTAGCAGTTATCGGGACGACGAGCAGGCATACGGTACATCCATGCAGTACCGCGGACGAACCAACATCCAAGCATGCTAGTGCGCGCACCTTTCGGCTAATTGGTTAACGGTGTTTTATTTGTCTAGCCATATCTTTGAGTGGTAGCTTAAGTTGTGGGTTCGCTGGGCTAACTTTCCGTGACTTCTGCGAACCCGAGCCGGTCAGACTCGCGTTACTATTGCGAGTCTACTTATGCCCATTTCGGGCCGTTCTTTTCATTCCTTTTGACTATCGAATACAATGTAACGTGATCTATCTCATAATATCGCCAAGCTCTATTATGTTCGATAGTCGACTTCTCAACAGGTTATGAGCCCCGGCTAACGTGAGCCGCGGAGCTTGGCATCTTTCGCTCATTCTAGTGTTGATCTTCGCGTTTATAGGTCTTCACAATGGGGAAGGATAAACTGGACGAGCCGCTTGACCTGCATAACTACTCAACTTGGAGACTGCGATTCCAGTTGCTGTGCGCGGAGCTCGGATACAGCCACGCCCTACTTACTGCACCAATTGCAGAGGCAGATGTGGTCATGTCCGACAAGGTCAAGAGCGTGATGGCGAAGAACGTCAAGAACCATCACCTCCAAACCATCGTTTGGGCAGCTAATGCGAAGGCCGCCTGGGATGCTTTGGCGACAACATTTGCGTCCACCTGTAATACGAGAAAGATCGCACTTCGAGAGGAGCTGAGCAACTTCAAGTGGGTCAACACAGAGGAGTTACCAGTCTACATCAACAGAGCCCGACAACTTCAATCAGATTTGCTGGACGTTGGAGTGGCAGTCACGGACCCAGAACTGACGACAATTATCTTAAAAGGTTTACCGCCCAAGTACCACGTGGCTAAGACATCACTTGCGATGCGAGAAGGAGAGCTGGACTTTCATCAGGTTGTGGCGCGGCTCACGTCCTATGAAGCTACGATGGACGATATAAAGGAGTCGTCTGCATTTAGTGCACATGGAGGTGGAGGTACATCAGGACGCAGCTCAGGAAGCAGGTTCGGTGGCGGCAAGTCCAACGTCACATGCCATTACTGCGGGAAGCCTGGGCACTACATGAGGGACTGCAGAAAGCGTCTAGCTGAACAATCGCAGGGAGGCAATGAGCGTGGAGCTGAGGGCAACCAACGCAGTGAGCGGGCGCCAGCCACACCAAGGAAACTGGCGTTTGCGCTAATGGACAAGTCGCGGCTGAAGGACTGGCACATCGACACGGGGTCTGAGTGGCATATTACCTACGATGCCTCTGAGCTCCAGAACGTACGCACGGTCAGACCGGAGGAGATCTTCAGCGTCACCGGCTATGACGGCTCCAAACAACAGCCAACACATGTGGGACGGTACACGCTGAAGAGCAACGTGGACGACAATTTGGAAATTGAGCTAGACAACGTCTACGTGGTGCCGAACGCCATGGTAAAGCTAATCTCAGCAGGCACCTTAGATGAGCGTGGTGTCGTTTTTGAGTTTGGAGACGGCAAAGCAGAGGTTCGGTTCAAGGGGGAGACTATACTTCGAGGCAAGAAGGTGGGACGAACCTACGTCATCAGCTATGGCTCGGGATACTCAGCTGGTGGAAACCGCGCATGTGCGGTGACCGGGTCTGGAGACTCAGTGGCAGTGCTGTGGCATCGGCGCTTGGGCCACCTGGGATATTCCAACCTGGAGAAAATGTGCCGGGAGAAAATGGTAACCGGCATGGAGATTGATCGTGCGAGCCTGGAGGCAGCCAGCTCGCAGATCTGTGAGCCCTGTATCTACGCAAAACAGTCGCGTGGACCCTTCCCGTCTACAGGACACAAGGCGGCGAAGCCACTGGGGCTTATTCACATGGACGTCTGCGGCCCCATGCCCGAGACGTCGCTTGGAGGATCCCGGTACGTGACGACAGTACTGGATGACTGCACTGGGCTATCTACGGTGGCGTTCACGGAGACCAAGGAAGCCATCGGGAAGAAAGTTCGCACCATGATTGAGGCGCTGGAAAACATGTCTGGCCGCCGCGTCAAGGAGGTGCGCACGGATCGTGGACGAGAGTTCGTCAACAAGACAATGGGCGATTATTTCAGCAACAAGGGGATCATCCACGGGACAACCGTTGGCTACACCCCTGAGCAGAATGGGGCGGCGGAGCGCCTCAACAGGACCCTGCTGGAGAAAACACGGGCAATGCTGGCAGAATCAGGCCTATCGGAGAAGCTATGGGCAGAAGCCTGGGCGACGGCGAATCACGTGCGCAACATCTCGCCAGTCGCTGGCGCCAAGGTAACGCCATATGAGGCGTTCATGAAGGTCAAGCCTGACGTCAGCCATCTCAGGATCTTCGGATGCACCGCCTACGTGCACATACCAAAGGAGAAGCGGAACAAGCTCCAACCCGTAAGTCGGAAGGGCAAACTAGTCGGGTACGACCAGGGTGGGCAGTACCGCATCCTTTTTGACGAGGAGACTGTAGCCAGCCACTCAGCCGTGAAGTTTGATGAGTCCACGGTAGGAGGTGGCGGCGTAGCTTCGGGTGATGAGGAGGACGAGTCAGCGGACGACCAGGAGGAGGCCGCCAATGGTGCTGGTACAGTACCACCGTCAGGGGCTGACGGTAGCACACCAAACAGCTCCGACATGGACTTTGAGATGACGGACAACAATAGTGGCCCATCAACAAGCACGCCGTCAAGAGGACAAGGAAATATGCCGCCGGCCCAGTTTCCAAGGACGCACAACGCGGAACAGCCGCGTGGTGGCGGAGGTGGTGGAGGCGGTGGCGGAGGCGGACAAGCTTCAACAAGTGGTGGCAATATGGCGCCGTCAGCTGACAACAACATTGGAGGAGGCTATGCGGATGTGGAGATGCAGGATCGTCGCTACCCACTACGTGAACGGAAGCGACTGATCGAGTGGCGGCAGCACCCCAACGGTAGAGTATCGTATGGGCGGATCAATGCAGCCATTTCTGGAGATGTGCCGGAGCCATCTACTTATGCGGAGGCTATAAATGGGCCAAACTCAGAAGAATGGAAGCGCGCTATGGACGAAGAAATCGCGGCGCAGCTATCCAACGGGACCTGGGAGCTGGCAAAACCACCGGAAGGCACGCGTCTACTACCCTGTCGGTGGGTTTACAAGGTCAAGCGTGGGGCAGACGGAGGGATCGAACGGTTTAAAGCACGTTTAGTGGCAAAGGGCTACGAACAGCGGGCGGGGATAGATTACGGAGAACTGTTTGCTCCGACAACTCGCTCAGCTTCGCTTCGTGCTCTGTTGGCGGTGGCAGCGACTAAGGGGATGCCGATCCACCAGCTGGACGTATCTACAGCCTTTCTTAATGGGGAGCTGGAGGAGGAACTCTGGATGCAGCAGCCGCCAGGTTACGAGTCAGCAGATCCTACCCAGGCGTGCAGGCTAAAGAAGTCTATCTACGGGCTGAAGCAGGCGCCGCGCTGCTGGTACGTCAAACTGGTGGCGGCGCTGGACAAGCTAGGATTTAAGCCGTCGCAAGCAGATCCAGCTTTGTTCATCAAAAAGGACGAAAACGGCATCGTCTACCTGCTAGTTCACGTCGACGACATTATCACCACGTCCGACGACGAAGAGCTTATTCGCAAGGTCAAGGATGCAGTCGGGAAAGTCTTCAAAATTCGAGACCTTGGCGAAGCAAAAGTATTTTTGGGGATGGAGATCAGCCGAGGAGAGAACGGCGAAGTAAAGCTATCACAGCGCCGCTACATCGAGGAGCTCCTGCAGCGACACCAACTCGTGGATGCAAAACCGCGATCAACTCCACTACCTCCGGGCTCTAAAGTGCTACCAGCAGAAGAAGGGGACATGGAACTAAAGGACAGCTCGGATTACAGGACGTTAGTGGGTGAGCTCAACTACCTGGCGACGAGCACTAGGCCAGACATTGCACAGGCGCTGAGCGTTTTGGCGCGCTTCATGGGAAAGCCCTCTAAAAGTCACATGGGGCTGGCTCTGGGCGTTCTGAGGTACCTGGCAGGCACACGGGAGCTTGGATTATGCTTTGGCGGAGCTGGAGAGTTTGCGCTGGAAGGGTACAGTGATTCTGACTGGGCAGGCGACCCAGCTACAGGAGATCTACAACAGGCTATGTGTTCAAGCTAGGAGGGGCAGCAATCAGCTGGAACAGTCAGCTGCAACGTACGGTGGCAGCTTCGTCTGTTGAGGCGGAATACCAGGCCACGTCGGCAGCCGTGCGGGAGGCACTCTGGCTTCGGAAGCTAGCGGGAGATCTGGACCTAGGAACCGGAGCTATTGGGATCTGGACGGATTCTCAGGGGGCGCTTAGTCTCGGGAACAACCCGATTACGTCGGTCCGTTCCAAGCACATAGATGTGCAGCACCACCTAGTTCGAGAGCGGGTTTCTAGGGGTGAAGTCGTGCTATCCTACTGCTCAACGGAGGAAATGGTGGCGGATGTTTTGACGAAGGCACTGGGGGAGATTAAATTTAAGAGGTGCAGAGAGGCGATGGGATTGGCAGAATAAATCTGCGGGTTTTGCCCATCCCTAGGTTGCTTGTGCTTTTGCAGTGCGCTAGGGGGCACTCATTATTTTTGGAGGTGCCAGAGGGCGTTCATGTTTTCAGGCATGGCCATTTATCTTGCGAACGTTTTGTGCTAGGTACGTCTCGAGGGGGCGTGTTGAGAATTAGTAACTTGGGCGAGTCGTCCTAGCAGTTATCGGGACGACGAGCAGGCATACGGTACATCCATGCAGTACCGCGGACGAACCAACATCCAAGCATGCTAGTGCGCGCACCTTTCGGCTAATTGGTTAACGGTGTTTTATTTGTCTAGCCATATCTTTGAGTGGTAGCTTAAGTTGTGGGTTCGCTGGGCTAACTTTCCGTGACTTCTGCGAACCCGAGCCGGTCAGACTCGCGTTACTATTGCGAGTCTACTTATGCCCATTTCGGGCCGTTCTTTTCATTCCTTTTGACTATCGAATACAATGTAACGTGATCTATCTCATAATATCGCCAAGCTCTATTATGTTCGATAGTCGACTTCTCAACAGGTTGGTCCAAGAACCAGCGTATAATACGCAGTCGCCGCACAAAGTCAGTTATCCAAGATCAAGTGCAGGTACCCAATGCACTAGCTGGATATGAGATGTTGACAGCAAATGATGCTTTTATATATGCATTTGACTACCGCTTTCAATGCTGTTAACATCCAGAAGTGTTCGGTGGTTGTGCGGGGACTGGGGCCTTCTGCCCCAGTTCCCCGCACTCCCACCGTCTCTGTTTACTGGGGTCCAAAGTAGATTCTCGTTTAGACAAGTAAAGGCACAATAGTATGTTATTTGTTGCATTATTTTATAATTCAATGTTGTAAGTCAAGCGCGGGCAATTATAATATATATCTTATTATTAATTTCTGTCTAGGTATTTCCCCTAAGGTACGTATTTCCCTGATTTTTCTCTTAGATATTTGTGGTGGTCTGTATGTGATTAATAGTTTTGGTCACCTCAAGCATCTCGTTCATCAGCTAGCTAGCAAATGATATATTTTATGAATCACGTGTATGATTGTCTTCCTATCAGTATAGCATGTTATCCAACTAGTTTAAAAAGGTGTATATATCCTGATCATGCTTTTAAATATGCATTTGACTACCGCTTTCAATGCTGTAACTCCCAGAAGTGTACGGTGGTTGTGCGGGGACTGGGGCCTACCGCCCCAGTTCCCCGCACTTCCACCGTCTTGGTGTTCTGGGGTCCAAAGTAGATTCACTGCCCCAGTTCCCCTCACTTCCACTTGCCATAGATGTTTCACCCTAGGTATTCCTCTGTATTTTCTCTTAGTTGTTTGTGGTGGTGTGTATGTAGCTAATATTTTGGTTCAACATTTTCCCAAGTTGTAGTCCAGGGGGGGCATCCAGGGCGCTCTCCACCTTCATCATATCCCTCCTTTATTTGGCATTCATGGCTCGCACTGTCCATATGTGTACATTTATTTAGCTTCGATGCGCCATCCATGAGTTTTGAAATGCGACTTATTAAAGAAATAAGTGGGAGCTGCACTGCGTGGCAGCAGCACCCTGCAGTGGGAGCTGCTGTAGTATCCTGGGGTATCTCATGGCTAATATCCAGGTTGGCCAGTTGACTGGCATCCTTGGATCGAGCCTTTGCTTTAGGCGGATATGACAGAGATACAACAGCTGCACAATGCATCAGCGGCAGCACATGGCAGCTGCACCCCTTGCAAAATCCAGCAAATCATCAATGGATGAAAAAAATCGTTATTGTCTTCTAGCTAATCAAATGAAATTAGCAGCATATTGTACTCTCTTCATGATTAACTTTATCCCAAGCTTCTTTATTTTTTAATGGCCATTTAGCCTATAAAGACACGGTGAGCTGACACAAGAGGCAGGGATATATAATAACAAGCAAGCTTGCTTACAAGTAACGGATGACCGATTAACAAATATATAAATCTCAAATGTTATAAATGTCATTGTGAGGTGCTTAGGCGGACAGGGACGAAGAGATGCCCTGAGATACATGGTAAGGTGGCCGGGAAAACACTAAAGAAGCATAAATAAGATGAAAAAATAGAAGGAATAATATTATTGAAATTTAGCATAAATTTGAAAGATCAAAGAGCAAGAGCAAAGCTAAGCTGTTACTGCTGCAAATTCAGTGCCCGCTCGTTCACCTTCTGCATGCCGTACACAAAGAGCGCAAGTCATTCATGCATGCAGCCGTCGATGTGTAGCCGACTTCCGTAGATATAATTGCGTGCTATTCATTGTACTGTTGTGCAACCCCGTGCGATGAATTCGGTGATGCACCCCTCGCAAACGAGGCCTGTTTCAGAAGCCGACAAATCCTGTAGGCGTCTGTGATTTTTCGTAAACCATTGATGCAATTTTTGAGGCAAAAACGGTACAGAGCTCACGTTTACAGTGACACAGTGGTCAGCTTAAATAATATATAGGCTAAACATATATTAAATATATCAAATAAACCAAACTGACTTAATATCCACTACATAACTTTATATTGCTTTAGGGTTTTCCTGAATCAGACAGGTTTTCGTTAATTATTCCATCCATAATTAAAAATGAATGGAAAATAGAGGTATAACAATACGAATTCATGGGCTCCAAAAGAAACTTTCAAAATCAGTGGATATTATACCAAAGAGCTTGGCAGGTAATGGGAATCTAGTACTTTGTCCGAATCAGCGATAAATTACATGAGCCAATATTATTTTGAAGTTATTCATCCATTTATTGGATTGCTTTAAATGCCTAATATATATAACTACATATTTAATGTACACATATGAATATTAAAATCATGAAATCTATGCAGAAATAACCAACCTTTAAGATCTGATCTCAGAATTAAATAATGATCAATCTTATGAGTATGAGCTGCCTAAACATCGTGTAAATAATCATGCAACTGATATTCTTAAAGTTAATATTTTTTGCATTTTATGCCAAAATGGATACGGCAAAATATCTACAAAATATGTTGACTGCAAGAGTGATAATGCAGTTAAACTTGGTGCCGCTGTTGAATGTACTCATATGGCTAGCAAACCCTTGGGTCTAAATTACATTTAGGATATCACGTGGCAGCTGCACTGCACTGCAGCAGCACCATGCAGTGGCAACTGCACCATGTGGCAATGGCAGCACACTGCAGCAGCAGCACGCAGCAGCAGCACAGTGCGGCAGCCGCAGCAGGTGGCAGCGGCCCCACACAGCAGCAGCACTGCATGGCAGCTGCACTGCATGGCAGCAGCAGTGCATGGCAACTGCACTATGCAGCAGCAGCGGCAGTGTGTGGCAGCGGCACCGTGCAGCAGCAGCAGCACAAAGCAGTGGCAACATGTGACAATGGCAGCGCATGGCAGCGGCAGTGAATGGCAATGGCAGTGCACGGCAGCAGGAGCATGCGGCAGAGGCAGTGCGCAGCCATTGCCACTCACTGCTGCTGCCATGTGCTGCCATTGTCACATGTTGCCACTGCTGTGTGCTGCTGCTGCTGCATGGTGCCGCTGCCACACACTGCCGCTGCTGCTGCATTGTGCAGTTGCCATGCACTGCTGCTGCCGTGGCAATGGCAGTGCACGGCAGCAGCAGCATGCGGCAGAGGCAGTGTGCAGCAGTGGCACCAAGCGGCACCTAGCAGCAAAGCATGGCAGCTGCACTGCATGGCAGCAGCAGTGCATGGCAACTGCACTATGCGGCAGCAGCGGCAGCACGCGGCAGCAGCACCGTGCAGCAGCAGCAGCACATGGCAGTGGCAGCACGCGGCAATGGCAGTGCACGGTACCGGCAACATGTGGCAGCTGCAACACACGGCAGCAGCAGCGTTCTGAAATCACATTTAGAATTATATTATTATTATTATTATTATTATTATTATTATTATTATTATTATTATTATTATTATTATTATTATTATTATTATTATTATTATTGCTACCGCTTTTATTAGCTAGTCTAGTAATTTTTAGGTATTTTTAGTTATTTTTTAGTTGTTTTTAGTTATTTTTTTAGTTATTTTTAGTTTGTTTATTTAGTTTATTTTTGGTTATTTTAGTTTTTGTCGGTTAGGTAAGGCCCCTGGGAATTCTTACAGTCGTCCGCCCCTGTAAGGAGTCCTAGTAGTGTAAGGCCCCTGAGAATTTCTACAGTCGTCCGCCCCTGTAAGGAGACCTAGTAGTGTAAGGCCCTCGGGAATTTATGCCGTCGCGAGCACAATGCAATCATTTCTGTTGGGCAATTTTTAGGCTACTTAAAGCATTTTTGGACCTCTTTAGCTAGGTGTTTTCAGTCTAGTAGCTATGCATGTATCCTGCAGGGCACTGGCCAGCCCTGCAAGATGCATGCTCTAAAGGATTTACAATATAAAGAATTTATTTATATTTTATATTAAGTTCCTAGTCAATGGCCTGCTAATGGGTCTTGCAAGGAATATCCTTACAGTCGTACAGCAATGATCTGCTTTTGTCGCCTGCAAATTCTTTAGACAAATTCTTCCTTGCTTGTGAATCATTCGAGCTCATATATCATTGGTTCTTTAAGGAATAGGATACCTACACAATCAACAACGCCGCCAAGCAACCTTCTCGATCGCTGAAGGTAAGCATTGCGGCTGACATAGTGCAGGTTCGCAGAAATGCTTCGGCTGAATGCTTATATTCTTTACAGGTTATGCAATGGGGGCAAACATGTTTTCTAGGATGCGCCTACGCCGACAAACCAGCCCAAGTTGGCTGTTGGTGGTCTTGGGCATCGTCGCTCTTGTGGCGCTCTTTGGCGTAACTATTGCTGGCGCGACTCGCCAAGGTAAGCTGGAAAGTAGTTACTATTTTTAGCACGTGATTCCATGATACTTTTGTGTTGTGTGTTGCCATTGCCATGGTGCCGCTGCGGCGCGATAGCCACACCGCGCGATACGTAAGCCATAATGATACCAGGTGATAACAAATGGTATTGTCATCACGTGGTATCACTATGGCAAGGTATCGCTATCGTGCGGTGTGGCTATCGCGCCACAGCGGCACCAGTATCACAACCACGCTTTTAGAAATAAATAGGTTTGTAGCATACACAAAAAAATTGCATATTTAAAGGGAATTATTTTTAATGCGGTGCCGCTGGTACATTGCGTGGTATCACTGCTCGCGCGACGACGCTTCCCGCGCGGTGTGATATCTAGTCGAACGGGTAGCAAAATTGTTGTCACTGATGTACGTTTGCTTGTTGTTCGAAGTCGATACCACACGGAAAGCGACATCACACAAGTTTACCTCACAGGAATCGATATAGTGCGTTCGCTTCCCGCTCAATGTCAATACCGCACGGATAGCGATATCGCGCGAGCGATCGTACCCCGCGGGACTCGACATCGAGCGGGTTGCGAACGGATCCATCGACATATCGATGGCACAGTATCGCTATCTGTAGTTACTGTTACGTGAATAGGATAAATATATAGAATAAAATAAAAATAATTATTACTAGAAATTATACAAAACCCTCAAAAATGTGTATGCATGATTGTTGCTGCTCTTGTTGCTGCTGCTTTCATATCCTCAGGTCGCAAGCGCTCACTGAATCCACCGGAACAAGCGTGCTTGCGTCGGCAGCGCTGTGATTCGGAGCAAGACCTGGAAATTGGCAGCGAAGATGGGCTAGAGGAGGGACTAGTGTCACATCAAGCTGCTGCTAATAATATTAACCCTCTCCAGCAGCACGCTCCACCACAACCTCCGAATTCACCACCTATCACCCTTCCTACACCTGATGCTTCCACTTTTCAAGCCATGATGACTTCCATGTTAACAAGTCCCATGTTTCTCCAGCAGATAGCCATGGTGAGTTGTGGTTTGTTTACCTTAGGTCAGGCATGGCCCTAGGTTTAGCCTGATAACACATGCCATTGCACTGATGGTCATTTGCCTAGGGTCTGGCCTGCTCATCCTTCATCTATGTTACCCTGCTAGCAGGGTAACATAGATTATAGGTAACATAGATTATAGACTATAGATTATACACTATAGAACATAGATTATTATTATTATTATTATTATTATTATTATTATTATTATTATTATTATTGACATGGTTTATCATAATGAGCCTTGGTGTTTTTACCTTAGGTCAGGCATGGACCTAGGTTTAGCCTGATGACACATGCCATTGAACTGATGGTCATTTGCCTAGGGTCTGGCCTGCTCATCCTTCATCTATGTTACCCTGCTAGCAGGGTAACATAGATTATAGGTAACATAGATTATTGCTACCGCTTTTATTAGCTAGTCTAGTAATTTTTAGTTGCTTTTAGTTTTTTTATTTAGTTTATTTCGTTTTTGTTATTATAGTTTTTTGTCGGTTATGTAATCGTTTATGTAAGGCCCCTGGGAATTTATACAGTCGTCCGCCCCTGTAAGGAGACCTAGTAGTGTAAGGCCCTCGGGAATTTATGCCGTCGCGATGAAAATGAAATGATTTCTGTTGGGCAATTTTTAAGCTATTTAAAGCATTTCCTGACCTCTTTAGCTAGGTGTTTTCAGTCTTTTGTTGCATGTAGTAGCTATGTATCCTGCAGGGCACTGGCCAGCCCTGCAAGATTCATGCTCTAAAGGTTTTATTTTTGTTTAGGATATAAAATGTTTCTAGTCAATGGCCTGCTAATGGGTCTAGAAAGAAATATCCTTACAACATTCAGTTGACAGTTAATCTGTATTGCACAGCAATCATTGTCCGCTATTATAGCTACCGCTTCATCTATAGCCCGCAATTTGTATAGAAATTACGCATTTTGGCTGCCAAACTTGGAGCTTCAGCAATTTGTTGGATCTTGCCAACATCACCTTTGCCATTCTGCTCGCGAAGGGTAAGCTCAGGTAAGTCTCCAAATAATAATAATAATAATAATAATAATAATAATAATAATAATAATAATAATAATAATAATAATAATATTCTAAATGTGATTTCAGAATGCTGCTGCTGCCGCATGTTGCACGGCAGCTGCCACATGTTGGTGCTGCCACATGTTGCCGGTACCGTGCACTGCCATTGCCGCGTGCTGCCACTGCCATGTGTGTTGTATCTCTGTTATATCCGCCTTAAGCAAAGGCTCGATCGAAAGATGACCAGGAGCCACCTCGGATACTACCCGTAGATACCCCAGGATACTACAATGTGCTGCTGCTGCTGCACGGTGCTGCTGCCGCGTGCTGCCGCTGCTGCCGCATAGTGCAGTTGCCATGCACTGCTGCTAGGTGCCGCTTGGTGCCACTGCTGCGCACTGCCTCTGCCGCATGCTGCTGCTGCTGTGCACTGCCATTGCCACGGCAGCAGCTAGCAGTGCATGGCAACTGCACTATGCAGCAGCAGCGGCAGTGTGTGGCAGCGGCACCGTGCAGCAGCAGCAGCAGCAGCAGCAGCACACAGCAGTGGCAAAATGTGACAATGGCAGCGCATGGCAACGGCAGTGAGTGCCAATGGCTGCGCACTGCCTCTGCTGCATGCTGCTGCTGCCGTGCACTGCCATTGCCACTCACTGCCGCTGCCATGCGCTGCCATTGTCACATGTTGCCACTGCTGTGTGCTGCTGCTGTGTGGGGCCACTGCCACCTGCTGCGGCTGCCGCACTGTGCTGCTGCCGCGTGCTGCTGCTGCAGTGTGCTGCCATTGCCACATGGTGCAGTTGCCACTGCATGGTGCTGCTGCAGTGCAGTGCAGCTGCCACGTGATATCCTAAATGTAATTTAGACCCAAGGGTTTGCTAGCCATATGAGTACATTCAACAGCGGCACCAAGTTTAACTGCATTATCGCTCTTGCAATCAACATTTTTTGTAGATATTTTGCCGTATCCATTTTGCATAAAATGCAAAAAATATTAACTTTAAGAATTTCAGTTGCCATGATTATTTACACGATGTTTAGGCAGCTCATACTCATAAGATTGATCATTATTTTATTCCGATTTCAGATCTTTAAGGTTGGTTATTTCTGCATAGATTTATATTAGGCAAAGCAATCCAATAAATGGATGAATAACTTCAAAATAATATTGGCTCATGTAATTTATCGCTGATTCGGACAAAGTACTAGATTCCCCTTACCTGCCAAGCTCTTTGGTATAATATCCACTGATTTTGAAAGTTTATTTTGGAGCCCATGAATTCGTATTGTTATACCTCTATTTTTCATTCATTTTTAATTATGGATGGAATAATTAACGAAAACCTGTCTGATTCAGGAAAACCCTAAAGCAATATAAAGTTATGTAGTGGATATTAAGTCAGTTTGGATTATTTAATATATTTACTATACATTTTTAGCCTATATATTATTTATAGGCTAAATGGCCATTAAAAAATAAAGAAAAAAGTTAATCATGAAGAGAGTACAATATGCTGCTAATTTCATTTGGTTAGCTAGAAGACGATAACGATTTTTTCATCCATCGATGATTTGCTGGATTTTGCAAGGGGTGCAGCTGCCATGTGCTGCCGCTGATGCATGGTGCAGCTGTTGTATCTCTGTCATATCCGCCTAAACCAAAGGCTCGATCCAAGGATGCCACTGGCCAACCTGGATATTAGCCATGAGATACCCCAGGATACTACAGCAGCTCCCACTGCAGGGTGCTGCTGCCACGCAGTGCAGCTCCCACTTATTTCTTTAATAAGTCGTATTTCCAAACTCATGGATGGCGCATCGAAGCTAAATAAATGTACACATATGGACAGTGCGAGCCATGAATGCCAAATAAAGGAGGGATATGATGAAGATGGAGGGCGGCCTGGATGCCCCCCCTGGACTACAACGTGGGAAAATGTTGAACCAAAATATTAGCTACATACACACCACCACAAACAACTAAGAGAAAAATCAAAGGAATACCTAGGGTGAAACATCTATGGCAAGTGGAAGTGTGGGGAACTGGGGCAGTGAATCTACTTTGGACCCCAGTACACCAAGACGGTGGAAGTGCGGGGAACTGGGGCGGCAGGCCCCAGTCCCTGCACAACCACCGAACACTTCTGGATGTTAACAGCATTGAAAGCGGTAGTAAAATGCATATATAAAAGCATGATAGACTATAGATTATACACTATAGAACATAGATTATTATTATTATTATTATTATTGACATGGTTTATCATAATGAGCTGTGGGGTTTCTACCTTAGGTCAGGCATGGACCTAGGTTTAGCCTGATGACACATGCCATTGAACTGATGGTCATTTGCCTAGGGTCTGGCCTGCTCATCCTTCATCTATGTTACCCTGCTAGCAGGGTAACATAGATGATAGGTAACATAGATTATAGACAATAGATTATACACTATAGAGCATAGATTATTATTATTATTATGATTGTTGACATGGTTTATCAAAATGAGCTGTGGGGTTTCTACCTTAGGTCAGGCATGGACCTAGGCTTAGCCTGATGAATCATGTCATTTAACTGATAGTCATTTGCCTAGGGTCTGGCCTGCTCATCCTTCATCTATGTTACCCTGCTAGCAGGGGAACATAGATTATGGGTAACATACATTATTATTCTATAACATAGATTATTATTATTATTATTATTCACATGGTTTATCATAATGAGCTGTGGGGTTTTTACCTTAGCTCAGGCATGGACCTAGGCTTAACCTGATGGATCATGTCATTTAACTGATAGTCATTTGCCTAGGGTCTGGCCTGCTCATCCTTCATCTATGTTACCCTGCTAGCAGGGGAACATAGATTATGGGTAACATACATTATTATTCTATAACATAGATTATTATTATTATTATTCACATGGTTTATCATAATGAGCTGTGGGGTTTTTACCTTAGCTCAGGCATGGACCTAGGCTTAGCCTGATGGATCATGTCATTTAACTGATAGTCATTTGCCTAGGGTCTGGCCTGCTCATCCTTCATCTATGTTACTCTGCTAGCAGGGGAACATAGATTATGGGTACCATAGATTATATAACATAGATTATAGACTATAGATTATACACTTTCTAATATAGATTATTATAATTATTAACATGGTTCATCAAAATGAGCTGTGGGGTTTCTACCTTAGGTCAGGCATAGACCTAGGCTTAGCCTGATGAATCATGTCATTTAACTGATAGTCATTTGCCTAGGTTCTGTCCTGCTCATCCTTCATCTATGTTACTCTGCTAGCACAGGAACATAGGTTATGGGTACCATAGATTATATAACATAGATTATTGACTATAGATTATACACTATATGACATCCATTATTATTATTACTATTAGCATGGTTTATCAAAATGAGCTGTGGGGTTTCTACCTTAGGTCAGGCATAGACCTAGGTTTAGACTGATGAAACATGTCATTTAATTGATAATCATTTGCCTTGGGTCTGTCCTGCTCATCCTTCATCTATGTTGCCCTGCTAGCAGGGGAATATAGATTATGGGTACCATACATTATTATTATATAACATAGATTATTGACTATAGATTATACACTATATGACAATTATTATTATTATTACTATTAACATGGTTTATCAAAATCATGCTTTTAAATCTTCATTTTACTACCGCTTTCATTGCTGTTGACCCTCTTAAGTGTACGGTGGTTGTGCGGGGACTGGGGCCTGCCGCCCCAGTTCCCCGCACCTCCACCGTCTTGGTTTACTGGGATCCAAAGTAGATTTACGGCCCTAGTCCCCCACACTTCCACCATCTTGATGTACTGGGGTTCAAAATAGATTCTCATTGAGACAAATAAAAGCAGAAAAGTACTGTAACAGACCACATCAGTACTTATAATATTCAGTCTAGTCATCTCTTCCTAAGGTGCCAGGTAGACTGTTAAAAGTACATTCTTTGTTGCATTATAAGGTTTAAAAGTGAATGGTGTAAGTAGAGAGGCAGCACTTAGAACCTATTTCATATTATTAATATGTGTTTCAGCATATCCCTGGTTTCCCTGTTAGACATGTATGGTGGCCAGAAAGGTAAAAAAATAGGTCTCCTCTGGTATTGATGAAATCACTTAGGAAGTAATATATATATATATATATATATATATAATGCGTAATGTGTATTGCTATCCTATCAGAATAAAATGTTATTGCTACCGCTTTTATTAGCTAGTCTAGTAATTTTTAGTTATTTTCTAGTTATTTTTTAGTTATTTTTTAGTTATTTTTAAGTTATTTTTTAGTTATTTTTAGTTTGTTTATTTAGTTTATTTTTGGTTATGTTAGTTTTTGTCGGTTAGGTAAGGCCCCTGGGAATTCTTACAGTCGTCCGCCCCTGTAAGGAGTCCTAGTAGTGTAAGGCCCCTGAGAATTTCTACAGTCGTCCGCCCCTGTAAGGAGACCTAGTAGTGTAAGGCCCTCGGGAATTTATGCCGTCGCGAGCACAATGCAATCATTTCTGTTGGGCAATTTTTAGGCTACTTAAAGCATTTTTGGACCTCTTTAGCTAGGTGTTTTCAGTGTTTTGTTGCATGTAGTAGCTATGCATGTATCCTGCAGGGCACTGGCCAGCCCTGCAAGATGCATGCTCTAAAGGATTTATTATATAAAGAACTTATTTATATTTTATATAAAGTTCCTAGTCAATGGCCTGCTAATGGGTCTTGCAAGGAATATCCTTACAGTCGTACAGCAATGATCTGCTTTTGTCGCCTGCAAATTCTTTAGACAAATTCTTCCTTGCTTGTGAATCATTCGAGCTCATATATCATTGGTTCTTTAAGGAATAGGATACCTACACAATCAACAACGCCGCCAAGCAACCTTCTCGATCGCTGAAGGCAGGTAAGCATTGTGGCTGACATAGTGCAAATTTGCAGAAATGCTTCGGCTTAATGCTTATATTCCTTACAGGTTATGCAATGGGGGCAAACATGTTTTCAAGGATGCGCCTATGCCGACAAACCAGCCCAAGTTGTCTGTTGGTGGTCTTGGGCATCGTCGCTCTTGTGGCGCTCTTTGACGCGCCCAGTTTCGCGACGCGCGCGGTTCCCTGACATGCCCGTATCCGCGACGCGCCCAGTGCCGCAACGCGCCCGGTGCGGCGACGCGCCCGGTAAAATGGCGCGCCATATTTCATGATTCCCACTAACTGCGATTAGTGGGAATCGATATCGAGCAATCAATTGCATTGCGCTGCATTGGTATTGTGACTTACCGCAGATAGCGGCCTATCTGCACATAGACACAGCAGTTTAGAAATTTATATAACTTAATAATGCTCCTAATTTATTTTTTAATGCTCTGAAATGTGTATGCATGTTTGCTGCTGCTGCTGTTGCTGCTGCCTTCATGTGCTCATGTACTGAATGCCGGACTGGACCTGCAGCCCACCTTGCGTCGGCAACGGTGTGATTCAGAGGAAGATCTGGAAATCGGCAGTGAGGATAGCCCGGACGATGGGCACCTGTCAGCTCAAGCCCTGGCCAATAATAATCACCCTCCCTAGCAAACTCCACCACCTCCTACTTCACCACCTACAATGTCACCACCTATTGCCACTCCAACACTTGACACCTCAAATTTTCAAGCTATGATGACTGCCATGTTGACAAGTCCTATGTTTCTTCAACAAATGGCCATGGTGAGCTGCAGTGTGTGCTTGTAAGCTGCTTACCTAGGTTTAGCCTGTTTAAATATATTGTTTGACTACTTGCCACTTGCCTGGGGAATGTGGTAGGTTAAGCCTGTAAAACCTCTCATTTTACTGATAGTCATTTGCCTAGGGTCTGGCCTGCTCATCCTTCATCAATGTTACCCTGCTAGCAGGGTAACATAGATTATGGGTAACATACATTATATAACATAGATTATTATATAACATAGATACTAGAATATAGATTACACACTATATAACATAGATTATTATTATTATTTACATTATTTATCAAAATGAGCTGTGGTTTGTTTACCTTGGGTCAGGCATTGACCTAGGTTTAGCCTGTTGAAACATGTCATTTAACTGATAGTCATTTGCTTAGGGTCTGGCCTGCTCATCCTTCATCTATGTTACCCTGCTGGTTTATGAAGATGAGCTGTGGTTTGTTTACCTTGGGTCAGGCATGGACCTAGGTTCAGCCTGTTGAAACATGTCATTTAACTGATAGTCATTTGCCTAGGGTCTGGCCTGCTCATCCTTCATCTATGTTACCCTGCTGGTTTATCAAAATGCTTTTCTTTCTGACAAACGTGTGCTGTAAATATTTCTTGTCAATGTGCAGGCTATGCAGCAACTACATTTACCCCAAGCACAAACTACATTTGTACCACCAACTCAACAACCTGAAGGTTCAGCTGTTCATCAAGCCATTTTATTCTGATAGGATAGCAATAGACATTACACATTATATACATTACTTCAATACTACATTACTTCTTATTCATCAATGCCAGAGGGGATCTATTTTTTACCTTTCTGGCCACCATACATGTCTAACAGGCAAACCAGGGATATGCTGAAACACATATGGATTAGGTTCTAAGTGCTGCCTCTCTACTTACAATATTCACTTTTAAACCTTATACTGCAACAAAGAATGTACTTTTAACAGCCTACCCGGCACCTTAGGAAGAGACGACTAGACTGAATATTATAAGTACTGATGTGGTCTGTACAATACTTTCTGATTTTATTTGTCTCAATGAGAATCTATTTTGAACCCCAGTACATCAAGATGGTGGAAGTGTGGGGGACGAGGACTACTTTGGATCCCAGTAAACCAAGACGGTGGAGGTGCGGGGAACTGGGGCGGCAGGCCCCAGTCCCCGCACAACCACCGTACACTTAAGAGAGTCAACAGCAATGAAAGCGGTAGTAAATTGAATATTTAAAAGCATGATTTGGAGACTTACCTGAGCTAGTAATGCTTACCCTTTGCGAGCAGAATGGCAAAGGTGATGTTGGCAAGATCCAACAAGTTTGGCAGCCAAAATGCGTAATATCTATACAAATTGCGGGCTATAGATGAAGCAGTAGCTATAATAGCGGACAATAATTGCTGTGCGATACAGATTAACTGTCAACTGAATGTTGTAAGGATATTTCTTTCTAGACCCATTAGCAGGCCATTGACTAGAAACATTTTATATCCTAAACAAAAATAAAACCTTTAGAGCATGAATCTTGCAGGGCTGGCCAGTGCCCTGCAGGATACATAGCTACTACATGCAACAAAAGACTGAAAACACCTAGCTAAAGAGGTCAGGAAATGCTTTTAATAGCTTAAAAATTGCCCAACAGAAATCATTTCATTTTCGTCGCGACGGCATAAATTCCCGAGGGCCTTACACTACTAGGTCTCCTTACAGGGGCGGACGACTGTATAAATTCCCAGGGGCCTTACACTACTAGGACTCCTTACAGGGGCGGACGACTAAACAAATTCCCAGGGGCCTTACATAAACGATTACATAACCGACAAAAAACTATAAAAACAAAAACGAAATAAACTAAATAAAAAAACTAAAAGCAACTAAAAATTACTAGACTAGCTAATAAAAGCGGTAGCAATAATCCAGCACTGCAAGCCAGCAGCACTGCATGCCAGCAGCCCTGCACACAGCGACACTGTGCACCAGCGGCACTGCACACAGCGACACTGTGCACCAGCGGCACTGCATGCCAGTGGCACCACATGGCAGTGGCTCACCTGGCTCACCTGGCTCTATAACATGTTTATAAAAATAATAAAAATAATAAAATACTCAAAGAGCAACCAAGAGATGTTGATTAAAATTATAATAGTTGTGATTACAAGAGTAGCTGAATGAAGTGTTATCATTAGAAAAAGTATTACCCTACAATAGGATACCACATGGTACATGGGTGTACCACGGTACACAGTACCATGCAGCAGCTGCACAGCACGGCAGCTGTACAGCACGGCAGCGGCACCATGCAGCAGCTGCACCACGTGGCAGCTGCACTGTGCGGCAGCGGCACAACACGGCAGCGGTGCCACGTGGCAGCTGCACCGTGTGGCAGTGGCACCAGCAGCATGGCATGCCTGTAGTAGTCGTACACACTCTAGCACAATATAGATGTGCAGATACACGCCATCAGCATCTCGAGAGGCCATTGCGGCTCTCAACTACTACAATGCCAGCAGCACCAAACAGCAGTGGCACGGCATGCCAACAGCACCACATGCATGCCAGCAGTATCGGGTGCCAGCGGCAGCACCATGCGGTAGCGGCCCTGCATGGCAGCCACACCACATGCCAGCGGCATTGCATGCCAGCAGCACCGCATGGCAGCCGCACCATGTGCCAGGAGCACGGCATGCCATTGGGGCCGCGCGGCAATGGCCCTACACGGCAGCCGCACCACGTGCCAATTCCCGAGGGCCGTACATGGCTGGCACTCCTTACAGGCAGGGACGGCTGAATGTACAACAATTAACTAAATAAACTAAAAACAACGAAAAAATAAACTAAAAGCAACTAAAAATGACTAGGCTAGCTAATAAAAGCGGTAGCAACTAGGCTAGCTAATAAAAGCAGTAGCAAATAACAAGGTTTTACCAGAGCAAAATGTGAATATTGATGGTGTGAGGTGGCCAGCCATTACATACCATTCTTACTCTATCTGCAAAGGGAAGCAATTAAATGACACAAGGGTAGTTCAGCCTATGCCATTTGATTGCCTTTGCAGTGGTAATGATAAAGCAACATGCCAAGATGCGGTGAACACTACCTGAATGGGGTGTTTTATTGCTGTGTACCATAACTCCAGCAGAGTTGATAGATAGCCTAGCACGTGCTCCATATGTGCCACCCCCATTCAAATGGGGGGAGGGTTATATAATTGTTAAATTATGTCTAGTTCTCAAGATATAGAGTTCTACTGCGGTAGCTATGAATGCGGACTGTGTGAATTCAAATCCCGCTCCCTGCACGGACTGAATTGTCCATTATGGGCGGTCAGGCAACGCGTGCGACGACACGCGACGATGCGCAACAGCGCGCGCGGGAAAACGCGCGCGGTTCAGTGCACGAGTACCACTACTGTGCGAGTACCAAACCGAACGAATCATTTCCTATATAACAAAATCTTTATTATGCTTAAAACGTTGGCCATGATGCTTACCTTTAGCAAGATTGCTTGGCGGCGGTGGCTTGGTAATCATCTTCCAGAAAGGTCCAGCAATAGTTCAGCTTCAATATGTACTAGCCAAAAAAGTAGCTGACTATACAATTTGCAGGCTACAATAGCAGATTAATGCTGTACGACTAAGATTAACTGTCAACGAGCATTGTGAGGATAATTCTTGATTGACCAGGCTGGAAGCGTTTGCCTAAAATTTTTCATATTCTATACCATTATATATCCTTTAAGCATGAATCCTGCAGGGCTGGCCAGTGCCCTGCAGGAAACATGGTGACTGCATGAAACAAAAGACTGAGCAAACCTAGCTAAAGAGGTCAGAAAATGCTTTTAAAAGCCTAGAAATTGCCTAACAGAAATCAGTGCATTTACCTCACGATGGTATAAATTCCCGAGGGCCTTACACTACTAGGACTCCTTACAGGGGCGGACGACTGAAAAAATTCCCAGGGGCCTTACATAAATAAACGACCAAAACTAAAATAACTAAAACGAAATAAACTATATAACTAAACTAAAAAAAACTAAAAAATACTAGACTAGCTAATAAAAGCGGTAGCAATTACTGAAGACCAGGTGAACAAAGCGTTGGCAGATATATTATAAGTCTGAAAACAGAAGGATATGGACTGAAAAGCAAGCTGTATGTTTGTAATGGATAAGGGAAGTATAATGTGTACATGACTATCATTTGAACCCCTTTTATTACTGAAGACCAGGTAAGCAAAGTCGTGGCAAAGATATCATGAGTCTGAAAACAGATGGAAAAGAAGTGAAAAGCAAGGTGGATGTGTGTAATGCAAAAGGGAACTATAATTAATGTGTACATTACTTTTGTTTTAACTTTTATTATGACTTAAGACCAGGTAAACAAAGTCCTGGCAAAGATATTAGTCAACGCAATGGTCATCATGCTTTTAAATATGCATTTGTCTACCGCTTTCAATGCTGTTAACACCCAGAAGTGTACGGTGGTTGTGCGGGGACTGGGGCCTGCCGCCCCAGTTCCCCGCACTTCCACCGTCTTGGTGTATTGGGATCCAAAGTATATTCATTGCCCCAGTTCCCCGCACTTCCAGTGTCTTGGTGTACTGGGGTCCAAAGTAGAACGTAGGTCCAAAGTAGTATCTTATTTCTTGCATTATAAGATTTAAAAGGCAGTAAGGGAGCAGAGTAATATAGTCCATATTGTTAATTTTGCCCTAGATGTTTCACTGTAGGTATTCCCCTGATTATTCTCTTAGATATTTGTGGTGGTCTATATGTAGCTAATATTCTGGGTAAACATTTTTCCACATTGTAGTCCAGGGGGGCCCATCCAGACCGCCCTCCCCTTTCCTTTTGTTGTATCTCTGTTATATCCGCCTACAGCAAAGGCTCGATCAAAAGGATGCCAGACAACTGGCCAACCTCGGATACTACCCGTAGATACCCCAGGATACTACACCTTTATCATGTCGTCAGCTGCACCGCATGCCAGCTGCACCACATGCCAGCAGCACCGCATGCCAGCTGCACCGCATGCCAGCGGCACCACATACCAGCTGCACCACATGCCAGCTGCACCACATGCCAGCTGCACCGCATGCAAGCTGCACCACATGCCAGCGGCACTGCATGCCAGCGGCACCGCATGCCAGCTGCACCTCAATATAATAATAAAATAATAATAGTAAAATACTCAAAGAGCAACCAAGAGATGTTGATTAAAATTATAATAGTTGTGATTACAAGAGTACCTGAATGAAGTGTTATCATTAGAAATAGTATTACCCTACAATAGGATACCACATGGTACATGGGTGTACCACGGTACACAGTACCATGGAGCACAGCACGGCAGCGGCACCATGCAGCAGCTGCACCACGTGGCAGCTGCACCGTGCGGCAGTAGTGGCACCACACGGCAGCGGTGCCACGTGGCAGCTGCACCGTGTGGCAGTGGCACCAGCAGCATGGCATGCCAGCAGGACCAAACGGCAGTGGCACGGCATGATGGCCTTGATTTCCAATGATGGCCTTGATTTCTCCAGCGGTACCGGGTGCCAGCGGCGGCACCACATGGTAGCGGCCCTGCATGGCAGCCACACCACATGCCAGCGGCATTGCATGCATGCCAGCAGCACCGCATGGCAGCCGCACCATGTGCCAGGAGCACGGCATGCCATTGGGGCCGCGCGGCAATGGCCCTGCACGGCAGCCGCACCACGTGCCAGTGGCACCTCTTGCCAGCGGCACCACGCGGCAGCCACACCGCATGCCAGTGGCACTGCATGCCGTGCTGACATTCAGTGCCGCTGGCATGCGGTGCCGTTGCAGCGCCGTGTGGCTGTTGCATAGTGCCGCTGGCATGAGGTGCCGCTGGCACGTGGTGCAGCTGCCGTGCAGGGCCACTGCCGCCATGATGTGCAGCTGCTGCACGGTGCAGCTGCCACGCGGCAGTGACCCTGCACGGCAGCCGCACCACATGCCAGCGGCACCGCACGGCAGCGGCACAGCGTGGCAGCAGCACTGTGCGGCACCGGCACCACACTGCAGCTGCACATCGTGGCACTGGCACCGGGTGATCCATCCTAAAATTTCATTCTAAATTCGCTTTCTAAAACTTACCTTGGCGAGTTATGCTTACCTTAGCGACCAGGATGGCAAATATAAGTGCGATGTTAGCAATCCTCCTAAGTGAAGATGCAACAAATTGCTGAATCTCCATTAATTGGCAATCAAACAAGTGGGTATAAATAAAGCGGTAGCTGTGATAGCGGACAATCATTGCTGTACGCTTCAATCTAACTGCCAACTAACGTTGTAAGGATATTCCTTGATTGACCCATTGGCAGGCCGTTCACTAGAAACATTCAATATTATAGAGGATAATTAAAGCCTTAGAGCATGTATCCTGCAGACCTGGACAGTGCCCAGTAGAATACATAGGTAGTACATGGAACAAAAGACTGAAGAATCCTAAATAAAGAGCTCAGAAAATGCTTTTAATAGCCTCGAAATTGCCTAACAGAAATCAGTGCATTTACCTCGCGACAGCGTAAATTCCAGAGGGCCTTACACTACTAGGACTCCTTACAGGGACTCCTGACTTTAAGAATTCCCAAGGGCCTTACATACTGAATATACAACACGAAAACTAAAATAACTAAAACTAAAAATAACTAAAAATTACTAGACTAGCTAATAAAAGCGGTAGCAATCAAGCAAAGGTGCGCCCATTTCGTCAAAGTCCTGTAGTAGATCAGCTAGTAGCTGCTCATCTATGTTGTCACCATCATCTGGAACATGTGGCTGAAACATGTCTGAGGTCAATGTTATCCCACGTGGGAGTATATGCAGTTGATCGATACTGACAATTCTTGAAAGTGCAACATATGCCTGGCCAAGGCGTGACATGTTTGTGAAATCTATGACCACTGGATCACGAATGGTATCACCTTGCACCTTAAGGACAGTTCTTGCATAGGCAACAATGAGAGGGTACATTTTACGCTTCAGGCGGATGCGGTTATGGTACTTAGAGTCAATAATACATGGTATGTTAACTTCACAATTTGTGCCAAGAACACGAATGTGAATGTGTGTAGTTTCTATGGCCACAACCTCAGCAAGGGTTCCATTGTCTATGTTTGGGTACTTGAGGTTTTGCGTGCACATGACTACCATCCCAGGAGCTAACAGAAGCTTTTCGGGCAGAACTCCCTTGTCCTCCATAATTCGTTTTAAGTAAGTAAGATCTTGTGTTGAGAAGCGGTTGCTATGTTCTACTTCATCTTCAGCCAAAATAGTGACCAAGTTAGCCTCTGGGAAATGTGCATGTGCCGCCCCTTCATTGAACTTAGCAACTTCTTCATTTGTGCCAGCAAGAAACACTGCGTTTTTTGGTGCAACCCACTCATTCCCAGCTACACGTGTCTGAAGAAGAGCAAGCTCAGCATCACCTGGCACTGAGACACGAATTTTATTTAGGCAGCTAATCCACGAGATGCTGTCTGCATGCTGTCTGTAATTTTTTTGCAAAACTATTTCACGAAATTGAGGCCACATGGCCCAACGATATGGCTGATGGATGCATGATGCTTCATTGCAGTGCCTATCACAAACTGCAGGCAGCTGGTGCTTGTCACCACCTAAAATAACAAACTTTCCTGCAAAAGGCTCGGTAGAGTTGGGGCTGGCATCAATACAGCGCTGGTGTACTTCTTGTAAGAGGTCTGCTTTGACCATGCTGACTTCATCTATTACGATAACATCAGCTAGGTCAATGTACATGAGAATGTTGGGATTGGTTAGAGGGATCCAAGATGGACCTGTAAAGCCAAATGCCATGTGGACAGTGCTGGCACCATCTCCAAGAAGTTTAGATGCTTTGGCAGTTGTGGCACAAACAATAACACGTTTGCCCGTGGATGTTGCCTTAGCAATGAAGGCGCGTAGTGTGTAGCTTTTCCCATGGCCCCCTGCACCTTGTATGCGCCATAGCTTATGCATGTTCTGCTCAAGGATAGCTAAGACATTATGCTGGTCAGGATCTACCTCACACTGAGATACCTGCTGATCTACAGTGGGGGCATATTGTCGCTGGATGCATGCCATGAAATGTTTAGAAAGGTTATCAGTGGATGAGTTCTTCATTGTTGTGTAGGTATCATCTTGCTGTTTATTATTGCCATTTTGGATGGAGTTACGGATCTCAAGCATGGTGGTAATAGGTTTTTCAGAGTCAATGAAGTCAAGTGCAGAGTCTCACATGTTGCCCTCCCAGCTGTACTTAGGCTTGCGCACATGCTCTCTGAGTGATTGATCATCTGTGAAGAGGCCATGTAAGTAAGCAGCCTCACACCAGGACTTTGTTAGGTTTTCCTCCCTTTTAAATGCCTCATCATGACTTCTTACCGCATCGCATACGACTGCATAATTTCAGAATAGTAAAATTTTTCACCATCCTTAGGGCTTAGTGTACGCAGGATTGGGGCAAGGGGACTAGATCGGCGGAACAAACAGCTTTCGTTTGGCAATGCACAGATGAAAGATGGGTGTTGTGTGTTACTGTTTTTAGGCTTGATCTCGTACTTTGTCTTCCAGTCCACAAGCGTTGCCATGTCTATTTCGGGATGCACATCTTTTGGTCGGTCAAAGTAAGCATCAGCAACATGACGTCCATGATTAACAACGAAAGAGCGCAGGTTTGGTGGATCTAGATTTATGTTAACGAATTTGAGGTTATCGCTCACCCGTGCAAGGTCATTATCCTGTAGAACCCAGGCAGCCTCATTCACAGACACAACCTTTGCATGCAAGGAAGCGGCTATTGATTGAAGTGTACCCACACTAACTTCAGCTGGCAGCCCAAATGCATGCAGGTTAGATGCTTTAATATTTATAGAACCATGAGTATCAACTTTCCACTGGTACTTCATTAGGTAGTTAAGCCAGGTTGCATCAGTCCCACGCTGAAGGTGTACATGGCAGCCTATTATAAAGAGGAGGCCCGGGTGATAATTTACTATGTATGAATCTGAAGTATGCAATCGCATATACTCCCACTGATTTAGTACTGGATCAAGGATTGGGGTTGGCGTGCACATTCGGGGGAAGCCCTTACTGCAGCTAGTACCATGTCTTTTGCAAGTGGTGTTTGAGCATATGACATTGGGGAATAAGACCTGCGACTTGATTCCAAAACATCTTTCTTTGAGGGTTAACATGAAGTTCTGGGTAGCGGGTTGCATCTGCAGTAGTCGCAATGATTTCATGATTGACACGATCCACTGCTTGGGCATCAGCGAGCATTAGGGCAAAATGGGCATGGGCACTGCCATGGCCTTGGAATTCGATTTTGATAGAGTACCAAGTCATTTCACCAAACACAGGGTTCATATGACCAGGTTGTACTTTTAGCAGGTTTTCGCACACCCAGTCCAATCGGATACAAAATAATCTTCCGACCTCACAAGGTGCTTTCAGATAGGCATCACGGACATCAGCATTAGTGAAATGAGCAAGGTTGACTTGCTTGCTTAAGTCCTGCATCTCTGGCCAGTGCATTTCATTGCACGTCATTGTGAAAAAGAAATCTGGTAAACGCCCAAAGTGTTGACATGCTGCTTTTGACATTTTTAGGTACTCAAAAAAGTATCTAGGAGATCCATTAATATTTGCTGGAAGGGCACGCCGCATTCGCTGTGAGTCTTCATAAGTAAGGTTAAAGTTCTGGCGTGCTTGAGCAGATACAGTGCAGCTCACATTGTGGGTATGTAGTTTATGCTTGAGAGAAAGCTGATACATAGTAAGCAAGTAAGAAGGGTTCATAGAAAAACTTGTAAGCCACTGCTCGTTTGTCCTGAACTCAAAGTACTTTTGCAATGTACCCTGTCGTTTAGTTGAGTTCTGGTGCAAAGTGCTCCATGAACCAGTGTCTGCAGGGAATAGGTATGGATGGGTAGCCACTTCAGCAGTCATGCCCTTACTAGGTTTGTTGTACAGATGAATGTGGTGCATGCCGCCTGATGTGTCAGCTACATCACCCATGACCGGTGGATTTGCTTCTGGGTTAGACCGCACACATAAATGCACATTATGAGTAATAGCTGTTGCAATAAGTCCATCTTCTTCATTTGCTGGAACAGGAGCTCGCATGCGGTTGTTTTCTATAGTAGGAATATCGCTTGGTTCAACAATGGGCAAGGTGGCAGGCTCTGCTAAATTCCTGTCATGAAGTGTTTGGTAGGTTCTGTAGTTGGTGCTGCATTCACGCAGCTTGGCCTGTGCTATGGTAGCACGTGCTTTCATATCAGGTGTGAGCTGACGGATGTTTGCTACATATGGACCAAGGAAGCCTTCATCTAGACTAGTGGCACTGACCAAGCCCTCAGATCTGACATAGTCAAAAGCTCATGTAGTACGGCCGAAGTTTATGTGTGGAACAAGGAATGATAAACTAGGAAGAACTTCAAAGGGCTCCCGTGGAAGCCAACGCCGCAGGAAGGTTACTATTTGGGTTGGGGCTTTGGCAAAGGATAGCCAATTCCATCGGGGATTTGTATCTGAGACCTTAGTTTTGGCTATATGGCATTTATTGCATATCTTAACGCTGGTTCCCCCATTTTTCTCCTGAACCCAAGATCGGTTGTGTGGACAATCTCTAACCCCTGGAAGAGATTCTATTGTCTCATTAGCGTTAAGTGTATACCACTTTGTGTGATTGAAAAGCCACTTTTTATCAAGAACTTTATCCCCAAGGTATACACACGAGCACAGTGGACACATCATGGCATATTTGAAGACGTTGGCCATGTGCAACTCAAGTTATTTTTTTGTTTCAATGTATGTGCTAATGTCACAGTCGGTGCAAGCACAGGCCCATTGCCACTCACTTTGTTCGTCTGTTGGAGCATTGACAGCCGTAGGATTGGGAGGTGGTGTAGGTTGTGGTGCTGGTGAGGGGCTGGCTTGATGAACAGCTGAAGCTTCAGGTATTTGAGTTGGTGGTACAAATGTAGTTTGTGCTTGGGGTAGTTGCTGCATAGCCTGCACACATTGACAAAAAACATTTACAGCACACGTTTGTCAAAAAGAATTGAATTTTGATAAACCAGCAAGGAAACATAGATTAAGGATGAGCAGGCCAGACCCTAGGCAAATGACTATGTTGTGAGATAGTCTAGCGGACATTGGCAAAGCTTGGCCGTATTACGAGGAAGTATTATAATTATATATTGGAATAAGATAAGAGAGAGCGAGAAAAACGTCTATAGAAGCAACGTCTGTCGGATTGGTCCATGCAGCGGTACGTAAAAGGATAGGAACTTCGCCCACAAAACATACCACTATATACATAATTCGAAACCTTATAACGTACCATAAATAGAACCCTGAAAAGCTCACTTCGCGACCACGTCTAGGTCGTACTGCATAGCTCGCTCACGGATACGCAAACCAGCTAGGACGGCTCGCTAAACATAACTAACGATAACGTTTTCATAACACGCCCCCTCGAGACGTTCCTAGCTCCAAAACGTCGGTCTGGCAAGTTAACAGCTCCAGTTCCACAAAGATGTTGCGCGCTCACGCCATCGCCCTAGATCACCAAGCACGCAAAAGAAACGATAGGACTTCATGCCATAACTCCCATTCCGTTCCGAAACTTCTTAAACTTGATCTCTCCCAAAGCCTTCGTGAGAATATCGGCCACCATATCTTCCGTAGAGCAATAGGAAAGCGCTACCTCCCCTCTAGCGACCCGCTCTCGCACCAAGTGATGCTGCACATCAATGTGCTTGGACCGAACCGAAGTAATAGGGTTGTTTCCTAAGCTAAGCGCCCCCTGAGAGTCCATCCAGATCCCAATCGTGTCTGAGCACAGATCGAAATCTCCCGCCAGCTTTCGAAGCCATAGAGCCTCACGAACCGCTGCTGCCGTAGCCTGATATTCTGCCTCCACCGAAGATGCCGCCACGGTGCGTTGTAGCTGACTGTTCCAGCTTATAGCTGCTCCACCCAATAGGAAAACGTATCCAGTCGTTGACCTGCGCGTCGCCGGATCACCAGCCCAGTCTGAGTCGCTGTATCCCTCCAATTTAAATTCTCCAGCTCCGCCAAATCGTAGTCCTAGCTCCTTAGTGCCCGCCAAATAGCGAAGTACGCCCAGAGCCAGTCCCATGTGAGTCTTCGACGGTTTGCCCATAAAGCGCGCCAGCACGCTCATCGCCTGTGCGATGTCCGGTCTTTTGCTCGTCGCCAAGTAGTTCAGCTCTCCAATCAGCGTCCGGTACTCTGTGCTGTCCACAAGCTCCGTCTCACCGTCTCCTGCCGGTAGAACCTTCGAGCCAGGAGGTAATGGGGTGCTTCGCGGCTTAGCATCCGCGAGCTGGTGTCGCTGTAGCAGCTCCTCGATGTACCTCTGCTGCGTAAGCTTAACTTCGCCGTTCTCTCCCCTGCTGATCTCCATCCCCAAGAAGACTTTCGCCTCCCCAAGATCTCGAATCTTAAAAGCTTCTCCCACTGCCGCCTTCACCTTCTTGATTAGCTCCACGTCATCGGACGTAGTGACAATATCGTCGACGTGCACCAGCAGATAAACGATCCCATTCTCGTCCTTCTTGATAAATAGCGCCGGGTCTGCTTGTGATGGTTTGAACCCGAGCTTGTCCAGCGCCGCCACCAGTTTCACGTACCAGCAGCGCGGGGCCTGCTTCAGCCCGTAGATAGACCTTTTAAGTCTGCACGCCTGGTTGGGATCTTTCGACTTGAAGGCCACCGCCGAAAGTCCCGTGCAATCGTCCAGCACCGTAGTCACGTACCGGGATCCGCCAAGTGACGTCTCGGGCATGGGACCACAGACGTCCATATGAACCAGCCCAAGCGGTTTCACCGCCTTGTGTCCAGTAGCTGGGAACGGTCCACGTGATTGCTTCGCATAGATGCACGGCTCGCAGATCCGTGAGCTGGCTGCCGCCAAGCTCCCGCGATCAAGCTCCATGCCGGTTACCATATTCTCCCGGCACATCCGTTCCAGGCTCCCGAAGCCCAGATGTCCCAAGCGCCGATGCCACAGCGCTGCCGCCGAGTCTACTGACCCGGTCGCCGCACATGAGCGGCTATCGCTGACCGAACGCCCTGCTGCGTTGTAGCGAATTGCGTAGAGGTTTCCAACCTTCTCGCCTTGTAGAATAGTCCGCCCTTGATGCTGCACCAGAGCCTTCCCGTCGCCCAGCACCACTTTGGCGCCGCGGTCGTCGAGGATACCCGCCGAGATAAGCTTGACGGTAGCTTTCGGCACCACATACACGTTGAGTAGGTCAATCTCCAACCCTTCGATCACGTTGCTCTTTAAGGTGCACGATCCCACATGCGTCGGCTGATGCCTGGAGCCATCGTAGCCGATAACGTTGAACAGTTCCTCCGTCTTGACTGCACGAACGTTCTTCAACTCGGATGCATCGTAGGTAATGTGCCACTCCGATCCCGAGTCAATGTGCCAGTCCTTCAAACGGGATTCTCCTCCAAGCGCGAATGCCAACTTACTGGGCATTGCTGATGCGCTCCCGCCACGTTGCTTGCCGTCTCCTCCACGCCCTTTGCTCCCCTGATCTGCTAGACGCTTCCGGCAATCCCTCACAAAGTGTCCGGGTGTCCCGCAGTAATGGCAGGTAACGTTAGGTCTTCCGCCGGTCCTTGCTCCTTGACCTCGTCCTGACGAACCGGCGTTGCCGCCACCCCGGCGCGCACTAAATGCCGTCGTCTCCTTTCCTCTTGCCTCTCGTTCCGCTGAGTCGTAAGCCATCAGCCTTGAAACGACTTGTTGAAAATCCAGCTCACCTTCACGCGTCTCAAGGGCAGTCGTAATAACGTGATACGTGCGTGGGAGACCCTTGATGATAATCGTAGTCAGCTCGGCATCAGTGACCACGTGTCCGACATCCAGCAAGTCTGACTGGAGCTGCCGCGCCCTGCTGACGTAGACCGGCATATGCTCTCCATTGGCCATCTTGAAGTCGCTGAGCTCCTGTCGTAGAGCTATCTTCCTCGTGTTGCAGGTTGATGCGAACGTCGCCGCCAGAGCATCCCAGGCAGCCTTGGCGTTAGCTGCCCGCACAATGGTCTGGAGGTGGTGGTTCTTGACGTTCTTGGCCATGACGCTCTTGACCTTGTTTGACATATTAACGTCTGCTTCTGAAATCGGTGCAGCAAGCAGAGCGTGACCGTATCCGAGCTTGCCACATAGTAGCTCGAATCGTAGCTTCCAGGTTGCGTAGTTGTGAAGGTCAAGCGGTTCGTCCAACCTATCCTTCCCCATTGTGAAGACCTATAATCGCGAAGATCAACACTAATAGATGGGCGAAAGATGCCAAGCTCCGCGGCACACGTTGCCGGGGCTCATAACCTGTTGTGAGATAGTCTAGCGGACATTGGCAAAGCTTGGCCGTATTACGAGGAAGTATTAATTACATAATTATATATTGGAATAAGATAAGAGAGAGCGAGAAAAACGTCTATAGAAGCAACGTCTGTCGGATTGGTCCATGCAGCGGTACGTAAAAGGATAGGAACTTCGCCCACAAAACATACCACTATATACATAATCCGAAACCTTATAACGTACCATAAATAGAACCCTGAAAAGCTCACTTCGCGACCACGTCTAGGTCGTACTGCATAGCTCGCTCACGGATACGCAAACCAGCTAGGACGGCTCGCTAAACATAACTAACGATAACGTTTTCATAACAGACTATCAGTTAAATGACATGTTTTATCAGGCTAAACCAAGGTCAATGCCTGACCTAAGGTAATAAAAACCACAGCTCATTTTGATAATCCATGCTTATTATAACAATAATAATAATCTATGTTATATAGTGTGTAATATATAGTCTATAATCTATGTTATACAATAAAAATCAATGTTACATAATCTATGTTACCGTGCAAGCAGGGTAACATAGATGAAGGTTGAGCAGGCCAGACCCTACGCAAATGACTATCAGTGAAATGACATGTACCTAAGCTCAACAAACCACAGCTCATCTTGATAAACCATGTCAAAAAAAATAGTAATCTATGTTCAATAATCTATGTTATAACCTATGTTACCCATAACCTATGTTACCGTGCAAGCAGGGTAACATAGATGAAGGTTGAGCAGGCCAGACCCTAGGCAAATGACCATCAGTTCAATGACATATTTCATCATGCTAAACCTAGGTCCATGCCTGACCTAAGCTCAACAAACCGCAGCTCATCTTGATAAACCAGCAGGGTAACATAGATGAACGATGCGCAGGCCAGACCCTAGGCAAATGACTATCAGTTAAATGACATGTTTTATCAGGCTAAATAAACCAAGGTCAATGCCTGACCCAAGGTAGACAAACCACAGCTCATTTTGATAAACCATGTTAATTTATAATAATAATTTATGTTATATAGTCTATAATCTTTGTTATATAATAATAATCTATGTGATAATCTATGTTACCGTGCAAGCAGGGTAACATAGATGAAGGATGATCAAGCCAGACCCTAGGCAAATGACTATCAGTGAAATGACATGTTTTATCAGGCTAAACCAAGGTCAATGCCTGACCCAAGGTAGACAAACCACAGCTCATCTTGATAAACCAGCAGGGTAACATAGATGAAGGATGAGCAGGCCAGACCCTAGGCAAATGACTATCAGTTAAATGACATGTTTTATCAGGCTAAACCTAGGTCCATGCCTGACCTAAGCTCAACAAACCACAGCTCATCTTGATAAATCAGCAGGGTAACATAGATGAAGGATGCGCAGGCCAGACCCTAGGCAAATGACTATCAGTGAAATGACATGTTTTATCAGGCTAAACCAAGGTCAATGCCTGACCCAAGGTAAACAAACCACAGCTCATTTTGATAAACCATGTTAATTATAATAATTATTATATAGTCTATAATCTTTGTTGTATAATAATCATGCTTTTAAATATTCAATTTACTACCGCTTTCATTGCTGTTGACTCTCTTAAGTGTACGGTGGTTGTGCGGGGACTGGGGCCTGCCGCCCCAGTTCCCCGCACCTCCACCGTCTTGGTTTACTGGGATCCAAAGTAGTCCTCGTCCCCCACACTTCCACCATCTTGATGTACTGGGGTTCAAAATAGATTCTCATTGAGACAAATAAAATCAGAAAGTATTGTACAGACCACATCAGTACTTATAATATTCAGTCTTGTCGTCTCTTCCTAAGGTGCCGGGTAGGCTGTTAAAAGTACATTCTTTGTTGCAGTATAAGGTTTAAAAGTGAATATTGTAAGTAGAGAGGCAGCACTTAGAACCTAATCCATATGTGTTTCAGCATATCCCTGGTTTGCCTGTTAGACATGTATGGTGGCCAGAAAGGTAAAAAATAGATCCCCTCTGGCATTGATGAATAAGAAGTAATGTAGTATTGAAGTAATGTATATAATGTGTAATGTCTATTGCTATCCTATCAGAATAAAATGGCTTGATGAACAGCTGAACCTTCAGGTTGTTGAGTTGGTGGTACAAATGTAGTTTGTGCTTGGGGTAAATGTAGTTGCTGCATAGCCTGCACATTGACAAGAAATATTTACAGCACACGTTTGTCAGAAAGAAAAGCATTTTGATAAACCAGCAGGGTAACATAGATGAAGGATGAGCAGGCCAGACCCTAGGCAAATGACTATCAGTTAAATGACATGTTTCAACAGGCTGAACCTAGGTCCATGCCTGACCCAAGGTAAACAAACCACAGCTCATCTTCATAAACCAGCAGGGTAACATAGATGAAGGATGAGCAGGCCAGACCCTAAGCAAATGACTATCAGTTAAATGACATGTTTCAACAGGCTAAACCTAGGTCAATGCCTGACCCAAGGTAAACAAACCACAGCTCATTTTGATAAATAATGTAAATAATAATAATAATCTATGTTATATAGTGTGTAATCTATATTCTAGTATCTATGTTATATAATAATCTATGTTATATAATGTATGTTACCCATAATCTATGTTACCCTGCTAGCAGGGTAACATTGATGAAGGATGAGCAGGCCAGACCCTAGGCAAATGACTATCAGTAAAATGAGAGGTTTTACAGGCTTAACCTACCACATTCCCCAGGCAAGTGGCAAGTAGTCAAACAATATATTTAAACAGGCTAAACCTAGGTAAGCAGCTTACAAGCACACACTGCAGCTCACCATGGCCATTTGTTGAAGAAACATAGGACTTGTCAACATGGCAGTCATCATAGCTTGAAAATTTGAGGTGTCAAGTGTTGGAGTGGCAATAGGTGGTGACATTGTAGGTGGTGAAGTAGGAGGTGGTGGAGTTTGCTAGGGAGGGTGATTATTATTGGCCAGGGCTTGAGCTGACAGGTGCCCATCGTCCGGGCTATCCTCACTGCCGATTTCCAGATCTTCCTCTGAATCACACCGTTGCCGACGCAAGGTGGGCTGCAGGTCCAGTCCGGCATTCAGTACATGAGCACATGAAGGCAGCAGCAACAGCAGCAGCAGCAAACATGCATACACATTTCAGAGCATTAAAAAATAAATTAGGAGCATTATTAAGTTATATAAATTTCTAAACTGCTGTGTCTATGTGCAGATAGGCCGCTATCTGCGGTAAGTCACAATACCAATGCAGCGCAATGCAATTGATTGCTCGATATCGATTCCCACTAATCGCAGTTAGTGGGAATCATGAAATATGGTGCGCCATTTTACCGGGCGCGTCGCCGCACCGGGCGCGTTGCGGCACTGGGCGCGTCGCGGATACGGGCATGTCAGGGAACCGCGCGCGTCGCGAAACTGGGCGCGTCAAAGAGCGCCACAAGAGCGACGATGCCCAAGACCACCAACAGACAACTTGGGCTGGTTTGTCGGCATAGGCGCATCCTTGAAAACATGTTTGCCCCCATTGCATAACCTGTAAGGAATATAAGCATTAAGCCGAAGCATTTCTGCAAATTTGCACTATGTCAGCCACAATGCTTACCTGCCTTCAGCGATCGAGAAGGTTGCTTGGCGGCGTTGTTGATTGTGTAGGTATCCTATTCCTTAAAGAACCAATGATATATGAGCTCGAATGATTCACATGCAAGGAAGAATTTGTCTAAAGAATTTGCAGGCGACAGATCATTGCTGTACGACTGTAAGGATATTCCTTGCAAGACCCATTAGCAGGCCATTGACTAGGAACTTTATATAAAATATAAATAAGTTCTTTATATAATAAATCCTTTAGAGCATGCATCTTGCAGGGCTGGCCAGTGCCCTGCAGGATACATGCATAGCTACTACATGCAACAAAACACTGAAAACACCTAGCTAAAGAGGTCCAAAAATGCTTTAAGTAGCCTAAAAATTGCCCAACAGAAATGATTGCATTGTGCTCGCGACGGCATAAATTCCCGAGGGCCTTACACTACTAGGTCTCCTTACAGGGGCGGACGACTGTAGAAATTCTCAGGGGCCTTACACTACTAGGACTCCTTACAGGGGCGGACGACTGTAAGAATTCCCAGGGGCCTTACCTAACCGACAAAAACTAACATAACCAAAAATAAACTAAATAAACAAACTAAAAATAACTAAAAAATAACTTAAAAATAACTAAAAAATAACTAAAAAATAACTAGAAAATAACTAAAAATTACTAGACTAGCTAATAAAAGCGGTAGCAATAACATTTTATTCTGATAGGATAGCAATACACATTACGCATTATATATATATATATTACTTCCTAAGTGATTTCATCAATACCAGAGGAGACCTATTTTTTTACCTTTCCGGCCACCATACATGTCTAACAGGGAAACCAGGGATATGCTGAAACACATATTAATAATATGAAATAGGTTCTAAGTGCTGCCTCTCTACTTACACCATTCACTTTTAAACCTTATAATGCAACAAAGAATGTACTTTTAACAGTCTACCTGGCACCTTAGGAAGAGATGACTAGACTGAATATTATAAGTACTGATGTGGTCTGTTACAGTACTTTTCTGCTTTTATTTGTCTCAATGAGAATCTATTTTGAACCCCAGTACATCAAGATGGTGGAAGTGTGGGGGACTAGGGCCGTAAATCTACTTTGGATCCCAGTAAACCAAGACGGTGGAGGTGCGGGGAACTGGGGCGGCAGGCCCCAGTCCCCGCACAACCACCGTACACTTAAGAGGGTCAACAGCAATGAAAGCGGTAGTAAAATGAAGATTTAAAAGCATGATTTTGATAAACCATGTTAATAGTAATAATAATAATAATTGTCATATAGTGTATAATCTATAGTCAATAATCTATGTTATATAATAATAATGTATGGTACCCATAATCTATATTCCCCTGCTAGCAGGGCAACATAGATGAAGGATGAGCAGGACAGACCCAAGGCAAATGATTATCAATTAAATGACATGTTTCATCAGTCTAAACCTAGGTCTATGCCTGACCTAAGGTAGAAACCCCACAGCTCATTTTGATAAACCATGCTAATAGTAATAATAATAATGGATGTCATATAGTGTATAATCTATAGTCAATAATCTATGTTATATAATCTATGGTACCCATAACCTATGTTCCTGTGCTAGCAGAGTAACATAGATGAAGGATGAGCAGGACAGAACCTAGGCAAATGACTATCAGTTAAATGACATGATTCATCAGGCTAAGCCTAGGTCTATGCCTGACCTAAGGTAGAAACCCCACAGCTCATTTTGATGAACCATGTTAATAATTATAATAATCTATATTAGAAAGTGTATAATCTATAGTCTATAATCTATGTTATATAATCTATGGTACCCATAATCTATGTTCCCCTGCTAGCAGAGTAACATAGATGAAGGATGAGCAGGCCAGACCCTAGGCAAATGACTATCAGTTAAATGACATGATCCATCAGGCTAAGCCTAGGTCCATGCCTGAGCTAAGGTAAAAACCCCACAGCTCATTATGATAAACCATGTGAATAACAAGGTTGCGAGCATTCCTCGCAAAGGCGCCGTCGCAATTCACTCGAAGTGAATCGTGTTTTGACGTTTAGAGTGAGTACAATAAGATGAGCATCTGACTAGTTCCCAACAAGCAGGAATGTGCATTTATGTCATACATTGTCGATGATAATATTGTGTCCATAGTAGTGCTTTAAAATCGTTTGGCTGAATGCTGCAGTGTGCAAAGACAAACATGAAGTGCATGACCGCTCAACCAAAACAACATGGCAGGACAGACAGACAAAGCCATGTGCCCCTCCCCTTCGCTGTGGACCTGCCGGTCAGGCCCCTTGCTTCTCGCCCTTGTAGGGTGAGTCGCCCACAGTGTAACACCCGAAACAGTGCATGTGAATTGTGTTTTGATGTTTTGACTAGCAAAATGGCAAGTACGACAGGACGAGCAACTGACCAGTTTCCAACAAGCGGAAATTGCGCACTTTAATGCACTACATGCTGTTAGTTGTATCTCTGTCATTACACCTAAAGCACAGGCTCGATCGAAGGATGCCAAACAACTGGCCAACCTAGATATGAGCCATGAGATACCCCAGGATACTGCAATCATCCCCCTTTCTGTGGGTGTGTCCCCACACCTACAGGGGCAATCATGTTTCATTGCGTTCTTGTCCCTGATGGCCTCATACTTGTGGTTATATATCCCACACACATCAGCCGCACTTGCATTCCAGTGTTTGGATGGGGGCTTTGTACCTGGGTCAGTCCCTACCCATCTTCATGCCAATTTGTATGGCCAACCTGGATATTAGCCATGAGATACCCCAAGATACTACAGGTGCCAGGCCGATTAGTGGGGGCCACAGGGTACAGGGGATTGCCAAGCCGATCAGTGAGGCAGCACAGGGGATCACCAAGCTCATCAGTTGGACAGCACAGGGGTATGTAGAGAGCCGAAAGGGGACCACTTCTGTCATGGCTCGCTAGGTTATGAATTGTAACATACTGAGGATAAGAAGCATAGGTTTCTCAGGATGAGACAGCGGGTTCTTAGATGATGGTACAACAACTATCACTTAAGATTTACTGAACGAAGGAACGGGATGTCACTCCATGGCTATTCACCGTGTTGTGACGCATTATTGCATGTTTAGCTGCTTATCTATGCATGTGTGCATATGCACATGACTTAGCAACCAGTGTCCATGGTGGGCATCAAAGCCATCAATATAACTGGTGACATGGAGACCCTCTACACTGCACACTCCGTACCTGTAACACTGGTGCAATAGCGATTGATTCTGGGGTGTGAAATCCCTCATTACAATCCTCCCCGCCTTGCAGTGAACCTCCATGGGCACCCCTGGCACCCCGTAGGGCAGCTTCTGCCTTGCACCCAACGGATGGGGTTCTTTTGTTTTCCTGGCACTACTGCAGTTTTTCTTTGCTCATAACGGCTGGTTGTAACCCTGATACAGTGCCAACCCGGGCAACCACCTTAAGGCTGAAGGGATTCATGCGCATTCTGTTGTGAGTGTTCAGGCAGTGTGCACTAGATGTTGTATCTCTGTTATATCCGCCTACAGCAAAGGCTCGATTGAAAGGATGCCAGACAACTGGCCAACCTCGGATACTACCCGTAGATACCCCAGGATACTACACTAGACAGGGTTCGACACAGGGATCTAAAGGCAGATCCTAGCAGTTCATACCAATATAACACTGGTGCAATAGCGCATGATACTGGGGTGCGAAGTCCCCCATTACAGTACGTATCCAGTGGCGGCCACAGCTCCTGGTCCAGATCAGCCCCATGCAGAGGCCCCAGTACTGTGGGGCTGTCGAACCAGTAGTTCCACAGCCAGAGCACCAGAACAGAATTGGCAGCGGCAACCACCGCATGCTGAATGGGTGGCAGACTGGAGGCTGCAGGTGCCCATTCAGCCTGCGTGGTGGAGGTAAGCATGTGGGATATCCAAGAAGGAGGAGCCCCATGTACCCCTCCTGCCCTTCAAGCATATCTCTGCACGCTTTGGTGTTAAGTGCTAAGATGCAAGCACAGCAAGCCAAGTGTACCGTAATGAGAGTCAGGCACAGCGGAAGTCTTCAGAGGCCAGGGATTACAATGTACGATCCAGAATGCAGAATATCCAGTGAAGGCTATCAGAACCGGAAACACGCTATCATCACTTCACACTCCTTCAATGCTCAGGCTTCACTCAGGCCAAGTAAAAGCGTATCCAGACTCAGGACGTCAATAAGTAAGAGCATACGATCAAGGGAGATCGATAGCATATAATATTCAATATATAAACAAGGCCGTCATCGCGCGACTTATACTCACGACGTCGTCCGTAGTACATATCACACCAGATCGCTGATCCGCATGTGTGACATGTTCGTAATCATGTCGCAGACGATATTCTATCGTCCTCTAGCCTTCACAGCATTAAGGCAATGCAAATGCAATACTTGGCAACGTTCGTTATGTGGCTCAACCGCCATGTGAGTCGATGCGAATATCATTCACTCAGTCGCATTCCGCTCGCGCACGTGAAGTGGATATTGCATGATAAATCAGTATAAGAGAATGCGCGCTCTCAGATAATTATTTCAGTGCACGTACGCGGACTTGCCCTGGTCGCATGACTAGAGCTTCCACGCGGCGTCACTTCTCACATTTGTGCGTCATATTGGTCGAACCATTTGCATGATAAGGAACCGAATATTATTGCTTATAATATTATGCAAAGAGATTTGTGAAAAACCTACTTTTTGCGAGTGCTTGTCCTGTCGTACTATCCAGCTGGTTAGTACGACAGGGTGGATACCGGTCACATTGCAAGCGCTACACCGAGAGCATGGTGCCAATCTGATAATGCTTCTAATCACTGGTTGCCGGGCGCCTTACCGGGTCCTATAGTCCGGTGCATGGGCGTGGGGCAAACCGTGATACAACACTTCAGCGGCACCAGGACCGTGTTAATGAATACAACCAAAATGATGAAACAGCCAAGTGGTCGAGTGTCACAAAGATCCAAATGTCTGGAAGCTTCACATTACGATGGTTCACTGACGTCTTCTGCCTGTGCAGGCCAGGTTGGGGCACAGTAATCACTAGCTCCTTACGTATTGAGAGGAGTCAACAATCCCGCCGTCGCCTTTTACCCTTGCCCTCAAAATACCTTCATACCACCCTTGGCTCCGACCCGGGTGACAGCAGCCTGCAACCCTTTACATTCTGGGTTTTTCCGCAACATAACACCCACCTAAACTCACATATGCACCTGAATGTGCTGCCTCAGCTTTCCCACTGCCCTGTACGCCCCTATAAGCCCCGCCACCAGCTGCTGGGCAGCCAGGCAACGGCTACACGTGGTAGAAATTACCCAACTTGTATCGCAAGGGTTGCTCTCATTGCCGTGCTTTTTGACGGCACTGCCGCCGCCCCCACCACCTATAGACCAATGTGTTACAATCCTCGAGAGGACCCCGCCTGGGGACCACCTGTGGGGCGGTGATCTGCTGTTCTTGTTTCGCCACCTTTGCCACCTGTGCGACCCCCTTCACCACGCAGGTGCTTCCCAACTGAAACCTACAATAATCCACCCTTGTTAATTTACTCCAAGCGCCCCCATTAAGCGTGACCTCTGGATGTCGCAGAGATGCCGCCCCCAACTTATGAAACCATTAATTGACCTACGGGCAGCCATTGCTCCGCAAACAACCAGCTGGAGAACCGGCGCCCTCATCAGCGGTGTAGGCACCTTATTTAAGATGCTGGCCTCCGAAATAAGCATCACACCGCCACATATGAGATAGCTTGTCCCATCTCATGTACAAACCTGGTGGTGGCGGGCATTGAGAACTCCTTGGCAGCCTGATGGCACCACCGCACTGCTGCCGCTACCACTGGCGCTAATGCTACACCAGCGGCCCTCCGATGATCCAGTGGTCACGGTGGTATGGCTAATAGGACGATGTATATGGACATTAGGTTAATTAGACGTGTATTAACGACCCAAATGGATCCCCACTGCCGCATCCCAATCTGCCAGTGGGCCGCTCTCCTGTGTTGCCACCATGCACAGGTGTGCATGTGGCATCAGTGGTGACACCGAGAGACAAGCAGGAACCGCTGAACAGTGACTCTGGTAATGCCGCAGTGTTGATGGTAAGGTGTGCTGCACAGGCGACAGCGTTGGGTGGCGACTGCAGCAGGGGAGGGGTGTGACGGGGGCGGTAGGTGGGTGCGGTTTCAAAGGGTTGGGTGCACGGCACCTGCGACAGAGTTGGGTGGCAACGGCGGCAGGGGAAGGGGTGTGACGGGGACGAGTCGATGGCGTCGGTTTCAAAAGGTTTGGGTGTGTGGCACAGGCGACGGCATTGGGTGGCAACGGCAGCATGCATGAAAGGAGCGTGACGGGGTAGGCACATGAATGCGGTTCAAAGGGTTGGGTGCACTGCACAGGCGACGGCATTGGGTGGCGACGGCAGCAGGAGAGGGGTGTGACGGGGGTGGGCAGGTGGGTGCGGTTTCAAAAGGTTGGATGCGTGGGTTGCATATGGTTACACAGCAGGGGACGGCATGGGGTGGCGACGGCAGCAGGAGAGGGGGGGGTGACGGGGGCGGGCAGGTGGGTGCGGTTTCAAAGGTTGGGTGCATGGCAGGGGCAACGGAGTTGGGTGGCGACAGTGGCAGGGGAAGGAGGGTGACTGGGGCGGGCAGATGAGTGCGGTTTGGAAGGGTTGCTACTGCTACTGTTCGTTTGCACAGGATCTACTGCGCTGTGATCCATTTATTTTTTTCTTGCTTGCTACGATCTGCCCGCAGATGCACAAATGCCGCATGCAATCAGGTGCGCTAGCTGGCCAAGATGATTGTCCTGCTGCAGGCCTACCAGTATCAACAAGGCATGTCCAGTGAGTGTATCATCCTTGGCTGGGTAGCTCAGGGGTGATGATGTATGGCTGCAGCATGCACAGAAGGGTCAGGAAGGGGGCAGGTGGATGCGGAGGGAGAGCCGTTCCTAGAAGGGTTGGCAAATGACGAAGGGGTGTGGCGGTGATGGCGGCAGGGAAGGGGGTTGACGGGGGCAGGCACATGAGTGCGGTTTCAAAGGGTTGGGTGCACTGCACAGTCGTCGATGACATTGGGTGGCGACTGCAGCAGGGGAGGGGTGTGACGGGGTCGGGAGGTGGGTGCGGCTTCAAGGTTTGGGTGCGTTGCACAGGCAACCGAGTTGGGGGGCCGATGGAGGGGCCACATAATAAAGGGGGGCTTGAAGGCCTGGCAATGGGGGTTACAGACAGGAGGGGAGATGGGGCGTGCATTAGGATTTGCAGGGGATTTTGAAAGGACTTGACGTCTGTTTGCTGTGTTTTTTGTGTTCTTGCAGGTGCATGGTTGTGACTGTAATGTTCACCACTGGAGCCCCCGCCAGGCATTGCATGGATGGGCTAGGTTAGCGAAAAGGGGGCGGTGTGCATGGGCTAGGTAGGCGAAAGTGGGGCGGTGTTCATGCATGGGCTAGGTAGGCAAAAGGGGGGCGGTGTGCATGTGTGAAGGGGCTGGAAGCGAGAGTTATGGGAAATGGGGGCCAGGAACGGCAGTGAGTGAGGGGGAGGGCTGGCAAAAAGGGCGTGCATGTCTGCATTACGGGGTGGGTGGGTGGCTGGCCTACCGGTACTACAGTGTACCACAGCACATCACGCCATGTGATGTAACGCCTATAGCACTTACCTAGGTTTTTTAAAATTAATTTACTTAAAAGTTTAGCCGATAACTATATTCCTACCTCTGTATTCTGTATTCTGTTGTGTAGAGCTAGTATGTTTTCGCATCGTAGGATCACTTTCCAATAGCAAGGCGCGAAAGATTTTCTTTTATAGCTAAATTTCCTCTTTTATTAAGATATCCACGGTCTCTATTCGCACAGGATGCCTTCCTACAAGCCACGATGCAGGCGGACAAGTCGCTGCTCCTCTACATGACGCGGCGAGAAGCAATAATTGAGATGTAATCACAGTAAGTAAGTCATAACAGCATGTTGCAAGCAGCGACGGAGAGGGAGAAAGATAGGCGGCGGTGATTGGCGCGGTGATCAGAGTGATCAGCGGCGATAACTAGTGATCGGCGGTGGGATAAAATGCGGGCAGCGAAAATGGGTTGATCTTGCTGGGATGTTCATGTTGCAGATCATGTATTGCGCGAAATAGACATTCGTGATATTTGTTTGGTTATCGGTGTCATGGCTCATGTCTTCGTGTTCCTGCTCCCAGGTGCGCTAATCATCTCATGGCTTTCCTGGCAACAGCGAGTTTCTGTCGACAGGAGGCTTGCCCAGGACTGCGATTAAGGCGCAATGGCGCAGGTGGGTGAATCTTTGGGGCTGGTGTGTGCAGGGAGGTGCGGGTTGGTGGTGCGCAGTGCCACCATTATTTGTTGCCGCCATCCCGCTGTGCCACCGTCACATGTCGTGCTGCCGTCGTTCTGTGCCACCATTGTGCCATGCCGCAAAATTGCCGTGCCCCAGTCATGGCAGGGGCGACGGAAAGAGGGGGCGGACGGAAGGGGGAGGAGGGGCGGCGGATTAGGGGCTGCCAACGAATGCGGGAGGAGGGGCGGATGGGGGAAGAGGGGTGACGGAGGCGGGGGGAAGGGGCGGCAGAGGCCGGGGGAGGGGCGGCAGAGGCGGGGGGAGGGGCAGAAGAGGGTGCAAAAGGGGCGGCGGAGGCAGGGGGAGGGGCGATGGAGTTGGGGGGAAGGGGCGGCCGAAGCGGGGGGAGGGGCGGCGGAGGTTGGGGAAGGGGTGGCGGAGGCGGGGGAAGGGACGGCAGAGGCGGGGGAAGGGGCGGCGGAGGTGGGGGAAACGGGTGGTAGAGGCGGGGGGATATGGTGCATCCGTTCCTGATGTCGTGCTGTAGTGCCGCCATCACGACTTCATCACATGTATTTGTCGTGTGTTTTCCGCATGTTAGTGATGGCACGACATCTGTGCAAGTGCCCGCTCCTATTCTGCTCGGATTGTGCCTGTTTATTGCTTTTCCTTGTGTGTTTTTACCATGTCTGTACAGCAACTCACGTCTGCTGCCTTGCTTGCGTGTCTTGTGTGCTGCCACAGGTCCTGAGCTGTGGCAACACCGGCTACATGTAGGAGTCTGCATGGACACTGGCTACGAACTTGAAGCGACAACACCAATGGTAAGTTGTGGGGGCTGGCTTAGGGCCGCAATGGGATGAAGGGGTGACGGAGGCAAAGGGGGAGGGCTGACGGAGGCAAGGGGGAAGGGGCAATCGAGGGTGGAGAAGGGGCGGCGGAGGCTGGGGAAGGGGTGGCGGAGGTGGGGGGATATGGTGCATCCTTAAGGCAGGAGGGCTGAGGAGGGGAGAGGACGGATGACGGAGGCATGGGGGAGGGGTGACGGGGGCAATCCGTCGTCTTGCCATGTTGTTGCCTTGCTTTGCTGCCGTCTTGCGATGCCGCTGTCTCAGTGTGCGGCTATCCTGTCGTGCTGCCTTCATTCGTTCCTGATGTCGTGCTGTACTGCTGCCATCAGGACTTCATCACATGTATGTCTCGTGTGTTTTCCGCGTGTTAGTAATGGCATGACATCCGTGCAAGCCCCCGCTCCTATTCTGCTGGGTTTGTGTCTGTTTGTCGCTTATCCTTGTGTGTGTTTTCCCTGTCTGTACAGCACCTAACGTCTGCTGCCTTGCTTGCATGTCTTGTCTGCTGCCACAGGTCCTGAGCCGTGGCAACACCAGCTACATGTAGGAGTCTGCATGGGCACTGGCTGACACCATGGTAAGTTGTGGGGGCTGGCTTAGGGCCGCAATGGGATGAAGGGGTGATGGAGGCAAAGGGGGAAGGAGTAATCGAGGGTGGAGAAGGGGTGGAGGAGCCGGGGGGAGGGCTGACGGAGACAGGTGGAGGGCTGACGGAGGCATGGGGGAAGGGCGACGGAGGCAAGCCTTCGTTGTGCCATGATGTTTCCCACATTGAGTGTGTGTGTATAATGTTAGATCTGGATGTGGCAGTCATTGCCCCGACACCTTTCATCCATACCATCTGCCACAAACGAAGTTTGCTGTGTGTTTTTGGATAGATGCCGACATGGCAGTGATTCTCCTAACACCTAACAATTATTGCTAGCCTCCCAGGAGCCATAATAATGGTATAATCATAGTGAACTATGTGTATTTTCCTCAGATATGGACAAGTTAGTGATTCCCCCTGACGCCTGGCAATTATTCCGTGCCTCCCACCATCCATCCAGTCAGTCTCAAACAAAGATTGCCATGTGTTTTTGGCTTGATGTGGACTTGGCAGTGATTCCCCCCACACCTGGCAATTCTTCTGAGCTTCCCACCATCCGAGCCAACTGTGCTAAACAAATTTTCCGTGTGTTTTTGGCTCGATCTGGACTTGACAGTGATTCCCCCCCACGCCTGGCAATTATTCCGAGCCTCCCACCGTCCGAACCAACTGTCCCAAACAAAGTTTTGGTGTGTTTTTCGCGCGATGTGGACTTGGCAGTGATTCCCCCTGACGCCTGACAATTATGCTGAGCCTCCCAGCATCTGAACCTAATGTCCCAAACAAAGTTTCCGTGTGTTTTTGGCTTGATCTGGACTTGGCAGTGATTCCCCTAATGCCTGAAAAACAATAGGAGCCTCCCAGCATCCGTACCATGTGCTCCAAACGAAGTTTACCATGTGTATTGATTTTGTTGTATCACCCCCAACTAGTGGTAGTGATAACTACCGGTTGATAGGAAGAGCAGAGCATAGGTACTCTGAGCTTAGTACGGCAAGCCTCCATAAAGAACTGTAATCCCTAAGGAAGAGAAAACAGAGCTATGTATTAAGGAAATACATAGGATCAACCAGTGAAACCGAACTCAACTGAGTCTACCAGTGACAGTGTCACAGTTGCACTAGGGCATGCAACCCTTAGCCTCTACATATAAGCATATAGAGGGTGTAGCCACGGGGCTACTTACTTAGCAAGGAGCTAAGGCCGGTACCGTAATACAACAACTATTCCCCCTTTAGGACGCGGCGTCCTCGCAGCGCCCTCGTGCACGGGCTCGAGCTGCTTCAAGATCAGGGATCAGGTCAGGGGTAAAGTTCTGCGCAGGTTCCCAGCTGTTTTGGTCGGAAGAATAACCCTTCCACTTGACAAGGTACTCGTGCACCAGCCGTTTTCGTTTCTTCCCGATACGGCGAGCACGGTAGTCAAGAATGCGCTCAACCGAGTAGAGAGGTTCGTTGTTCAACCAATCTACTGGTGGCGGTCCATCAGGACTGGTCCCGGGGTTTCCAGAGGAAATATTGGATCCATTGGTAACCGACGTATCTGGTGCTGCCCTGTAAGGACGCAGCAGAGACACGTGGAAGGTGGGGTGAATACGCATATTCGAGGGAAGGACAAGCTCGGCCGCTGCCTGACCAACCATGCGTTTCACAGGGTAAGGTCCCACCCATCGCGGCAAAAGTTTGCGCGGACCTGTGGCAAGTTGCCGTAGGTTTTTAGTACTGAGGAGTACGGAATCACCAGGCTTGAAGGTGGTGTCCTTCTTACCACGGTTGTAGTACTCGATGGTACGCTGCTGTGCAGCCTCAAGGAGGTGCTTAGCTTCATCCATGCGGTCATTATACGACCTCACGAAAGCTTTGGCAGCTGGGGCAGTCACATCCAACTCCCGAGCAAGTGGAATTGCGGGGTGGAAGCCATAGTTCAAGAAGAACGGAGACTGTCCCGTAGACCGGTTAACAGCATTGTTCATGGCAAACTCAGCAGCAGAGAGGAAAGTATCCCACGCGCGAGGATTGCTGCCAGCGTAAGTACGCAGCATGTCACCAAAGGTGCGGTTCATGCGTTCCGTCTGCCCGTCCGTTTGGGGATGGTAGGCAGTGGAAAGGTTCACACGAACATTGACAAGGTCACCCAGGGACGCCCAGAACTTGCCACCGAACTGGGGCCCACGGTCAGAAATGACCGACTTGGGTATGCCATGCAAACGCACGACATTATCAAAGAACAGACGAGCCGTCTGCTCTGCAGTCACCGAGGTGGTGGTAGGCGCAAGGTGCACCATCTTGGTCAAACGATCAACCATGACGAGCACGGCATCGTTCCCCCCCTCAGACGGAGGAAGACCAACAACAAAATCAAGGGAAACACTTTCCCAGGGAGCCACCGGAATCGGCAAGGGTTGAAGCAACCCTGCTTGTTTACCGGAAAGAGGCTTAGAGCGTTGGCAATCGTCGCACTGCTGCACAAAGCGAGCAGCATCCTGGGCCAAGGAGGACCACCAGAAATTGCGACGTGCTAGCTCCACCAAGCGGGTAACACCCACATGTCCAGCCAGGGGGTCCTGATGCAAGCGCGCAAGGATATCCCGGCGAAGAAGGTCGTCGTTAGGCACGACAATCTGGCGACGTTCACCATCAGTGCGGATCCATAGGCCGCGCTCCTGCTTATAGGGCTCAAGATTGCGGGCATCCTTAAACCAGGAGTCAGAGGCATATCCCTGCACAATGCGCTGTGCAAAGCCAGAGGTAGTGACCTCAGAGGCAGCAGATTGACGCCGAGTGACCACCGAAAGGATCACGGCATGCAGGGATGGATGGCGACTCAATGCATCGGCAACATTGAGGGATCCGGAGAGATGCTCCCAGGTGAAGTTGAAACGTGCCATGTATTCCAACCAACGCGCCTGGCGGCGGTTAAGGGTAGGAACGCCCTGAAGGAAGGTCAAGGGCTTATGGTCTGTCTTTACCACGAAGGGACGACCCTCCAGGTAGCAGCGCCATTCACGCAAGGCATGAATGATAGCCAGAAGCTCTTGCTCACCGGTAGTATAGCCCCGCTCCGCCGGAGAGAACTTCTTACTGGTGAACGCAATGGGACGCCCATTCTGCACCAGAACAGCGCCTGATCCTTGCAGCGAGGCATCAGAGATGAGCTCGACACGAAAGGGCAAGGAGTAATCAGGAAAGTGCAGCACCACGTCATTAGCAACAGCGTGCTTGATCGCATCAAACGCAGCTTGGCAATCAGGAGTCCAAGCCTCAGGAGACTGAAAAGCGTCTTTGCGAGTGAGCGACGTGAGAGGTGCAGCAAGGGAAGAGTACCCAGAGATAAACTTACGGAAGTAATTGGTAAGGCCCAAAAACTTGCGCAGCTCCGGCAAAGAGGTCGGAGTCGGCCAGTCCTTTACGGCAGCAGTCTTACGGGGGTCCATGCGGATGCCATCGGCAGACACCACATGCCCCAAGTACTCCACCTGGGAAAGAGCCCAGTAGCACTTGGACTGCTTGGCATACAGCTGCTCACGCCGTAAGACCTCCAGCACCTGACGGAGATGCTTAAGGTGTTCCTCCTTAGTCTTCGAGTAGATCAGGATATCGTCCAGGTAACACACGACAAACTTGTCAATGTAGGGCCTGAACATACGGTCAATGACAGCTTGGAAGGTCGCAGGGGCGTTAGCCAAACCAAAGCTCAGGACCGTAAACTCGAAATGACCAAAGGGGGTACGGAAAGCCGTCTTAGGAATGTCAGATTCCAAGATACGGATCTGATTATAGCCCTGCTGCAGGTCGATAGAGCTGAAGTAAGCAGAGCCACGCAGCTTATCAAGCAGGTCATCGATCCGGGGTAAAGGATACCGGTTTTTGACCGTAACGGCATTAAGGCCACGGTAGTCAATGCACATGCGCAGTGTGCCATCCTTCTTACCCACGAACAAGATAGGCGCGGAGTAAGGGGAAGTGCTCGGACGGATCAAGCCCTTAGCAAGCAAGTCAGTAACCTGCCGCTTTACCTCATCAAGCTCCAAAGGGCTGAGACGGTACATGGGGCGTGAGACGGGTTGCGCGCCAGGCACCAAAGGAATGGTGTGATCCACCGGTCGTTCCGGCGGGATCCCTGGAAGGTCGCGGAACACATCTGCATACTCCGTGAGCAACGCAGAGACTTCAGGGTCCTGTGTGGAAGTCTGAGCACCAACAGAGTTGAGCCGAAGAGAGGGGCGCACTAGAATGCCATGAGCACCCTTACGCAGCATACGGACAGCTGCTTTACGGCTAACAGACTCTGGGGTATTCTTGGTTTCACGCATGGCAGTGATAACGTGATTGACCTGAGGAGCGTCATCAGGAACAGCTTCCTCTGCGGCTGTAGGCAGCCATCGAAGCACGCAAGTTGCTGAACCCTTAGACAGGCGAAGGGTGCGTTCCTCATAGTCAAACGCGGCAGCATGCTTCTGGAGTGAGGCAGAGCCTAGAATGAAAGATGCGGCATCTGTGAGGGTCGGCAGCACATAGGGCTGCAAGCAAGCACGAAAAGAGCCTGCAGACACCCGCAGAGACACCTGCCCCAAGATGGCTTGCTTGCCCCCGTCGGCTAAGGAAACCGAAGACCACGGGCAAGAGCGAACAGGCAAACGCAAGCGCTGAACCAGTGACTCACTGATAAAGTCGTGGGTAGCACCCGAGTCCACCAAGGCGGTGAAACTGAGTCCAGCCGTTGCCAGAGAGATAAGAGGAAGAGATGAACCTGCAGTCATAGCACCCGACGCAGCTACCAAAAGGGCAGAAGTGAAAGGATCAGGTGACACAGGTGTGTATGGCTGCGGCGCATCAAACCATACCTCTGCAGGATACGGGGTGCCAGGTAAAGCAACCTGCTGGCCTGAAAGGTCAAGACCATTAAAGAGACCCGTACCTGTTGGAAAGGACCGAACCTTGCGCATACCTGCAAGCTCAGCAGAGGCCAGACGAGCTACATGCTGTGGCAAAAGAATACCAGCTGCTGTATCAGGTCGACGCTGCTTGCAGGTGCGATAATGACTGAGCAAGGCCCGAAAATGATGAAGTGAGGAGGGGATCAGAAGGACGGTGTGCCCACCAAGGTCAGCCGATGAGAGGGGACGTCCACGAGGTGCCAAGAGGTTACACGTGGAGTCAAACCCAGCCTTGACAGCCAAGGCGTCAAACGAAAACCGGCGACCAACAGCGGTCTCAAGGTCAGCAAGGACCTCTGGGCGCAAGGCGCGCACAAAGCTACGCACACCCGAACCTATCTGTCCGGACTTAGAAAACCCAGGCAAGCTCTCCTCAGCACCAGCCTGGGCAAGGCCCTAGTGGCCATTGCCTTGTGCCGCGGCGGCACGAGCCTCAGGGGGACGCAACGTGCACTCATCATATGAGTGGCCAGCAGCCCGGCAGCAAAAACAAACGTTGCCCCCTGCCTCCTTACGCAAATCCCTCAAGTCACCACGGGTGAGCTGGCGACCGTACCGGTTATAGTACCGGGTGAGCTCACGCTCCTGATCGGCCGTCAAGGACTGCGGGTTGACACCACCACCACCACGACCCTGCTGGTGACCACGGCGGTCCCCACGCGCATTCCCCCTGCCTCCCAAACTAGGACGCTTGCCACGCTGACGGGGACGAGACGCTGAGGAAGGGCCGGCGCCTACGGCAGCAGCGGCAGCCTGCGGTGCGTGAGCGCGCACACGCTTAGCTGGGGGCTCTCCATCAGAGGCCTCCATAGCGTCGTCTCCATCCACATCCTGCATAGCGATGGCATTAGAGCGAACACCAGAACGGAACCGGCGCTCAGCGAGGATGCGGGCCTCTTCGCCAGAGGCATGACGCACAAGGTCATCGTAGCTGGTGAAGGGTCTACCCTTTTCGTCAGCTGCACACTTAGGCTGCAGGACACCAGACAACCCTTGCTGAAACCAAAACAGTTTCTCACGAGGGTGGATATCAGGGATATCCTGGAATAATGCCTCAAGGCGGGCATGATATGCAGGGACATTTTCACCAGTCCTCATATAGAAGGACTTGTCAGCAAGCTTCTGACGAGCCTCCTGCTCAACCGACAGGATTTGTGGGGCAAAACGAATGCGCAAATTCTCTAGGATAGATTCCACGGTGAGCTGAGTCTGGGAGAGAGACCACTCGTCATACCAGACCTTAGCATTGCCACGCAATGCCTGAGACAGGAACAGACAGCAAGAACGCTGGTCCCGACCCCACGGAATGATTCCAAAGAATAGGTTAACATCCCGAATGAAAGCACGAACCCGGGCGGAAGCCTTCTTAGCATCTAGTTTGTCATCCAGCATCAACGCCGGAGTTGGCAAACTGACCCGCGGAAGCTCTGCAGCCGAGTGAGTCGTAGACGGACTCTGTTCCGCAATAGGCAAAATAGGTTGCCCGTCGCGCGTGCGCCTGCTGGGCGTTTGCGTGGCTGGCACAGGCGGCGCAGCAGCAAGAACGTTCACAGGTTCATTAGCAACTCCCATAGAAGGAATACGATTTAAAGTGGTTTCATTGCCACTATTGGCTACGGCGTCAAGGCGACCCGTGTGTTGGTCAACAGCATCAGGCAATGCACCAACAGCTGGCACAGCTTGCCGAGCCTGAGAACCAGAAGCCATTGCAACAGCAATAGGACGAGGATTAGGTAATCCGGAATAGGTATTCACACGATTACGTCCTCCAGCCAAGGCAAAGAGAGATGCCATTGTAGGTTACTTTCTAGGAAGGACCCAGAAACGTACCCTTCTCAAACGTAAAGAACGTTTGCGTTGCAATATCCACTCCACTGGAGCGTCTGATATTGTGCAACAAAGGTGCTTGCTCTTCACACGAAGAAGCAGGCGAAATCTCGCCGTCGTCTGCAAGAAGCACGACTTAGCCTAAATTTTACAGCAATAAATATATTATGAAATACTCTATTTACCAGAGTAAAGTGCAGCTTTAATCGCTTCCAGGTTCAGACTAACGTCCATATCCATGATTAGCGAAAAGCACAGAAAGAAGTGTCCAGAAAGACCGTCTCGCTACCAGTTTTGTTGTATCACCCCCAACTAGTGGTAGTGATAACTACCGGTTGATAGGAAGAGCAGAGCATAGGTACTCTGAGCTTAGTACGGCAAGCCTCCATAAAGAACTGTAATCCCTAAGGAAGAGAAAACAGAGCTATGTATTAAGGAAATACATAGGATCAACCAGTGAAACCGAACTCAACTGAGTCTACCAGTGACAGTGTCACAGTTGCACTAGGGCATGCAACCCTTAGCCTCTACATATAAGCATATAGAGGGTGTAGCCACGGGGCTACTTACTTAGCAAGGAGCTAAGGCCGGTACCGTAATACAACAGATTTGGTCTGGACTTAGGGATTCATTCTTCCATAACAAAACAGTTGCTGGGAAACGATGTACTGGTGCTTGCTTGTTGAATTCAACTTGCTTTACAAACCTTTTCAAACATGTCTGCTGCACCCCTTAGCTCTCCGCCACACAGCAAACTGACTCTCGTCTCAAAGTCTCTTGTCTCATCAGCTCTGGACACCATGCCAAGGCACTGCAATATCTTCAGGTAAGCAGATACAGGTAAGTTAACGAGTTTCACTTTTTGATAATATTTTTCCTTGTCGACCGTCCCGGCCTGGTGTCGGTGTCCTCAGACATTCCTCCCCGAAGCCCATTTAATAGCGAATGGTCGGACTGGAGTGAATCGATGAGTGCGTTAATGGTCTTCATCCGTTCTCCTATTAAGTCCACGTAAGAGCGCGTGGCCCCAATGGATGATCGGATGCGTTGTAGGTTCTCGGATGATGTTGTGGGTTAGATACTATACTCGTGTGCGCACATTATATATGATGTAGCCTTGCTATATAGTTATATTCGTCACCATTATGCACTGCATGCATGTCACCTTTACACTATGTATTGTGTAAGAGACATCGGCTCTGGACACCCCAAGGCACAGCAAGATCTTCAGGGACTGAGGTGGTGGATCTGCAGTACAGGTTAGTTACACTGGGAACTTTACTTTGGGGTGTTATGCCAATCATATTTTATTGGGTCCTGATACTTGCAGCAGTCTTCTGTTGTCCTATTGGCATGTTTATGGCACAGTCCAGCTGGCACATAGAGATCAGTACAGCCATAGGGACCCACCACATAGACCCACCATCAGTCACAGCCAGCTCTTCCAACCTAGCCTGTGAGTAAGCCCCCTCCTTTGTGCCATGATCATTGTCTCCCTCAGGCAGACCTAATGTCAAGGGGTTCTATGCCTGTGGCCTTCTGCTGTTTTATTTTCCTTCCCTTAATCATCAGCTTTGGGCATGACCCCAAGGGGCAGCAGCATTTCAGGTAAGGAGATACAGGTAAGTTAACGATTTTATACCTTGTCGACCGTCCCGGCCTGGTGTCGGTGTCCTCAGACATTCCTCCCCGAAGCCCATTTAATAGCGAATGGTCGGACTGGAGTGAATCGATGAGTGCGTTAATGGTCCTCATCCGTTCTCCTATTAAGTCCACTTAATAGCGAGTGGCCCCAATGGATGATCGGATGCGTTGTAGGTTCTCGGATGATGTTGTGGGTTAGATACTATACTTGTGTGCACACATTCTACTTGATGTAGTAGCTATATACATTTACACCATTATGCACTGCAATGCATGGCCACTCATACAAAAGAACAAAGCACAAATGATACATTAGAATCTGGCAAATATGGATGCAAAAAACGACTAGATATTTTCATGAAACTCTGTCATGTTTTGCGAGCACTCTCCCTGTCGTACTATCCAAATGAATAATACTACAGCACAAGTAACCGATTCTTACAAAGAGGCGAAAATTTGCGCACGCATTTTAAATCGCCTGTCTTATTGTGCGTGCCTAGAAATCCTGTCTGGCTTGCAAATTTCATTTGGACGGTGCCTGTGATGTGCGAGGTAAAAACTTGCAATGCACAGCCGCCCATACAAAACAACAAAGCACAAAAGATACATTACAATTTGGCAGATCACAGATGCAAAAACGATTCGACAATTTTATGAAATGTCGTCACCTTTCGCGAGCGGTCTTCCCGTCGTACTATCCAAATTGATAATACGACAGCGAAAGTAACCGATTTTTACAAAGACGCAAAAATTTCCACAAGCATTTTACGCCGTCTGTCTTATTGCTCGTGCCCAGAATTCCTGTCTGACTTGCAAAGTTCGTTTGGACGGTGCCTGTCATGTGCGAGAAACAAAATGCAATGCACAACCGCTCATAAAAAACAACAAAGCATAAAAGATACATTACAATTTGGCAGATCACAGATGCAATAACGATTCAAAAATTTTATGAAATGTTGTCACCTTTCACGAGCGGTCTTCCCGTCGTACTATCCAAATTGATAATACGACAGCGAAAGTAACCGATTTTTACAAAGACGCAAAAATTTCCACAAGCATTTTACGCCGTCTGTCTTATTGCTCGTGCCCAGAATTCCTGTCTGACTTGCAAAGTTCGTTTGGACGGTGCCTGTCATGTGCGAGAAACAAAATGCAATGCACAACCGCTCATAAAAAACAACAAAGCATAAAAGATACATTACAATTTGGCAGATCACAGATGCAATAACGATTCAAAAATTTTATGAAATGTTGTCACCTTTCACGAGCGGTCTTCCCGTCGTACTATCCAAATTGATAATACGACAGCGAAAGTAACCGATTTTTACAAAGACGCAAAAATTTCCACAAGCATTTTACGCCGTCTGTCTTATTGCTCGTGCCCAGAATTCCTGTCTGACTTGCAAAGTTCGTTTGGACGGTGCCTGTCATGTGCGAGAAACAAAATGCAATGCACAACCGCTCATAAAAAACAACAAAGCATAAAAGATACATTACAATTTGGCAGATCACAGATGCAATAACGATTCAAAAATTTTATGAAATGTTGTCACCTTTCACGAGCGGTCTTCCCGTCGTACTATCCAAATTGATAATACGACAGCGAAAGTAACCGATTTTTACAAAGACGCAAAAATTTCCACAAGCATTTTACGCCGTCTGTCTTATTGCTCGTGCCCCAATGGAAGATTGGATGTGTTGTAGGTTCTAGGATGATGTTGTGGGTTAGATACTACACTCGTGTACGCACATTATATATGGCAAATGACATGAAATTTTCACAAAATTCCGTCACCGTCCCTATGGCATTGGTTGGGAGGGTAATGGGTGGGTACTGGGTGGGTAACCCATGGGTAGCGGTGCTATTGGGGTGGGCGGGTATCCTTTTGGAGGGGTAACCCATCGGTTAGCTCTGTAAGTAAAACGACTGGGGAAAATGCCTTGTCTCTGCAACTGACTACGGCAAAACTATCATGAGGTGAACTGAACGGCTTAACACAAAAAATGAGCAATCATACTATAAGAAATAGACTGGAGTCTATGCAGGGCGAGCTATCTAACAATAATGATAACCAAATCTTATTTTCGGGATACACGTGCACAACATTCTCTTGATTATCTTGTCGACCGTCCCGGCCCATCGTCGGTGTCCTCAGACATTCCTCCCGGAAACCCATTTAAACGCGAATGGCCGGACGGGAGTGAATCGATGAGTGCGTATATGGTCTTCATCCGTTCTCCAATTCGGTCCACTTAAACGCGAGTGGCCCCAATGGAAGATTGGATGTGTTGTAGGTTCTAGGATGATGTTGTGGGTTAGATACTACACTCGTGTACGCACATTATATATGGCAAATGACATGAAATTTTCACAAAATTCCGTCACCGTCCCTATGGCATTGGTTGGGAGGGTAATGGGTGGGTACTGGGTGGGTAACCCATGGGTAGCGGTGCTATTGGGGTGGGCGGGTATCCTTTTGGAGGGGTAACCCATCGGTTAGCTCTGTAAGTAAAACGACTGGGGAAAATGCCTTGTCTCTGCAACTGACTACGGCAAAACTATTATGAGGTGAACTGAACGGCTTAACACAAAAAATGAGCAATCATACTATAAGAAATAGACTGGAGTCTATGCAGGGCGAGCTATCTAACAATAATGATAACCAAATCTTATTTTCTGGATACACGTGCACAACATTCTCTTGATTATCTTGTCGACCGTCCCGGCCCATCGTCGGTGTCCTCAGACATTCCTCCCGGAAACCCATTTAAACGCGAATGGCCGGACGGGAGTGAATCGATGAGTGCGTATATGGTCTTCATCCGTTCTCCAATTCGGTCCACTTAAACGCGAGTGGCCCCAATGGAAGATTGGATGTGTTGTAGGTTCTAGGATGATGTTGTGGGTTAGATACTACACTCGTGTGAGTACATTATATATGGCAAACGATTCGAAATTTTCACAAAATTCCGTCACCTTTCGCGACCGCTCTTCCCGTCGTCGTATCCAAATGGATAATACGACAGCAGATTGAACCGATTCTCACAAACAGGCAAAAATTTGCACGCTCATTTTTTATTTTGTCTGTCTTGTTGTTCTTGCCCAGAAATCCTGTCCTTCTTGCAAATTTGGCTGTGTTGTGGGAGAGACAAACACGGCCGCTCATATAAAACAACAAAGCACAAAAGATACATTTCAATTTGGCTAATAATGGATGCTAAAACGACTCAAAATTTTAACAAAATTCCGTCACCTGTCGCGACCGCTCTTCCTGTCGTACTATCCAAATGGATAATACGACAGCAGAATGAACCGATTTTGACAAAGAGACGAAATTTGTGCAAACACATTTACATCGTCTGTGTTATTGCTTGTGCCCAGAATCCTGTCTGGCTTGCACATTTGGCTGTGTTGTGCGAGCAACAAACAAGCAATGCATGGCCGCTTATATAAAACAACAAAGCACAAAAGATACATTTAAAATTGGCTAATAATGGATGCTAAAACGACTCAAAATTTTCACGAAATTCCGTCACCCATCGCGACCACTCTTCCCATCGTACTATCCAAATGGATAATACGACAGCAGAATGAACCGATTTTGACAAGCAGGCGATAATTTGCACACGCATTTCACATCGTCTGTGTTATTGCTCGTGCCCAGAAATCCTGTCTGGCTTGCATACTTGGCTGTGTTTTGCGAACAACATGGTCGCTCATATAAAACAACAAAGCACAAAAGATACATTTCAATTTGGCTAATAATGGATGCTAAAACGACTCAAAATTTTCACGAAATTCCGTCACCCATCGCGACCGCTCTTCCCGTCGTACTATCCAAATGGATAATACGACAGCAGAATGAACCAATTTTGACAAGCAGGCGATAATTTGCACACGCATTTCACATCGTCTGTGTTATTGCTCGTGCCCAGAAATCCTGACTGGCTTGCATATTTGGCTGTGTTGTGCGAGCAACAAACAAGCAATACATGGCCGCTCATTTAAAACATACAATATACATTACAATATGCCTAATTATGGATAGAAAACGACTCAAAGTTTTTATGAAATTCCGTCACCTTTAGCGACCGCTCTTCCCGTCGTACTATCCAAATGGATAATACGACAGCAGAGTGAACCGATTTTGACAAGAGCCCAAATTTCACACATGCATTTTACGTCGTCTGTCTAATTGCTCGTGCCAGATATTCTGTCTTGCTTGCAAATATGGCTGAGTTGTGGGAGAGGCAGAATTTGGCTGTGTTGTGGGAGAGACAAACATGCAATGCATGGCCGCTCATACATAAACCTGACAGGCTGACACCAATGGAAATGGATGCCATGTTGAATGAAAACTATTTCAGGCTCTAAGGCACATTTCAATTAACAAAAAAAAATAATGAAAAAAGTCAGAAATGGCAAGATTCGAACCGGCGACCTCACATGTACAAACAGGCTGTCATACCATTTCACTGACCGTTGACATAAGTTTCCATTATGGACTAGACGCGGGCCGTCCGCCCGCGAGGGGGGCCGTAGTTCCCCGTCCCCGCGGCGGAGGCGAGGGCACGCGTGCCGAATGGAAGGGGTGGGAGATGCAGTTCACCAGCGTGGGAGTCGAACCCACGAGCGCGCGGATCGCACTCGGCCGTGCAAGTGTGTCGTCATACAGCGAGGTGGCCGTTTGACGCTGGCATTTAACGCCATCCAGTGGCGGCAACTCCATGCACGCTCCATGCACGTTGTGTTTGGGGCAACCGGAGTGACTTACTGCTGGAGGGCCGTGACGAAAGTGGTCCGGCCCTCCGTGCTGGTGGTGACGGTGCCGGTGATGGCGAAGGAGTCGTAGGCGGTGTACGCGACCCGGTCGTTGTCGTCCGCGAAGCTCGCGTCGGCGAAGAAGTCCGCGTAGTTGGGCAGCTGTTGGAGGACGTTGGGGCTGTCCGTGCAGACTGGATACTTGCTATTGCCGACGCTGAGGACGAGTGGTATCACGGGCCGGGAGCCGACCGTCGTGACGGAGCTGGGATTCGGGGAGAGGCTGGCGGCGGCGTGTGCTCCATCCGACGGTAGGACAACGGCGGCCCGGTCGCGTTGCTCCCACGCAACCATCATGTCGTTCGTGTCGGCGCGGCTGTCGGTGGCCGCAGTGGTCTGCTGGGTAGCTGCTCGGAAGGTCTGCACCCGCTTGGGAGGGCGCTTGCCCGGGGCAGCTGCTGCCGCGACTAGCGCTCCGTTGAGGAAGATGCTGTTGTTGTACTGAGTATTGGACGGCGCGCTGATTTTGGCGGCGTAGATGTATAGCGGCGTGTTGTCGTCAGCCGCCGCTTGTAGCTGGGCAACGAAGTTGTCGGGCGCGGATTGCTTGACCGCCAGCTCCACGCAGCCGAGGTCGGGGGCGTCGGGGTTGCCGCACGCGACCCAGGCGTTGAACTTGCGGAAGGGTCCGCCGCGGAACAGCTTACCGTGCGGGACGACCAGGAGGGCGCTGCCGTCGGCCGGGTACTTGTCCTCGGCGTCCGCTTTGTCGGTTGCCGCGTTGTATGTCGGATAACGCAGCTTGGCGGTGTACAGCATCGGGAGGACGGAGGTGCTGGCCACGGAAATTTGAGTCGTCGGGGTGACCTTGTATTGCGCCAGTGTCGGTCCGGCGAAGCGGGAGGTGACGAAGGCGGGCAGGGCAGCTGGCTCCACGTTCGTGAACGTGACGGCCCGTGCAAAGGCGTGGTTGGTCTCCATGTCGGCTAGGGCGCGGTTATCGAGCTGCAGGATGATGACGCCCTGTCCGACTGTGTTCACGCCTGCGACGAAGCTGCCGTTTCGGTTGGGTGCGCCGGCAAAGAGCCGGTCTTCATCTTTAGTCACCGGGCCGGCGGTGAAGGTGACGTGGCAGGTGACGGTTCGCGACCTACGGATTGGGTCGTTAGTCGCATGTTAGTCCTCATCCTTAAAGATGGCCCGTAGCTATCGCTTACGTGGACGCGGAGGCAGCGTCGGTGGGGCTGCCGAAGGTGGACGTGCTGCTTGTAGACGGTGCCGGGGTGAGTCGCCGGCGTTTGGGGTCGGGCGATTCCATTCGGGGCGGGAAGGGACGACGGAAAGCGGCGCAGTATATGGGTAGAGAGATGTTAAGGTAGAGTACAAGTTATGGGAAGCTCCGTGTGTTTAACGTTGTGCAACGCTGGACACCGCGGTACAACGCCTGTACAAGATTGGCAATCTTGTGTTCAAATCCGCCTCATCAACCCACGGGTCACCGCGGTCCACTTGCTGCGCGCGGCAACCTCGACGGCCCCGTTCTCGGCATCTTTCGGACGCGCAAAGTCCGTCCGTCCGACGGCTTCGTTACCCAGCTGCAAGTCACACGATTGTCGGGCATCGGCATTACAAGGCATCCGTCGTCCAGCGACAACCCGCCCGATCCACACCTCCCACCTCCCCTTCTTCGCGCCTTCTGCCTTCGCTACTGCCGCGGTCACCACTTCGCCACTCTGCCACTTCCATCACGACTGTCGCTGTCGTTGCCGCCGCCTTGTCCTTCGTCATCGTTGCCTTCGTTGCAGACCTTCGTTGCAGAACCCCCACCATCGTCGCCGTGTCACGTGGTGGGCTAGACGCCTGATAGCTGCGGACGGCTCGCGTGTAGACTAGGTCCTCAAGTGCGAAATCCCGGTTTGTTGCGTCAGGTGGTGACGGATGCGATAGTCCGGTGCCGGGCGTGCTTTTACGGACTTTGGCAGCGGGATGTCGGTGGCGCGCACACGGCGAATGAAAGGGCTGGTGTTGGCACCGAGTGTGGCGAATGAAGGGACGCAGGTCGCACAGACGTTGAAAGACGTAGGGACGGTCTTGTCAATTCGGTTTCGTTCGTCAGGTGTGGCAGAGAGCGGGTACAGGAGGCGGGAACGTGTGTCGTAACGGTCCAGCAGCATTTTGGAAGACTCGAAGCGAACACTGAACACGGGTGTTTGTCCGTGTGCTTTCACTCCGGCACCCAGGCCACCTAGGGTCGCGGAACCTAAGGTACGCTGTGGATTGCAGGGGGCGTACAGACGGGAGGGGGGGCTGTCCGTGCGCCACCGCGTCCTAAGGCGCAATCGACTGCGGACGAGCGCAATCTACAACGCCCCCGTCTCACAGCGTACTTTAGGCTCCACGACCCCGTAGTTTCAACCTGGATGGCCTGGCTGCCGAAGTGGAACACGGACTGGCACCCGTGTCACCTCGGTGCTCGCCTAGAGTCTTCGAACATGCTGCCGAGTCGCCACAACACACTTGACTACGGCCGTCTCCTGTACTCATTCTCTGCCCCACCTGTGTGATCTGCGTTGCTTGCATGCGGCAGATGTATCGTAATGCCAACGTCCGGCACATATCTATACTTACACCTACGGCCGAAGCGCTACCTGGTCAGGTAAGATCCACTCTCCGGAGCACGTAGGAGACCCATACCACGGATCTACACCTCCCTCCCTACGTGCACTCCTTCTTCGCGCGCTCCGTCCTTCGCCTTCGTAGGTCAAATGCAACGCCTCTTGCCCTTGTCACTGCCGCCGTCGTCGTACAGCTATCCGCCGAGTCCGTCAGACCTCCAGTTCCCCACCATCCTACGCGCTCCCCTTCTCTACTGTCCACATCTGCCGGGCTCTGGCACCCTGGTGTACGCTGTCCCAGCGTGGTGGGCACGGCAGGCGGCGTGCCGTGATGGTGGAGGGAGCCCGCCGTTCGCGCACCCGGCCAGTCGTTCGAAGTCGCACGCGGCAGGCGGGCAATCTACCTGCACCGCCGGCACGGGCAGGCCGTGCTGCTGCGCCTCCGCTTCAGACATACCCATGACCAGAAGCTGCGTTCCACCGTCCGGGGCCGGAGCGTAGTACGGCGAAGGATACCACATTTCGCAGAGCGCATACGCAAGTGCCAGAGCCCGGCAGTTGGGTCCACAAAAGAACGCCTGCAGGTTCTCCAGCGCGAAGCACTCGAGATGTGCAACTCCGTGCAGGTGTAACGCCAATCGCCCGCTCTGCTCCACCTTGACAACCACCTCGAATACGACACCGCAGAAGCAGTTCGGGTCAGTCTGCCGCATTGCCCCAGGTGCAAAGCCAAACAGCTGCTCGACCACCACTTCTTTCGTGGCAACAAGCAGCGCGGCGCAGCTGTACGGGTCTTCCTTAACGCGGCGCCACTTTTCCACCGTGCTGGTGATCTGGGCGGGACGGCCGGTGTCGTCGAACTCGATGAACTGGCCAGACGCTACAACGGCGCAGCCAGCATGCATGTCCGCCGGGTTGAGGTTGAAGAACAGCGGCGGCCAGCCAATAGTGAGAGCAGCTGCACGCATCGTGGCCTTTGCACCGTTGTAGTAGGCATCCGTGAGGTCGATTCGCAGCAAGCTGGCACGTGCGCCCTCGAGGAGAGCGCGCACCACGGGCGACTGCTGCGACAGCAGCTGCCGTCGCTGGGCGTGACGGTACGGCAGCGCCAAGATGTCCGCCATGGCGCGTACGACATCCCTTGAGACTCGCGCCGCTGGTTCACCCAGCCGTGGTCGCATGCGCAGGGCCACTCCCACCTGCGCCATGCTCTGCTGCCGAACGTTGATGTCGTACATGCGGGCAAGCAGCATCAAGTTGCCGCTGAACTGTGCCCGAGGCACCCGCCGTACCAGGTGGCTGCAGTATGATGCGAAGGACATTCCCGGCGGCCGCTGTCCGGACAAGCCATACGGAAACGAGACCGGGAAGCAGACGTTGAGGATGGCCGGATGACGATCATCCAGGATCCGAGCGTCACGGCCGCCAGCGGCGAATGCAAGACGTGCACGGCCGGTCAGCAGATCATGCACCACGTTGGGCCGGGTATCAAACTCGCTGCCGTCGGTCGGAACGGCAGCGGGCTGCGGCAGGACCAGTTCCAGCTCATTCGGAGCGCCCAGGTCGGCATCAGCTGTGTCGGACAGAGGGGACGGGAATCCACAAGCTTAACACGACGGGCAGACAGATGGAGCAGGAACGGTACTTGTAACGTATGCGCAAATTGTTCCGAGGCTGTTCGGTGGATGTGGCGGGATACGCGAATGGAGGTGTATGAAGGTGATAAAATGCACGCCCTCACTTACTCCGGATGGGAACAGGGTCGGCTGCCTGGCGCACGACGACCGCGAGGGGCGGTAAGCCCGTAGCGTCAGCTCCTGCAGTGGACAGTAGTCACAGTCGCGCACACACCGCAGATCAACAAGTGGCAATACGTAGAGTATTCCGCGACGCCTAACCTGACAGGAGGCCGAGCACGTTCGGTCGACACACAGACCAGCAGGCGCGACCCGTGCAAACCCACGGGTACGTACAGCTCGTAAAACACAACAGCGACACGGGCAACTCGCAGCTGTGCTCTCGCAGACATACCCGCCATAGGAGTGTCCGAGACGGTAGCCCCGGTCGTGGGTGCGTCGAGACCTCCAGCAGATGTAGAAGTACAGAAATACCAACGCCGGAAGGATGCGGGCAAAGTACGTGGGACCAGGATTGTCAGTCCGATAGTGACGTATCTACGTTTCCCGTCCGGCCCGCCCCCCCACCGTTCCCCGTCTGTGAGCCCCGTCGGCTGACCCCGTCTTTCAACAAGAAGGAATCACACCTGTATCAGACGGCGATGCATACGCACCACCGCCCTGAACGATTTCACCAGCCGCGTTTCCTTGTAACGTCTCCTGCAGCTGCCGTACACCAGCGGCGCCAGTGCGGTCATGGAGGAACGTGCTCCGCAGTACGCCGGCGACCTCCGGATCTGTAGGACCGATCGCGGAGCGCAGCAGTGCCTCAGGTACCTGTGCAACACATCCCATACGCTCGTACTCCTGCAGAGCATCTTCATCCACCGCGAGCTCATCCTCATCGTTGTGTTGAAGAAAGCGCACCCAGGCGACGATGACGTGTCCTCGCACTTTAACGCCAGGCGCACGGCGCACGCGATCCAGCAAGTCCTGCCGGTCTCGGACCTGGTCCACGCACACCACCGTGAACGCACCTGCCAAATCCGCAATGCGCGCAGGCAGCTGGCCGCGTAGCATATTGGGGTCGGGGTTGACGACCGCGATACCATGCGACTGAACGGCACACGGGAAGACCTGGGGGGGACGGCCCGTGAGATGCACAATCAGCAGCTGCTGCATCAGACGGCCCCGCCCCAAAAGCTGACTTTCCACAAACGTGGGTGTAGGCAGCGGGTCGCCCAGGTGATTGACAGACGGCACGTCGCCCGGATCGAGACGCGCCAGAGCCGCTTCAGGCACTCGGCGTGCTGCAATGAGAGCGGCGACAGGCGAATGGCAACATAGGCGGCTCGATGAATCAGAGGCGTTCATGTTCCCCTAAACGGGCCGGAGAAGGTCCTCACCCGCCAGTGCCTTCTCGCAAAAGGCGCAGATAACGAATCGCTCGGAGCCACCATCGCCGCGGAACACGGTCCGATTCGGCAAGTCCGCATCAAGGCGCATGCAGAACGGCACCTCCACACTCCGCGGATCGTCAAAGCAAGGTCGCGGCTGCACCCGTGGTGGATATGGCCGCAACTCCGATGGCAGCTGCACCGGGGCCGTGCCCTCTGCAGCACCCGTCGATGAATCCGACTCGTCAGCCCCATCGACACCACCATCACTGTCAACCGCCACCGCATCCTCATCCACGAATGCCGCGGGATCGGCGTTAGCGCTGGCACCTGCAGTACTGCCGCGCTCGGATCTGCCGACACGATACCGTGCCGGTAAAACCGGATCCGGCGGCGGTGGTGCAACACCTTGGGCGGTGCCGGGCATGCGCCGCCAAGCCAGAGTACGCGCATGACGCGGCACGGCGCCTGTGCACATGACGTCAGCGCGTAAGATGTCCACGTTGGGGATGTCCACCCAAGCACGAAGCGCGGATTGGTCCTCCGAACACTGCTCCGAACAGACGGCACACACCCGGGAAGGCATGCGCCGACGCAGCGCGGCGGCCATGCTGGAAGCAAGCTGCAGGTGTTTCTCATATGGTACCTGCCGCTCCACCGGAAGTTGACCGCCAGGCAAGTCCTGCACACGCCCTTCCGGAATCACCCCAAGAAAATCAGGTGGTGCAGGGTGCTGACCCTCGTGCAAGCAGGGAAATCGCATGAGGTCCCGCAAACGCTCAAGCAAGCTAGCTTGCGGAAGCTGTATCCCACGTAACTGAGCACGAGCCTGCGTGTGCGCGGCCTCTGCAGCCCTGCACTCTGGGTCTCGACGAGCAGCCGCTCGCGCAGCAGTGTTACGCCGCTGCTCCGCAGCCCTGCACTCTGGGTCTCGACGAGCAGCCGCTCGCGCAGCGGTGTCACGCCGCTGCTCCGCAGCCCTGCGCTCCGGATCGAGACGAGCATCCCGCATCCGCGCTGCATCCGCGCTGAACTGCACACTCGACGCACTCGTCCCTCTGAAATGGAAACCGCCGGCCAATGTACCCAAACGCTCGCGACTACGCACCTCGGACTGCGGTGCTGCACCGGCCGAAGCGGCAACCACGCCGAGGTCCGCGCTTAACGAACGAAATCCTGCAGGGAGAAAGCCGCCAGGCAACATACCCAGGCGCTCGCGACCGCGAGCCCCAGCCCGCCGGGGTGAATCACTTGTTCGGTCCATCATAACCGGTCCGCCACAATACCGCGCACGGAGGAGAGCAACATGTCCACGCGATACAATCCTCCAGGAACGAGCCGACGCCTCCAAAGAGCCCAACTCCACGAAAGGCCGTGCAGTCGGCGGCAGGAGAGAACTAAATCGGTTAAGAGAAATAAATCGGACGGATGTATATATACCCGCGATGCAAATGATACCTGGGGCGAGCCGACGCACGCAAAGAAGGCCGTACGTCCTTCAAAAAGTCACACATTTCACGCGGACAACGTTGGACGGCGTTGGAATGACCGCCTCATCCAACGCCGGAAGGTTCGAGTAATGGCTATATCAAGTATATGGGTTTATTTTTATATATATATATTATTTTTATCGATCCGGTCCGCCTACAGTACATAGCGAATCGCGCACCCGGAATCGCGCCGCGATCGCTCAGCGAGAACCATCCGGTGACGACCGGAATCGAGCCCGCGACCTCGCCTTTTACGCCGCGCTGTCTTAAGCGCGCGCGGAGCTCCGAAACCCGAGAACGACGGCCCGAAAAACGCGAGTTTCCAGAAAATCCCGAACAGACGGACTAGACGCGGGCTGTCCGCCCGCGAGGGGGGCCGTAGTTCCCCGTGGAGCGATCGCGGAGGCGAGGGTATGCATGCCGACGCAGCACGGTGCAGAGGGGTGACTAGACGCGGGCAGTCCGCCCGCGAGGGGGGCCGTAGTTCCCCGTGGAGCGATCGCGGAGGCGAGGTGATGCGTGCCGACGCAGCACGGTGGCCATGCCGGAAGCGAGGTGCAGGTGGGTAATCCTGCCGGTCTTGGACCTGGTCCATGCACACCACCGTGAACACGCCTGCACGCCTGCGTCCGTCTTGGCGTCGACGCCGCGCTGCACTTGCCTCCATCTCGCTGAGGTCCGCCGGTCTGTCGTTCCGTCGGATGTTCTCGTCGTCGTAGTGCGCGCCGGCCTTTTGTGCGTTGTCCGTCAAGAACGACGATAGTCCGTCGAAAGCGATGTACGTATGTTTCCCGCCCCCCCCTCCCCCCACCGTGTCCCGTCTGTGAGCCCGGTCGGATTACCCCGTCTTTCAACAAGAAGGAAGCACACCTGTATCAGACGGCGATGCATACGCGCCATTGCCGTGCAGCATTTCACCAGCCGTGTTTCCTTGTAACGTCTCCTGCAGCGGCCATACACCAGCGGCGCCAGTGCGGTCATTAAGGAGTGTGCTTCGCAGTACGCCGGCGAGCTCCAGATCTGTAGGACCGATCGCGGAGCGCAGCAGTGCCTCAGGTACTTGTGCAACGCATCCCATACACTTGTACTCCTGCAGAGCATCTTCATCCACCGCAAGTTCGTCCTCATCGTTGACGATGCATACGCGCCGCTGCCGTGCAGCATTTCACCAGCCGTGTTTCCTTGTAACGTCTCCCGCAGCTGCCGTACACCAGCGGCGCCAGTGCGGTCATTGAGGAGTGTGCTTCGCAGTACGCCGGCGACCTCCGGATCTGTAGGACCAATCGCGGAGCGCAGCAGTGCCCCAGGTACTTGAGCAACGCATCCCATACGCTCGTTCTCCTGCAGAGCATCTTCATCCACCGCAAGTTCGTCCTCATCGTTGTGCAGAAGAAAGCGCACCCAGGCGACGCTGACGTGTCCTCGCACTTTAATGCCAGGTGCACGGCGGACGCGATCCAGCAAGTCCTGCCGGTCTCGGACCTCGTCCACGCACACCACCGTGAACGTGCCTGCGCGCCTGCGTCCGTCTCGGCGTCGACCCCGCGCTGCACTTGCCTCCGTCTTGCCGAGGTCCGCCGATGTGTCGTTCCGTCTTTTGTGCGTTGTCCGTCGTGAACGACGATAGTCGTTCCGTCGTCGGAACGGAGACCTTACGCCGATTTTAGGGGGACGTTGTCCGTCTGTCCGTCCGTCCAACACGCGCAGGCAGCTGGCCACGTAGCATATTCGGGTCGGGGTTGAGGACCGCGATGCCATGTGACTGAATGGATGGAAGCCGTCTTCAGCCACGGATGAAAGCACACCCAGGCGACGATGACGTGATCCGTCCGTCTCGGCGTCGACGCCGTGCTGCACTTGCCTCCGTCTCACCGAGGTCCGCCGGTCTGTCGTTCCGTCGGATGTTCTCGTCGTCATAGTGCGCGCCGGCCTTTTGTGCGTTGTCCGTCAAGAACGACGATAGTCCGTCGAAAGCGATGTACCTATGTTTCCCGCCCCCCCCTCCCCCCACCGTTTCCCGTCTGTGAGCCCCGTCGGGTTACCCCGTCTTTCAACAAGAAGGAAGCACACCTGTATCAGACGGCGATGCATATGCGCGGCCACCGTGCAGCATTTCACCAGCCGTGTTTCCTTGTAACGTCTCCTGCAGCTGCCGTACACCAGCGGCGCCAGTGCGGTCATTGAGGAGTGTGCTTCGCAGTACGCCGGCGACCTCCGGATCTGTAGGACCAATCGCGGAGCGCAGCAGTGCCCCAGGTACTTGTGCAACGCATCCCATACGCTCGTACTCCTGCAGAGCATCTTCATCCACCGCAAGTTCGTCCTCATCGTTGTGCAGAAGAAAGCGCACCCAGGCGACGCTGACGTGTCCTCGCACTTTAATGCCGGGTGCACGGCGGACGCGATCCAGCAAGCCCTGCCGGTCTCGGACCTGGTCCACGCACACCACAGTGAACATGCCTGCGCGCCTGCGTCCGTCTTGGCGTCGACGCCGCGCTGCACTTGCCTCCGTCTCGCCGAGGTCCGCCGGTCTGTCGTTCCATCTTTTGTGCGTTGTCCGTCGTGAACAACGATAGTCGTTCCGTCGTCGGAACGGAGACCTTACGCCGTTTTCAGGGGGACGTTGTCCGTCTGTCCGTCCATCCAACACGCGCAGGCAGCTGGCCACGTAGCATATTGGGGTCGGGGTTGAGGACCGCGATGCCATGTGACTGAACGGATGGAAGCCGTCTTCAGCCGCAATACCACGCAACGCATGGAAGAGAGTAATATGGGTGTGATATATACGCGATCTATATGCGATACAATCCCACAGTAGCGAGCCGACGCCTGTAAATAGCCCAGCTTCGTGAAAGGCCGTGCAGCTTACGTGGGCGGCGCCAACGACCAGTGTGCAGTAATGCAGTGTGCAGCCGCAGTACGGTATGTTAAGATAAAGAAATCGGACGGATGTATATATCCGCGAGGCAATCCGACCTACTGTAGCGAGCCGACGCACGCGAAGAAGGCCGTACATCTTACAAGAAGCCCTACATTTCACACGGACAACGTTGGACGGCCGCAGATGCGCACTTCGACGCCGGTGATCTTCCCTGATCGTAGCCATAATCATAGATGGCTACAATATATTGGCATGTCGCACGACGAATCGCGCACCTGAACGCAATGATTCGCGCCGCAAAACATCCGGTGCGACGACTTGCACATGCATCAGCATATTACATATGTCATATTATGTTATATGAGATCATGTCATTCACGATAAAATGTGTGCCCTTGCACGTGTGCGCATACTTGCGCACACAACAAAGAGTCGAACAGACGGACTTGCACATGCATCAGCATATGACATATGTCAGGTGCGCAAGGCGCATCGTTGCGTCCAGGTGGGCAATTCGACGTGCCGTATTCGATGTGCCATAATATCATAATATCATACACGGCCAGACGCCGCCGCGGCGACGATTCGTGCCGCGAAACGTCCGGTGACGACACGGCGACGATTCGTGCCGCGAAACGTCCGGTTCGCGCCGTGAAACGTCCGGTGACGATAAAAGGCATGCCCTTGCATATGTGCGTGCCCTTGCATATATTGAGATGTCGCACCTGAACGCGCCGTGAAACGTCCGGTGACGACGGGGCGACGATTCGTGCCGTGAAACGTCCGGTTTGCGCCGTGAAACGTCCGGTGACGATAAAAGGCATGCCCTTGCATATGTGCGTGCCCTTGCATATATTGAGATGTCGCACCTGAACGCGCCGCGAAACGTCCGGTGACGACACGGCGACGCTTCGTGCCGCGAAACGTCCGGTGACGACCGGGATCGAACCCGCGACCTCGCCTTTTACGCCGCGATGTCTTAAGCGCGCGCGGAGCTCCGAAACCCGAGAACGACGGCCCGAAAAACGCGAGTTTCCAGAAAATCCCGAACAGACGGACAACGAAAAGCCGGGGTAAGGTCTCCGTTCCGACGACGGAACGACTATCGTCGTTCACGTCTATGTCGGAACTACGACGACAACGAAAAGCCGGGGTAAGGTCTCCGTTCCGACGACGGAACGACTATCGTCGTTCACGTCTATGTCGGAACTACGACGACGGACAACGAAAAGCCGGGGTAAGGTCTCCGTTCCGACGACGGAACGACTATCGTCGTTCACGTCTATGTCGGAACTACGACGATCAGATGGCGATGCATACGCGCCGCCACCCTGAAGCATTTCACCATGTGGCGTACATTAAAGCCATCCAGTGGCGGCAACTCCATTCAACTGCAGTCAACTGCATTCAATTGTACGACTGTATGCAACTGAGTGTCCTCTGCTCCCGCCGACCCCCACTACTGTTGCCACCCCCACCACCGCCGCTGTCGTCGCCGCCGCGCAGTTGTCCATCGGCGTCGCCGCTGCTGCCGAGCCCGCCACCCTCCGCCACCCCCTTCTGCCGAGTCCGCCACTTCCATCACCACCGCCGCCGTCGCTGCCGCCGCCCAGTCGTTTGCCACCGTCGCCTCCGTTGCAGACCCCCCACCACCGCCGCTGTCGTCGCCGCTGCGCAGTTGTTCATCGGCGTCGCCGCTGCTGCCGAGCCCGCCACCCCCCGCCACCCCCCTCTGCCGAGTCCGCCACTTCCATCACCACCGCCGCCGTCGCTGCCGCCGCCCAGTGCAACCGAGTGTCCTCTGCTCCCGCCGACCCCCACTACTGTTGCCACCCCCACCACCGCCGCTGTCGTCGCCGCCGCGCAGTTGTCCATCGGCGTCGTCGCTGCTGCCGAGCCCGCCACCCCCTCCACCGCCACCGCCGCCGCCGCCGTCCAGCTCTCTGCCGAGTCCGCCACTTCCATCACCACCGCCGCCGTCGCTGCCGCCGCCCAGTCTTTCCCCACCATCGCTTCCGTTGCAGACCCCCCACCACCGTCGCCGTGTCACGTGGTGGTGGCTGCGGTAGTCCAACGCTCCTCCAGGTGCCGGGCGTGCTCGTACTCGGGCGCATAGCGGTCGCGGGTTGCGGTCGCGCGGCGCTCGAGGAGGCGCAGTTCGGCCGCCAGGTCGGGATCAAGCTTCGTTGCTGCCAGAAACTGCTGGACAACTCGTCTCCGCTCGTCAGGTGTCGTAGAGAGCGGGCGCAGGAGGCAGATGTGGTTGAGCGTCTTGTACCGTGTCAGCAGCACATACACGGTTGCGCGTTTCAGGCCGCCAGGTGGCACGGAGAGGTCCGCAACCCAGCATTCCTCCCCGAAGCTGCGGCCCTGTACGAAGTAGTCGGTCACGGCGTAGTAGTCACCCAGCGGCACGTTGACGCGACGCACGTTCTTGGTGGTGGTGCCGGTGTTGACAGCAGGTACGGTGACATTGGCTGCTGGTGAGGGGCGTGGTACGACAGTGAAGACACCACCCTTGGACGCGAAGTCCGCCAAGTCCGCTAGCACCGTATTGGGCGCGTGTCCTTTGATCGGACGGATCATGACGGCTGCGGGTAGGTAGTGAAGGCGCCAGTACGGACCATGGCCGTCGTCGGGCGGTTCGCGGCTGTCGGTGAGCAGGCCGCACGCCTCGACTTCATTGTTGTGGCAGGCGCCGGCGTCGGCGGCGACGGTGTCGAGTAGCGTGTAGCGCGCTCCTTCGTAGTACCAAGTGTCGGCGGTTGTGTGGTCGAAGGCGGCGTCTTTGACTCGCATCGCGACAGCCTTCTCGACGTGCGAGAGTGGCGGCTGCTGGGCTGTGCCGTGTTGGCGGACCGGGACGTGGTCCGCGTTCCAGCTGACCAACCGTGCACCCTTGCGACGCGCCTGGAGCATGAGCAGTCGTGTGTTGAGGGCGTGCCTGGGTTCGTTGCGTTGCAACACCACGCGGGGCTCGAGGTCCATGAGGTCCGATAGGTCGGTGATGACGCGCTGGTTGAGCGCGTCTACCAGTGCCGCCATGCGCGCTTCAGTGGGTTCGCCGCCGCCGAACATGGTTGCGAACTGCGTGAGCTGCTGACCGGACGGGCTGTTGTCTTGTCGTTGCTGCTTTTGCAGCATGAACACGGTGCTGCCGAGCTGCCGGTACAGCTGGAAGCCGTCATGCAGGCGGGCGTGCGTCTGTGGTACAGGTCGGCGAGGGCGACGTATGGTCACGGCAGTGTTGCGGTCGCTGTTGTGCTCGTCGTCACCACTGCTGCCGGCGTTGCTGCCGTCCGCACGGCGACCTTCGTCTTCGTCAGCTGAGGCTGGCCGGCGCCGGGTGTTCGGTGCCGACGGAGTGAAGTTGGGGTTCCGCTCGACGTCGGCCGCGAAGCGGTATGGTGGCGAGCCGCCCGGTTGAGGATGCTGTAGCAGGTCGCCGATTCCGCCAGCGGCGCGGCCGGACAGGACACGGGTGCTCGGGTGGGTGGGCCCAAGATGTGGCGGAGGCGGTACGTTGGCCGTACAGGAGTGGCTGATGGCGCCGAGGTGCTCATGGCTTTGCATGCCGATTTCGTCGATGAAGACGGCCCCATCACCGACGTTGCGTTTGACCTACGGAGGGTGGGGGGGAGCGTGTGGAGAAGGGGGGTGCGTAGGATGTTGGGGCGGGAGGTGTGGATTCGTGGGATGGTTGTCGTACGTGCTCCGGGGAGTGGATCGTACCTGAAGGCTGGCGTGGGCACCGCGCTTGGGAAGGTTGGCGCCACGCGAGCCGCTTTGGCTGGCAGAGATGCCGAACATCGAGTGGGTCGACAGGCTGCGGTGCACTGGGGTGTTGAAGGCGATCGCGGCGGCCCAGGAGTACGCGCATGTGGCGGCCCAGTCGGGGCTGTCATGCTGGTACGTGTACCACAGCAGCGCGTGCACGAACCGTGTCTTGCCCGTGCCCGGGGGACCCATGATGAGCATCTGTGGCGGGACGCCTGGATCGGGTTCGTTGCGGCGGTCGAAGTAGCGTGCCACGAGCATGAACGGTACAGCCTGATCCGGCGCCAGGGTGAAGAGCTCGATGGTGTCGTCAACGGTAGGCGGCTGAGCCAGACGCAGGTAGGTCGGCATCTCCGCTGTGACGAGTGCGCGGTCAGACTGTTGGCCGTCGTTCACGAGTACCGCCACTAGCGGGTAGCCGGGGCGGCGATCCAGACACAGGCGGGGGGTGCGGACGGCGGTGGTCGGCGTGGTGATGGCGCCTTCGGTCAGGACCAGGTAGCGCTTCAGCCGCTTGGAAGCCTCGCTCAGCAGCGGGATGTCGGTGGCGCGCACACGGCGGATGAAGGGGCTGGTGTTGGCACCGAGTGCGTCGGGCAGAGGAAGCGCACGGCAACGCCGGGCTGCACCGTATGCGTACAGCCCCTCCACCGTGGTGCGGTCGTACAGGTCCGTCAGGGCGACGTCAGACAGGTTGAGCCCCGTTGTCGGGTCGCCTTGGCCTGGCACAAAGTCATATCGCTCGACCTGATTGTCGTGCGGTGGCTGTGTGTCAGGGTCGGGTTCGAGGCGGCCTCGCGCGGCGTCCGGGTCATCATCATCCGAGTCACTGGAGGTGTAGTTCGGGGGGAGACCGGCAGCTGCAGCGGCGGCACGGCGCTGGCGACGTCGCAAGTTGTATTCGGCCTGGCGCCGGCCGCTGGCGAGGTGCTCTGCTTCGATGTTGTCGAGCAGGGCACTGACGCAGGCTCTGTAGGATCGGCCTGCATCGGTGGTTCCCAGGTCCGCCCACCAAGCATCGTACGCCTCCTTCACCGTCTGATTGGCGGCCACCGGCTGGCCGCGGTGAGCTTTGAAGATGCCCAACACGAATGCGTAGTAGGCGACGGCGGCTGCGGTGGTACTGCCTGCTTGCGGACGGCGGGGCAGTGCACCGCCCAGCAGGACGTACCTCGGCTGCGTCAGGCGACGGAGGACGTGTGTCAGGTACAGCGGGTGCGTCGGTTGGAAGGCGACCTTCTTGGGGGGCATGGTCGTTGCTGGACTGGTCGGTAGCTGGTCCGCAGCTGAACCGCCTGACGCAAGGGACGTCGCGGCGGCGGTGGGCCGGGCGCCAGATGGGCCGGGAGGTGCATCAGTCACGGGGGTCATAGCGGCGCCAGGGGCCTTGCGTTTGCGGTGGCGAGCTGCGGGGAGGACTTGGGCGCCAAGGATGGCAGCGTGGGGGTGCTGTGCGGGCGTCACACGTTGCACTTCGAAGTTGGCCACGATATTGTAGGCGCTGCAATCGAAGCCGCTGAGCTCCACTCCGCGCTGCGTGTAGTTCTGTACGGCGTCGGCGAGGGTGTAGCCACCGTGCTCCTCCGCCTCCACAAGCTCCACGCCGGTTTCCGCGTCTTCTGGCTCCACGGCGGACTCGGCCGCCAGTGCAGTGAACGCGCCCACCGGCAGGTAGTTGCGTTTGTACGACGCTTGAAACGTATCGTAACCCGAGAGCTTGAAGGCGACCAGTGCCATGCCGGCCGTGATGGTGGCCGTCATGCGGTGTACCGCGGCGCATAGGTTGCCGAACGCGCTGGGCCCATCGCCGCTGGCGCTGGGCGGGCTCCCCGCCATCATGAAGTCCTGCACGCGCCCGACGGCGGCACAGGTGAGGTGTGCCTGGCTGCGCTCGATTGTCTTCGCGGTGTACTTTGAACTGTAGTACGCGGCATCACGGGCACGGTCGATGGCGGGCTGTAGGAGGGGGCAGTCACCACGTTCGTCGGCGGGGCGTGCTAGTTGTGCGGCGACGTCAGCCGTGTACTCCCGGTCGACCTCACAGGCCAGAGACATCAACTGGTTGCAGCCGAACGCGAGCGCAACGGCAGGCATGTGCGGCACGAGGTTGGACGCCAGGCGGGGCAACAAGAAGAGGCCGCTGGTGCCGATCCACTGAAAGGCCGTGCGGATGAGCCGGGGGAAGGCCATGCCGCAGCTGTCGTCGGTGCCGTGGCAGCCGTGGCGCTTGCACGTCGTATTGTGGGTGTGGGTGAGGGTACCGTGTATGACGGCAGCGTGGTGGGCACGGCAGGCGGCGTGCCGTGATGGTGGAGGCAGCCCGCCGTTTGCGCACCCGGCCAGTCGCTCGAAGTCGCACGCGGCAGGCGGGCAGTCTGCCTGCACCGCCGGCACGGGCAGGCCGCGCTGCTGCGCCTCTGCCTCAGACATACCCATGACCAGAGGCTGCGTTCCACCGTCCGGGGCCGGAGCGTAGTACGGCGAGGGGTACCACATTTCGCAGAGCGCGTACGCAAGTGCCAGAGCCCGGCAGTTGGGTCCACAAAAGAATGCCTGCAGGTTCTCCAGCGCGAAGCACTCGAGATGTGCAACTCCGTGCAGGTGTAGCGCCAATCGTCCGCTCTGCTCCACCTTGACAACCACCTCGAATACGACACCGCAGAAGCAGTTCGGGTCAGTCTGCCGCATTGCCCCAGGTGCAAAGCCAAACAGCTGCTCGACCACCACCTCTTTCGTGGCAACGAGCAGCGCGGCGCAGCTGTACGGGTCTTCCTTAACGCGGCGCCACTTTTCCACCGTGCTGGTGATCTGGGCGGGACGGCCGGTGTCGTCGAACTCGATGAACTGGCCAGACGCTACAACGGCGCAGCCAGCATGCATGTCCGCCGGGTTGAGGTTGAAGAACAGCGGCGGCCAGCCAATGGTGAGGGCAGCTGCACGCATCGTGGCCTTTGCACCGTTGTAGTAGGCATCCGTGAGGTCGATTCGCAGCAAGCTGGCACGTGCGCCCTCGAGGAGAGCGCGCACCACGGGCGACTGCTGCGACAGCAGCTGCCGTCGCTGGGCGTGACGGTACGGCAGCGCCAAGATGTCCGCCATGGCGCGTACGACATCCCTCGAGACCCGCGCCGCTGGTTCACCCAGCCGTGGTCGCATGCGCAGGGCCACTCCCACTTGCGCCATACTCTGCTGACGAACGTTGATGTCGTACATGCGGGCAAGCAGCATCAAGTTGCCGCTGAACTGTGCCCGAGGCACCCGCCGTACCAGGTGGCTGCAGTATGATGCGAAGGACATTCCCGGCGGCCGCTGTCCGGACAAGCCATACGGAAACGAGACCGGGAAGCAGACGTTGAGGATGGCCGGGTGACGATCATCCAGGATCCGAGCGTCACGGCCGCCAGCGGCGAATGCAAGACGTGCACGGCCGGTCAGCAGATCATGCACCACGTTGGGCCGGGTATCAAACTCGCTGCCGTCGGTCGGAATGGCAGCAGGCTGCGGTAGGACCAGTTCCAGCTCATTCGGAGCGCCCAGGTCGGCGTCAGCTGTGTCGGGCAGAGGGGGCGGGAATCCACAAGCTTAACACGACGGACAGACAGATGGAGCGGGAATGATACTTGTAACGTATGCGCAAATTGTTCCGAGGCCGTTCGGTGGATGTGGCGGGATACGCGAATGGAGGTGTATGAAGGTGATAAAATGCACGCCCTCACTTACTCCGGATGGGAGCAGGGTCGGCTGCCTGGCGCACGACGACCGCGAGGGGCGGTAAGCCCGTAGCGCCAGCTTCTGCAGTGGACAGTAGTCACAGTCGCGCATACACCGCACATCAACAAGTGGCAATACGTAGAGTATTCCGCGACGCTTAACCTGACAGGAGGCCGAGCACGTTCGGTCGGCACACACACCAGCAGGTGCGACCCGTGCAAACCCACAGGTACGTACAGGTTGTACAACACAACAGCGACACGGGCAACTCGCAGCATTACTCTCACAGACATACCCGCCATAGGAGTGTCCGAGACAGCAGCTCCGGTCGTGGGCGCATCGGGACCTCCAGCAGATGTAGAAGTACAGAAATACCAAGGCCAGAAGGATGCGGGCGAAGCACGTGGAACCAGGATTGTCAGTTCGAAAGCGACGTATCTATGTTTCCCACCCAGCCCGTCCCCCCACCGTTTCCCGTCTGTGAGCCCCGTCGGGTTATCCCGTCTTTCAACAAGAAGGAATCACACCTGTATCAGACGGCGATGCATACGCGCCGCCGCCCTGAAGGATTTCACCAACCGCGTCTCCTTGCAACGTCTCCTGCAGCTGCCGTACACCAGCGGCGCCAGCACGGTCATGGAGGAACGTGCTCCGTAGTACGCCGGCGACCTCCGGATCTGTAGGACCGATCGCGGAGCACAGCAGTGCCTCAGGTACGTGCGCAACGCATCCCATACGCTCGTACTCCTGCAGAGCATCTTCATCCACCGCGAGCTCATCCTCATCATTGTGTTGAAGAAAGCGCACCCAGGCGACGATGACGTGTCCTCGCACTTTAATGCCAGGCGCACGGCGAACGCGATCCAGCAAGTCCTGCCGGTCTCGGACCTGGTCCACGCACACCACCGTGAACGCGCCTGCCAAATCCGCAATGCGCGCAGGCAGCTGGCCGCGTAGCATATTGGGGTCGGGGTTGACGACCGCGATGCCATGCGACTGAACGGCACACGGAAAGACCTGGGGGGGGCGGCCCGTGAGATGCACAATCAGCAGCTGCTGCATGAGACGGCCCCGCCCCAAGAGCTGGCTCTCCACAAACGTGGGGGCAGGCAGCGGGTCGCCCAGGTGATTGACAGACGGCACGTCGCCCGGATCGAGGCGCGCCAGAGCCGCTTCAGGCACTCGGCGTGCTGCAACGAGAGCGGCGACAGGCGGACATCGGTTAAGCAGACTCGAATGGCAATATAGGCGGCTCGATGAATCAAATGTGTTCATGTTCCCCTAAACGGGCCGGAGAAGGTCCTCACCCGCCAGTGCCTTCTCGCAAGAGGCACAGATAGCGAATCGATCGGAGCCACCATCGCCGCAGAACACGGTCCGATTCGGCAAGTCCGCATCAAGGCGCATGCAGAACGGCACCTCCACACTCCGCGGATCGTCGAAGCAAGGTCGCGGCTGCACCCGTGGTGGATATGGCCGCAACTCCGACGGCAGCTGCACTGGGGCCGTGCCCTCTGCAGCACCCGTCGGTGAATCCGACTCGTCAGCCCCATCGACACCACCATCACTGTCAGCCGCCACCGCATCCTCATCCACGAATGCCGCGGGATCGGCGTCAGCGCTGGCACCTGCAGTACTGCCGCGCTCGGATCTGCCGATACGATACCGTGCCGGTAAAACCGGATCCGGTGGCGGTGGTGCAACACCTTGGGCGGTGCAGGGCATGCGCCGCCAAGCCAGGGTACGCGCATGACGCGGCACGGCGCCTGTGCACATGATGTCAGCGCGTAAGATGTCCACGTTGGGGATGTCCACCCAAGCATGAAGCGCGGATTGGTCCTCCGAACACTGCTCCGAACAGACGGCACACACCCGGGAAGGCATGCGCCGACGCAGCGCGGCGGCCATGCTGGAAGCAAGCTGCAGGTGTTTCTCATATGGTACCTGCCGCTCCACCGGAAGTTGACCGCCAGGCAAATCCTGCACGCGCCCTTCCGGAATCACCCCAAGAAAATCAGGCGGTGCAGGATGCTGGCCCTCGTGCAAGCAGGGAAACCGCATGAGGTCCCGCAAACGCTCAAGCAAGCTAGCTCGCGGAAGCTGTATCCCACGCAGCTGAGCACGGGCCTGCGTGTGCGCGGCCTCTGCAGCCCTGCACTCCGGGTCTCGACGGGCAGCCGCTCGTGCAGCGGTGTTACGCCGCTGTTCCGCAGCCCTGCACTCCGGATCTCGACGGGCAGCCGCTCGTGCAGCGGTGTCACGCCCCTGCTCCGCAGCCCTGCGCTCCGGATCTTGACGGGTAGCCGCTCGTGCAGCGGTGTTACGCCCCTGCTCCGCAGCCCTGCGCTCCGGATCGAGACGAGCATCCCGCATCCGTGCTGCATCCGCGCTGAGCTGCACGCTCGACGCACTCGTCCCTCTGAAATGGAAGCCGCCGGCCAGTGTACCCAGACGCTCGCGACCACGCACCCCGGACTGTGGTGCTGCACAGGCCGGAGTGGCAACCGCGCTGAGGTCCGCGCTTAACGGACGAGATCCTGACGGGGGAAAGCCGCCAGCCAGCGTACCCAGGCGCTCGCGACCGTGAGTCCCAGCCCGCTGGGGTGAATCATTTGTTCTGTCCGTCATAAGAACAGACCGAAAGTAGTAGTAAGAAAAGTAGCAGGAAAGTAGTACGGGCGCGATATATACGCGATAGCTTACGTTGGCGGCGACTACCTTACGTTGGCGGCGATTAGTTTACGTTGGCGGCGACTAGTTTACAGCCGCCGGCTTTCATGTCATTAGTGTGCAGCCGCAGCATCGTGTGTTAAGACAAACAAATCGGACGGATGTGTATATCCGCGATGCAATCCGACCTACTGTAGCGAGCCGACGCACGCGAAGAAGGCCGTACATCTTACAAACAGCCAAACGTGTGACGTGGACAACGTTGGACGGCCGCAGATGCGCACTTCGACGCCGGTGATCTTCCCTGATCGTAGCCATAATCAAAGGAAAGATGGCTACAATATATCAGCACGTTGCACGTCGAATCGCGCACACCTGGACGCAACGACTCGCACCGCCAAACGGGGTCGACCGGAATCGAACCCACGACCTCGCCTTTTACGCCGCGATGTCTTAAGCGCGAGCGACGCTCCGAAAGCGCTACGACGCCGAGAAAAACCGTGAGTTTCCATAAAATCCCGAACGGACAGACTAGACGCGGGCTGTGGGCCCGCGAGGGGGGCCGTAGTTCCCCGTCCCCGCGGCGGAGGCGAGGGCACGCGTGCCGAATGGAAGGGGTAATACAAGAATGCAGAGGGATGCAGAGATGCAGTTCACCAGCGTGGGAGTCGAACCCACGAGCGCGCGGATCGCACTCGGCCGTGCAAGTGTGTCGTCATACAGCGAGGTGGCCGTTTGACGCTGGCATTTAACGCCATCCAGTGGCGGCAACTCCATGCACGCTCCATGCACGTTGTGTTTGGGGCAACCGGAGTGACTTACTGCTGGAGGGCCGTGACGAAAGTGGTCCGGCCCTCCGTGCTGGTGGTGACGGTGCCGGTGATGGCGAAGGAGTCGTAGGCGGTGTACGCGACCCGGTCGTTGTCGTCCGCGAAGCTCGCGTCGGCGAAGAAGTCCGCGTAGTTGGGCAGCTGTTGGAGGACGCCGGGGCTGTCCGTGCAGACTGGATACTTGCTATTGCCGACGCTGAGGACGAGCGGTATCACGGGCCGGGAGCCGACCGTCGTGACGGAGCTGGGATTCGGGGAGAGGCTGGCGGCGGCGTGTGCTCCATCCGACGGTAGGACAACGGCGGCCCGGTCGCGTTGCTCCCACGCAACCATCATGTCGTTCGTGTCGGCGCGGCTGTCGGTGGCCGCAGTGGTCTGCTGGGTAGCTGCTCGGAAGGTCTGCACCCGCTTGGGAGGGCGCTTGCCCGGGGCAGCTGCTGCCGCGACTAGCGCTCCGTTGAGGAAGATGCTGTTGTTGTACTGAGTATTGGACGGCGCGCTGATTTTGGCGGCGTAGATGTATAGCGGCGTGTTGTCGTCAGCCGCCGCTTGTAGCTGGGCAACGAAGTCGTCGGGCGCGGATTGCTTGACCGCCAGCTCCACGCAGCCGAGGTCGGGGGCGTCGGGGTTGCCGCACGCGACCCAGGCGTTGAACTTGCGGAAGGGTCCGCCGCGGAACAGCTTACCGTGCGGGACGACCAGGAGGGCGCTGCCGTCGGCCGGGTACTTGTCCTCGGCGTCCGCTTTGTCGGTTGCCGCGTTGTACGTCGGATAACGCAGCTTGGCGGTGTAAAGCATCGGGAGGACGGAGGTGCTGGCCACGGAAATTTGAGTCGTCGGGGTGACCTTGTATTGGGCCAGTGTCGGTCCGGCGAAGCGGGAGGTGACGAAGGCGGGCAGGGCAGCTGGCTCCACGTTCGTGAACGTGACGGCCCGTGCAAAGGCGTGGTTGGTTTCCATGTCGGCTAGGGCGCGGTTATCGAGCTGCAGGATGATGACGCCCTGTCCGACTGTGTTCACGCCTGCGACGAAGCTGCCGTTTCGGTTGGGTGCGCCGGCAAAGAGCCGGTCTTCATCTTTAGTCACCGGGCCGGCGGTGAAGGTGACGTGGCAGGTGACGGTTCGCGACCTACGGATGGGGTCGTTAGTCGCATGTTAGTCCTCATCCTTAAAGATGGCCCGTAGCTATCGCTTACGTGGACGCGGAGGCAGCGTCGGTGGGGCTGCCGAAGGTGGACGTGCTGCTTGTAGACGGTGCCGGGGTGAGTCGCCGGCGTTTGGGGTCGGGCGATTCCATTCGGGGCGGGAAGGGACGACGGAAAGCGGCGCAGTATATGGGTAGAGAGACGTTAAGGTAGAGTACAAGTTATGGGAAGCTCCGTGTGTTTAACGCTGTGCAACGCTGGACACCGCGGTACAACGCCTGTACAAGATTGGCAATCTTGTGTTCAAATCCGCCTCATCAACCCACGGGTCACCGCGGTCCACTTGCTGCGCGCGGCAACCTCGACGGCCCCGTTCTCGGCATCTTTCGGACGCGCAGAGTCCGTCCGTCCGACGGCTTCGTTACCCAGCTGCAAGTCACACGATTGTCGGGCATCGGCATTACAAGGCATCCGTCGTCCAGCGCCAACCCGCCCGATCCACACCTCCTACCTCCCCTTCTTCGCGCCTTCTGCCTTCGCTATTGCCGCGGTCACCACTTCGCCACTCTGCCACTTCCATCACGACTGTCGCCGTCGTTGCCGCCGCCTTGTCCTTCGTCATCGTTGCCTTCGTTGCAGACCTTCGTTGCAGAACCCCCACCATCGTCGCCGTGTCACGTGGTGGGCTAGACGCCTGATAGCTGCGGACGGCTCGTGTGTAGACTAGGTCCTCAAGTGCGAAATCCCGGTTTGTTGCGTCAGGTGGTGATGGATGCGATAGTCCGGTGCCGGGCGTGCTTTTACGGACTTTGGCAGCGGGATGTCGGTGGCGCGCACACGGCGAATGAAAGGGCTGGTGTTGGCACCGAGTGTGGCGAATGAAGGGGCTGGTGTTGGCAACGCAGGTTGCACAGACGTTCGCAGGGACGGTCTTGTCAATTCGGTTTCGTTCGTCAGGTGTGGCAGAGAGCGGGTACAGGAGGCGGGAACGTGTGTCGTAACGGTCCAGCAGCATTTTGGAAGACTCGAAGCGAACACTGAACACGGGTGTTTGTCCGTGTGCTTTCACTCCGGCACCCAGGCCACCTAGGGTCGCGGAACCTAAGGTACGCTGTGGATTGCAGGGGGCGTACAGACGGGAGGGGGGGCTGTCCGTGCGCCACCGCGTCCTAAGGCGCAATCGACTGCGGACGAGCGCAATCTACAACGCCCCCTTCAATTCACAGCGTACTTTAGGCTCCACGACCCCGTAGTTTCAACCTGGATGGCCTGGCTGCCGAAGTGGAACACGGACTGGCACCCGTGTCACTTCGGTGCTCGCCTAGAGTCTTCGAACATGCTGCCGAGTCGCCACAACACACTTGACTACGGCCGTCTCCTGTACTCATTCTCTGCCCCACCTGTGTGATCTGCGTTGCTTGCATGCGGCAGATGTATCGTAATGCCAACGTCCGGCACATATCTATACTTACACCTACGGCCGAAGCGCTACCTGGTCAGGTAAGATCCACTCTCCGGAGCACGTAGGAGACCCATACCACGGATCTACACCTCCCTCCCTACGTGCACTCCTTCTTCGCGCGCTCCGTCCTTCGCCTTCGTAGGTCAAATGCAACGCCTCTTGCCCTTGTCACTGCCGCCGTCGTCGTACAGCTATCCGCCGAGTCCGTCAGACCTCCAGTTCCCCACCATCCTACGCGCTCTCCTTCTCCGCGCTTCGCGCCTTTGTTACTGCCGTCGCCGTCGTGCAGCCATCTGCCGAGTCCGTCACTTCCATCATCACTGCCGCCGTCGCTGCCGCCGCGAGGGGTGCCGGTCTTGTGTTGAAATGCGCGTCATGGACTCAAGGGTCACCGTCATGGTCATGGTACGGACATTGACATTAGAATACGTCGGCCGCATGCAGGCAACACAGGTCGCAAAGGGGTTGGGAGATGTAGGGACGGCGGTGTGGCAGAGAGCGGGCACAGGAGGCGGAAAGGTGTGTTGTAGCGGTCCAGCAGCATGTTGGGGATTCCAGGCAACCACCGAAATGGTACAGGTGCCTGTCCGTGTGCTTGCATCACCCGTACTTCACTCTACAGCGTACCAGGTTCCACGACCTGGGTGCCGGAGTGAAGTACGGGTGACGAAAGCACATGGACAAACACCCGTGTCATTTCGGTGCTTGCTTCGACTCCCCAACACGCTGCTGGACCGCTACAACACACTCGACCACGGCCGTCTCTTGTGCTCAACCTTTGCCCCACAGACTACGTCGTCCCTGCGTCTCTCAACACTTGCGCGACTCGTGTTGCCCGCATGCGGCAGATGTATTGCAATGCTAACGTCCGGCACATATTTACACCTCCCATCGCAGCATCCTACGCACCCTCCTTCTTCACACGTTCCCCCCCATCCGTCGTAGGTCGGACGCAACGTCGGTGACGACACGGTAACACGGTGGTGTTCTGTCTACTCCCTCTAGTCTATTTTCGCGACGAAATCGGCATGCAGAGCCATGAGCACCTCGGCGTCACCAGCCACTCCGGGACGAGCAACGTACGATCAACGTACCGCGTCCGCCACATCTCGGGCCCACCTAGCACTCGGAATCGGCAACCTGCCACAGCGTTCTCATCCACACCCGCATCCTCATCTTCATCCGCCGCCCTGTTTTTCGCCACCGTCGCCTCCGTTGCAGACCCCTCACCATCGTCGCCGTGTCACGTGGTGGTGGCTGCGGTAGTCCAACGCTCCTCCAGGTGCCGGGCGTGCTCGTATTCGGGTGCATAGCGGTTGCGGGTTGCGGTCGCGCGGCGGTCAAGGAGGCGCAGTTCGGCCGCCAGGTCGGGGTCGAGCTTTGTTGCTGCCAGAAACTGCTGGACAACTCGTTTTCGCTCGTCGGGTGTCGTAGAGAGCGGGCGCAAGAGGCGGATGTGGTTGAGTGTCTTGTACCGTGTCAGTAGTACATACACGGTTGCGCGCTTCAAGCCGCCAGGTGGGACGGAGAGGTCCGCAACCCAGCATTCTTCCTTGAAACTGCGACCCTGTACGAAATAGTCGGTCACGGCGTAGTAGTCACCCAGCGGCACGTTGATGCGACGCACGTTCTTGGTGGCGGTGCCGGTGTTGACAGCAGGTACGGTGATATTGGCTGCTGGTGAGGGGCGTGGTACGACGGTGAAGGCACCACCTTTGGATGCGAAGTCCGCCAAGTCCGCTAGCACCGTATTGGGCGCGTGTCCTTTAATTGGACGGACCATGACGGCTGCGGGTAGGTAGTGAAGGCGCCAGTACGGGCCGTGGCCGTCGTCGGGCGGTTCGCGGCTGTCGGTGAGCAGGCCGCACGCCTCGACTTCATTGTTGTGGCAGGCGCCAGCGTCGGCGGCAACGGTGTCGAGTAGCGTGTAGCGTGCTCCTTCGTAGTACCAAGTGTCGGCGGTTGTGTGGTCGAAGGCGGCGTCTTTGACTCGCATCGCGACAGCCTTCTCGACGTGCGAGAGTAGCGGCTGCTGGGCTGTGCCGTGTTGGCGGACCGGGACGTGGTCCGCGTTCCAGCTGACCAACCGTGCACCCTTGCGACGCGCCTGGAGCATGAGCAGTCGTGTGTTGAGGACGTGCCTGGGTTCGTTGCGTTGCAACACCACGCGGGGCTCGAGGTCCGTGAGGTCCGATAGGTCGGTGATGACGCGTTGGTTGAGCGCGTCTATCAATGCCGCCATGCGCGCTTCAGTGGGTTCGCCGCCGCCGAACATGGTCGCGAACTGCGTGAGCTGCTGACCGGACGGGCTGTTGTCTTGTCGTTGTTGTTTTTGCAGCATGAACACGACGTTGCCGAGCTGCCGGTACAGCTGGAAGCCATCGTGCAGGCGGGCGTGCGTCTGTGGTACGGGTCGGCGAGGGCGACGCATGGTCGCGGCAGTGTCGCGGTCGTTGTTGTGCTCGTCACTGCTGCTGGTGTTGCTGCCATCCGCACGGCGACCTTCGTCTTCGTCAGCCGAGGCTGGCCGGCGCCGGGTGTTCGGTGCCGACGGAGTGAAGTTGGGGTTCCGCTCAACGTCGGCCGCGAAGCGGTATGGTGGCGAACCGCCCGGTTGAGGATGCTGTAGCAGGTCGCCGATTCCGGCAGCGGCGCGGCCGGACAGGACACGGGTGCTCGAGTGGGTGGGTCCAAGATGTGACGGGGGCGGTACGCTGGCCGTACAGGAGTAGCTGATGGCGCCGAGGTGCTCATGGCTCTGCATGCCGATTTCGTCGATGAAGACAGCGCCATCACCGACGTTGCGTTTGACCTACGAAGGGTGGGGGGGAGCGCGTGGAGGTGTGGATTCGTGGGATGGTTGTCGTACGTGCTCCGGCAAGTGGATCGTACCTGAAGGCTGGCGTGGGCACCGCGCTTGGGAAGGTTGGCGCCACGCGAGCTGCTTTGGCTCGCAGAGATGCCGAACATCGAGTGGGTCGACAGGCTGCGGTGCACTGGGGTGTTGAAGGCGATCGCGGCGGCCCAGGAGTACGCGCATGTGGCGGCCCAGTCGGGGCTGTCGTGCTGGTACGTGTACCACAGCAGCGCGTGCACGAACCTTGTCTTGCCCGTGCCCGGGGGACCCATGATGAGCATCTGCGGCGGAACGCCTGGATCGGGTTCGTTGCGGCGGTCGAAGTAGCGTGCCACGAGCATGAACGGTACAGCCTGATCCGGCGCCAGGGTGAAGAGCTCGATGGTGTCGTCAACGGTAGGCGGCTGAGCCAGACGCAGGTATGTCGGCATCTCCGCTGTGACGAGTGCGCGGTCAGATTGTTGGCCGTCGTTCATGAGTACCGCCACTAGCGGGTAGCCGGGGCGGCGATCCAGACACAGGCGGGGGGGGCGGACGGCGGTGGCCGGCGTGGCGATGGCGCCTTCGGTCAGGACCACGTAGCGCTTCAACCGCTTGGAAGCTTCACTCAGCAGCGGGATGTCGGTGGCGCGTACACGGCGAATGAAGGGGCTGGTGTTGGCACCGAGTGCGTCGGGTAGAGGAAGCGCACGGCAACGCCGGGCTGCACCGTATGCGTACAGCCCCTCCACCGTGGTGCGGTCGTACAGGTCCGTCAGGGCGACGTCAGACAGGTTGAGCCCCGTCGTCGGGTCGCCTTGGCCTGGCACGAAGTCATATCGCTCGACCTGATTGTCGTGTGGTGGCTGTGTGTCAGGGTCGGGTTCGAGGCGGCCTCGCGCGGCGTCCGGGTCGTCATCATCCGAGTCACTGGAGGTGTAGTTCGGGGGGAGACCGGCAGCCGCAGCGGCGGCGCGGCGCTGGCGACGTCGCAAGTTGTATTCGGCCTGGCGCCGGCCGCTGGCGAGGTGCTCTGCTTCGATGTTGTCAAGCAGGGCACTGACGCAGGCTCTGTAGGATCGGCCTGCACCGGTGGTTCCCAGGTCCGTCCACCAAGCATCGTACGCTTCCTTCACCGTTTGATTGGCAGCCACCGGCTGGCCACGGTGAGCCTTGAAGATGCCCAACACGAATGCGTAGTAGGCGACGGCGGCTGCGGTGGTACTGCCTGCTTGAGGACGGCGGGGCAGTGCACCGCCCAGCAGGACGTACCTCGGCTGCGCCAGGCGACGGAGGACGTGTGTCAGGTACAGCGGGTGCGTCGGTTGGAAGGCCACCTTCTTGGGGGGAATGGTCGTTGCTGGACTGGTCGGTAGCTGGTCCGCAGCTGAACCGCCTGACGCAAGGAACGTCGCGGCGGCGGTGGGCTGGGCGCCAGATGGGCCGGAAGGTGCATCAGTCACGGGGGTCACAGCGGTGTTAGAGGCCTTGCGTTTGCGGTGACGAGTCGCGGGAAGGACTTGGGCGCCAAGGATAGCAGCGTGGGGGTGCTGTGCGGGCGTCACACGTTGCACTTCGAAGTTGGCCACGATATTGTAGGCGCTGCAATCGAAGCCGCTGAGCTCCACTCCGCGCTGCGTATAGTTCTGTACGGCGTCGGCGAGAGTGTAGCCACCGTGCTCCTCTGCCTCCACAAGCTCCACGCCGGTTTCCGCGTCTTCTGGCTCCACGGCGGACTCGGCCGCCAGTGCAGTGAATGCGCCCACCGGCAGGTAGTTACGTTTGTACGACGCTTGAAACGTATCGTGACCCGAGAGCTTGAAGACGATCAGTGCCATGCCGGCCGTGATGGTGGCCGTCATGCGGTGTACCGCGGCGCATAGGTTGGCGAACGCGCTGGGGCCATCGCCGCTGGCGCTGGGCGGGCTCCCCGCCATCATGAAGTCCTGCACGCGCCCGACGGCGGCACAGGTGAGGTGTGCCTGGCTGCGCTCGATTGTCTTTGCGGTGTACTTTGAACTGTAGTACGCAGCATCACGGGCACGGTCGATGGCGGGCTGTAGGAGGGGGCAGTCACCACGTTCGTTGACGGGGCGTGCTAGTTGTGCGGCGACGTCAGCCGTGTACTCCCGGTCGACCTCACAGGCCAGGGACATCAACTGGTTGCAGCCGAACGCGAGCGCAACGGCAGGCATGTGCGGCACGAGGTTGGACGCCAGGCGGGGCAACAAGAAGAGGCCGCCGGTGCCGATCCACTGAAAGGCCGTGCGGATGAGCCGGGGGAAGGCCATGCCGCAGCTGTCGTCGGTGCCGTGGCAGCCGTGGCGCTTGCAGGTCGTATTGTGGGTGTGGGTGAGGGTACCGTGTATGACGGCAGCGTGGTGGGCACGGCAGGCGGCGTGCCGTGATGGTGGAGGGAGCCCGCCGTTCGCGCACCCGGCCAGTCGTTCGAAGTCGCACGCGGCAGGTGGGCAATCTACCTGCACCGCCGGCACGGGCAGGCCGTGCTGCTGCGCCTCCGCTTCAGACATACCCATGACCAGAGGCTGCGTTGCACCGTCCGGGGCCGGAGCGTAGTACGGCGAAGGATACCACATTTCGCAGAGCGCATACGCAAGTGCCAGAGCCCGGCAGTTGGGTCCACAAAAGAACGCCTGCAGGTTCTCCAGCGCGAAGCACTCGAGATGTGCAACTCCGTGCAGGTGTAACGCCAATCGCCCGCTCTGCTCCACCTTGACAACCACCTCGAATACGACACCGCAGAAGCAGTTCGGGTCAGTCTGCCGCATTGCCCCAGGTGCAAAGCCAAACAGCTGCTCGACCACCACTTCTTTCGTGGCAACGAGCAGCGCGGCGCAGCTGTACGGGTCTTCCTTAACGCGGCGCCACTTTTCCACCGTGCTGGTGATCTGGGCGGGACGGCCGGTGTCGTCGAACTCGATGAACCGGCCAGACGCTACAACGGCGCAAGCAGCATGCATGTCCGCCGGGTTGAGGTTGAAGAACAGCGGCGGCCAGCCAATAGTGAGGGCAGCTGCACGCATCGTGGCCTTCGCACCGTTGTAGTAGGCATCCGTGAGGTCAATTCGCAGCAAGCTGGCACGTGCGCCCTCGAGGAGAGCGCGCACCACGGGCGACTGCTGCGACAGCAGCTGCCGTCGCTGGGCGTGACGGTACGGCAGCGCCAAGATGTCCGCCATGGCGCGTACGACATCCCTTGAAACTCGCGCCGCTGGTTCACCCAGCCGTGGTCGCATGCGCAGGGCCACTCCCACCTGCGCCATGCTCTGCTGCCGAACATTGATGTCGTACATGCGGGCAAGCAGCATCAAGTTGCCGCTGAACTGTGCCCGAGGCACCCGCCGTACCAGGTGGCTGCAGTATGATGCGAAGGACATTCCCGGCGGCCGCTGTCCGGACAAGCCATACGGAAACGAGACCGGGAAGCAGACGTTGAGGATGGCCGGATGACGATCATCCAGGATCCGAGCGTCACGGCCGCCAGCGGCGAATGCAAGACGTGCACGGCCGGTCAGCAGATCATGCACCACGTTGGGCCGGGTATCAAACTCGCTGCCGTCGGTCGGAACGGCAGCGGGCTGCGGCAGGACCAGTTCCAGCTCATTCGGAGCGCCCAGGTCGGCATCAGCTGTGTCGGACAGAGGGGACGGGAATCCACAAGCTTAACACGACGGGCAGACAGATGGACGGGTGCACCCTCTTGAGGTCGTATGTATGCGCGAATTGTTTCGAGGCCGTTCGGTGGATGTGACGGAATACGCGAATGGAGGTGTACGAAGGTGATAAAATGCACGCCCTCACTCACTCCGGATGGGAGCAGGGTCAGCTGCCTGACGCACGACGACCGCGAGGGGCGGTAAGCCCGTAGCGCCAGCTTCTGCAGTGAACAGTAGTCACAGTCGCGCACACACCGTAGATCAACAAGTGGCAATACGTAGAGTATTCCCCCACGCCTAACCTGACAGGAGGCTGAGCGCGTCCGATCGACACACAGACCAGCAGCCGCGACCCGTGCAAACCCACGGGTACGTACAGGTCGCAAAACACAGCAGCGGCACGGGCAACTCGCAGCTGTGCCCTCACAGACATACCCGCCATAGGAGTGTCCGAGACGGTAGGCCCGGTCGTGGGCACATCGGGACCTCCAGCAGATGTCAAGGCCGGAAGGATGCGGGCAAAGCACGTGGAACCAAAATTGTCAGTCCGATAGTGACGTATCTACGTTTCCCGCCCGGCACGTCTCCCAACCGTTCCCCGTCTGTGAGCCCCGTCGGCTTACCCCGACTTTCAACAAGAAGGAAGCACACCTGTATCAGACGGCGATACATACGCACCGTCGCCCTGAACGATTTCACCAGCCGTGTTTTCTTGTAACGTCTCCTGCAGCTGCCGTACATCAGCGGCGCCAGTGCGGTCATGGAGGAACGTGCTCCGTAGTACGCCGGCGACTTCCGGATCTGTAGGACCGATCGCGGAGCGCAGCAGCGCCTCGGGTACCTGCGCAACACATCCCATACGCTCGTACTCCCGCAGAGCATCTTCATCCACCACGAGCTCATCCTCGTCGTTGTGTTGAAGAAAGCGTACCCAGGCGACGACGACGTGTCCTCGCACTTTAACGCCAGGCGCACGGCGAACGCGATCCAGCAAGTCCTGCCGGTCTCGGACCTGATCCACGCACACCACCGTGAACGCACCTGCCAAATCCGCAATGCGCGCAGGCAGCTGACCGCGTAGCATGTTGGGATCGGGGTTGACGACCGCGATACCATGCGACTGAACGGCACACGGGAAGACCTGGGGGGGACGGCCCGTGAGATGCACAATCAGCAGCTGCTGCATCAGACGGCCCCGCCCCAAGAGTTGACTTTCCACAAACGTCGGTGTAGGCAGCGGGTCGCCCAGGTGATTGACAGACGGCACGTCGCCCGGATCGAGACGCGCCAGAGCCGCTTCAGGCACTCGGCGTACTGCAACGAGAGCGGCGACAGGCGGACATCGGTTAAGCAAACTCGAATGGCAATATAGGCGGCTCGACGAATCAAATGTGTTCATGTTCCCCTAAACGAGCCGGAAAAGATCCTCACCCGCCAGTGCCTTCTCGCAAGAGGCGCAGATAACGAATCGCTCGGAGCCACCATCGCCGCAGAACACGGTCCGGTTCGGCAAATCCGCATCAAGGCGCATGCAGAACGGCACCTCCACACTCCGCGGATCGTCGAAGCAAGGTCGCGGCTGCACCCGTGGTGGATATGGCCGCAACTCCGATGGGGCCGTGCCCTCTGCAGCACCCGTCGATGAATCCGACTCGTCAGCCCCATCGACACCACCATCACTGTCAGCCGCCGCCGCATCTTCATCCACGAATGCCGTGGGATCGGCGTCAGCGCTGGCACCCGCAGTACTGCCGCGCTCCGATCTGCCGATACGATACCGCACCGGTAAAACCGGATCCGGTGCCGGTGGTGCAACACCTTGGGCGGTGCAGGGCATGCGCCGCCAAGCCAGGGTACGCGCATGACGCGGCACGGCGCCTGTGCACATGATGTCAGCGCGTAAGATGTCCACGTTGGGGATGTCCACCCAAGCACGAAGCGCGGATTGGTCCTCCGAACACTGCTCCGAGCAGACGGCACACACCCGGGAAGGCATGCGCCGACGCAGTGCGGCGGCCATGCTGGAAGCAAGCTGCAGGTGTTTCTCATATGGTACCTGCCGCTCCACCGGAAGTTGACCACCAGGCAAATCCTGCACGCGCCCTTCCGGAATCACCCCAAGAAAATCAGGCGGCGCAGGGTGCCGGCCCTCGTGCAAGCAGGGAAACCGCATCAGGTCCCGCAAACGCTCAAGCAAGCTAGTTCGCGGAAGCTGTATCCCACGCAGCTGAGCACGGGCCTGCGCGTGCGCGGCCTCTGCAGCCCTGCACTCCGGGTCTCGACGGGCAGCCGCTCGTGCAGCGGTGTTACGCCGCTGTTCCGCAGCCCTGCACTCCGGATCTCGACGGGCAGCCGCTCGTGCAGCGGTGTTACGCCGCTGTTCCGCAGCCCTGCGCTCCGGATCTTGACGCGCAACCGCTCGCGCAGCAGCGTCACGCTCCTGCTCCGCAGCCGCGCGCTCCGGATCGAGACGAGCATCCCGCATCCGTGCTGCATCCGCGCTGAGCTGCACGCACGACGCACTCGTCCCTCTGAAACCTCTGAAATGGAAACCGCCGGCCAGTGTACCCAGACGCTCCCGACTACGCACCTCGGACTGCGGCGCCGCACAGAGCGAAGTGGCAAGCGCGGACCTCTGCCCGTCAGCGACGTCACGCCCCTGCTCCGCAGCCCTGCGCTCCGGATCGAGACGAGCTTCCCGCATCTGTATTGCATCCGCGCTGAGCTGCACGCTCGACGCACTCGTACCTCTCAAATGGAAACCGCCGGCCAGTGTACCCAGGCGCTCGCGACCGCGAGCCTCAGCCCGCCGAGGCGAATCATTTATTCGGTCCGTCATAACTGATGGGAGCCGTCTCTAAACGAACCGACGGCCGGGCCAACGGGGGGACGAACCGACGAGGAACGATCCGACAACTGTAAAGAGCCCAAGTCCAGGAAAAGCCGGCGACTGCACGTTAAGAGAAAGAAGTCGAACGGATATATATATATATATATCCGCGACCACGATGCATATGATACCTGGGGCGAGCCGACGCACGCAAAGAAGGCCGTACGCCTTTCAAAAAGCCACACATTTTACGCAAACAACGTTGGACGGGACGCGCACCGGCGTTGGATGACGCGGTCATCCAACGCCGGAAGGTTCGAATATATGGCTATCAAATACGTATGGGTATATATCAATCCGGTCCGACTACAATATTACAAGTATGTATAGCGAACCGCGCACCCGGAGATGCATCGAGTCGCGCCGCGATCGCTCAGCGAGAACCATCCGGTGACGACCGGAATCGAACCCGCGACCTCGCCTTTTACGCCGCGATGTCTTAAGCGCGCGCTGAGCTCCGAAACCCGAGAACGACGGCCCGAAAAACGCGAGTTTCCAGAAAAAACCGAACAGACGGACGGACAACGAAAAATCGGGGTAAGGTCTCCGTTCCGACGACGGAACGACTATCGTCGTTCACGTCTATGTCGGAACTACGACGACTAGACGCGGGCTGTTCGCCCGCGAGGGGGGCCGTAGTTCCCCGGGGAGCGACCGCGGAGGCGAGGGTATGCGCGCCAACGCAGCACGGTGGCCATGCCGGAAGCGAGGTGCAGGTGGGTAATCCTGCCGGTCTCGGACCTGGTCTACGCACACCACCGTGAACGCGCCTGCACGCCTGCGTCCGTCATGGCATCGACCCCGCGCTGCACTTGCCTCCGTCTCGCCGAGGTCCCATACGCTTGTACTCCTGCAGAGCATCTTCATCCACCGCAAGTTCGTCCTCATCGTTGTGCGGACGAAAGCGCACCCAGGCGACGCTGACGTGTCCTCGCACTTTAATGCCAGGTGCACGGCGGACGCGATCCAGCAAGTCCTGCCAGTCTCGGACCTCGTCCACGCACACCACCGGGAACGTGCCTGCGCGCCTGCGTCCGTCTCGGCGTCGACCCCGCGCTGCACTTGCCTCCGTCTCGCCGAGGTCCGCCGATCTGTCATTCCGTCTTTTGTGCGTTGTCCGTCGTGAACGACGATAGTCGTTCCGTCGTCGGAACGGAGACCTTACGCCGATCTTAGGGGGACGTTGTCCGTCTGTCCGTCCGTCCAACACGCGCAGGCAGCTGGCCACGTAGCATATTGGGGTCGGGGTTGAGGACCGCGATGCCATGTGACTGAACGGATGGAAGCCGTCTTCAGCCGCGGACGAAAGCACACCCAGGCGACGATGACGTGATCCGTCCGTCTCGGCGTCGACGCCGTGCTGCACTTGCCTCCGTCTCACCGAGGTCCGCCGGTCTGTCGTTCCGTCGGATGTTCTCGTCGTCGTAGTGCGCGCCGGCCTTTTGTGCGTTGTCCGTCAAGAACGACGATAGTCCGTCGAAAGCAATGTACGTATGTTTCCCGCCGCCCCCTCCCCCCACCGTTTCCCGTCTGTGAGCCCCGTCGGGTTACCCCGTCTTTCAACAAGAAGGAAGCACACCTGTATCAGACGGCGATGCATACGCGCCGCTGCCGTGCAGCATTTCACCAGCCGTGTTTCCTTGTAACGTCTCCTGCAGCGGCCATACACCAGCGGCGCCAGTGCGGTCATTAAGGAGTGTGCTTCGCAGTACGCCGGCGACCTCCGGATCTGTAGGACCGATCGCGGAGCGCAGCAGTGCCTCAGGTACTTGTGCAACGCATCCCATACGCTTGTACTCCTGCAGAGCATCTTCATCCACCGCAAGTTCGTCCTCATCGTTGTGCTGACGAAAGCGCACCCAGGCGACGCTGACGTGTCCTCGCACTTTAATGCCAGGTGCACGGCGGACGCGATCCAGCAAGTCCTGCCGGTCTGGGACCTCGTCCACGCACACCACCGGGAACGTGCCTGCGCGGCTGCGTCCGTCTCGGCGTCGACCCCGCGCTGCACTTGCCTCCGTCTCGCCGAGGTCCGCCGATCTGTCATTCCGTCTTTTGTGCGTTGTCCGTCGTGAACGACGATAGTCGTTCCGTCGTCGGAACGGAGACCTTACGCCGATCTTAGGGGGACGTTGTCTGTCTGTCCGTCCGTCCAACACGCGCAGGCAGCTGGCCACGTAGCATATTGGGGTCGGGGTTGAGGACCGCGATGCCATGTGACTGAACGGATGGAAGCTGTCTTCAGCCGCAATACCACGCATCGTGTGATATATACGCGATCTATATGCGATACAATCCCACAGTAGCGAGCCGACGCCTGTAAATAGCCCAGCTTCGTGAAAGGCCGTGCAGCTTACGTTGGCGGCGCCACCGACCAGTGTGCAGTAATGCAGTGTGCAGCCGCAGTACCGTATGTTAAGATAAAGAAATCGGACGGATGTGTATATCCGCGATGCAATCCGACCTACTGTAGCGAGCCGACACACGCGAAGAAGGCCGTACATCTTACAAGAAGCCCTACATTTCACGCGGACAACGTTGGACGGCCGCAGATGCGCACTTCGACGCCGGTGATCTTCCCTGATCGTAGCCATAATCATAGATGGCTACAATATATATTGGCATGTCGCACGTCGAATCGCGCACCTGTAACGCGGCGCGAAACATCCGGTGCGACGACTTGCACATGCATCAGCATATTACATATGTCATATTATGTTATATGAGATCATGTCATTCACGATAAAATGTGTGCCCTTGCACGTGTGCGCATACTTGCGCACACAACAAAGAGTCGAACAGACGGACTTGCACATGCATCAGCATATCACATATGTCAGGTGCGCAAGGCGCATCGTTGCGTCCAGGTGCGCAATTTGACGTGCCGTATTCGATGTGCCATAATGTCATAATATCATACACGGCCAGACGCCGCCGCGGCGACGATTCGTGCCGCGAAACGTGCGGTGACGACACGGCGACGATTCGTGCCGCGAAACGTCCGGTTCGCGCCATGAAACGTCCGGTGACGATAAAAGGCATGCCCTTGCATATGTGCGTGCCCTTGCATATATTGAGATGTCGCACCTGAACGCGCCGTGAAACGTCCGGTGACGGCGCGGTGACGATTCGTGCCGTGAAACGTCCGGTTCGCGCAAGGCGCATCGTTGCGTCCAGGTGCGCAATTTGACGTGCCGTATTCGATGTGCCATGTGCCATAATATCATAATATCATACACGGCCAGACGCCGCCGCGGCGACGATTCGTGCCGCGAAACGTGCGGTGATGACACGGCGACGATTCGTGCCATGAAACGTCCGGTTCGCGCCATGAAACGTCCGGTGACGATAAAAGGCATGCCCTTGCATATGTGCGTGCCCTTGCATATATTGAGATGTCGCACCTGAACGCGCCGCAAATCCTGTGACGACGACGCGGTGACAATTTGTGCCGCGAAACGTCCGGTGACGACCGGAATCGAACCCGCGACCTCGCCTTTTACGCCGCGACGTCTTAAGCGCGACCGACGCTCCGAAGGCGCTACGACGCCGAAGAAAACGGCGAGTTACCAAATATGTTCCAGACGGACGGACTAGACGCGGGCCGTCCGCCCGCGAGGGGGGCCGTAGTTCCCCGTCCCCGCGGCGGAGGCGAGGGCACGCGTGCCGAATGGAAGGGGTAATACAGGGATGCAGAGATGCAGTTCACCAGCGTGGGAGTCGAACCCACGAGCGCGCGGATCGCACTCGGCCGTGCAAGCGTGTCGTCATACAGCGAGGTGGCCGTTTGACGCTGGCATTTAACGCCATCCAGTGGCGGCAACTCCATGCACGCACCTGTGTTTGGGGCAACCGGAGTGACTTACTGTTGGAGGGCCGTGACGAAAGTGGTCCGGCCCTCCGTGCTGGTGGTGACGGTGCCGGCGATGGCGAAGGAGTCGTAGGCGGTGTACGCGACGCGGTCGTTGTCGTCCGCGAAGCTCGCGTCGGCGAAGAAGTCCGCGTAGTTGGGCAGCTGTTGGAGGACGCTGGGGCTGTCCGTGCAGACTGGATACTTGCTATTGCCGACGCTGAGGACGAGTGGTATGACGGGCCGGGAGCCGACCGTCGTGACGGAGCTGGGATTCGGGGAGAGGGTGGCGGCGGCGTGTGCTCCATCCGACGGTAGGACAACGGCGGCCCGGTCGCGTTGCTCCCACGCAACCATCATGTCGTTCGTGTCGGCGCGGCTGTCGGTGGCCGCAGTGGTCTGCTGGGTAGCTGCTCGGAAGGTCTGTACCCGCTTGGGAGGGCGCTTGCCCGGGGCAGCTGCTGCCGCGACTAGCGCCCCGTTGAGGAAGATGCTGTTGTTGTACTGAGTATTGGACGGCGCGCTGATTTTGGCGGCGTAGATGTATAGCGGCGTGTTGTCGTCAGCCGCCGCTTGTAGCTGCGTAACGAAGTTGTCGGGCGCGGATTGCTTGACCGCCAGCTCCACGCAGCCGAGGTCGGGGGCGTCGGGGTTGCCGCACGCGACCCAGGCGTTGAACTTGCGGAAGGGTCCGCCGCGGAACAGCTTACCGTGCGGGACGACCAGGAGGGCGCTGCCGTCGGCCGGGTACTTGTCCTCGGCGTCCGCTTTGTCGGTTGCCGCGTTGTATGTGGGATAACGCAGCTTGGCGGTGTACAGCATCGGGAGGACGGAGGTGCTGGCCACGGAAATTTGAGTCGTCGGGGTGACCTTGTATTGGGCCAGTGTCGGTCCGGCGAAGCGGGAGGTGACGAAGGCGGGCAGGGCAGCTGGCTCCACGTTCGTGAACGTGACGGCCCGTGCAAAGGCGTGGTTGGTCTCCATGTCGGCTAGGGCGCGGTTATCGAGCTGCAGGATGATGACGCCCTGTCCGACTGTGTTTACGCCTGCGACGAAGCTGCCGTTTCCGTTCGGTGCGCCGGCAAAGAGCCGGTCTTCATCTTTAGTCACCGGGCCGGCGGTGAAGGTGACGTGGCAGGTGACGGTTCGCGACCTACGGATGGGGTCGTTAGTCGCATGTTAGTCCTCATCCTTAAAGATGGCCCGTAGCTATCGCTTACGTGGACGCGGAGGCAGCGTCGGTGGGGCTGCCGAAGGTGGACGTGCTGCTTGTAGACGGTGCCGGGGTGAGTCGCTGGCGTTTGGGGTCGGGCGATTCCATTCGGGGCGGGAAGGGACGACGGAAAGCGGCGCAGTATATGGGTAGAGAGATGTTAAGGTAGAGTACAAGTTATGGGAAGCTCCGTGTGTTTAACGCTGTGCAACGCTGGACACCGCGGTATAACGCCTGTACAAGATTGGCAATCTTGTGTTCAAATCCGCCTCATCAACCCACGGGTCACCGCGGTCCACTTGCTGCGCGCGGCAACCTCGACGGCCCCGTTCTCGGCATTACAAGGCATCCGTCGTCCAGCGACAACGCGCCCGATCCACACCTCCCACCTCCCCTTCTTCGCGCTTTCTGCCTTCGCTACTGCCGCGGTCACCACTTCGCCATTCTGCCACTTCCATCACGACTGTCGCCGTCGTTGCCGCCGCCTTGTCCTTCGTCATCGTTGCTTTCGTTGCAGACCTTCGTTGCAGAACCCCCACCATCGTCGCCGTGTCGCGTGGTGGGCTAGACGCCTGATAGCTGCGGACGGCTCGCGTGTAGACCAGGTCCTCAAGTGCGAAATCCCGGTTTGTTGCGTCAGGTGGTGATGGATGCGATAGTCCGGTGCCGGGCGTGCTTTTACGGACTTTGGCAGCGGGATGTCGGTGGCGCGCACACGGCGAATGAAAGGGCTGGTGTTGGCACCGAGTGTGGCTGGTGTTGGCAACGCAGGTCGCACAGACGTTGAAAGACGTAGGGACGGTCTTGTCAATTCGGTTTCGTTCGTCAGGTGTGGCAGAGAGCGGGTACAGGAGGCGGGAACGTGTGTCGTAACGGTCCAGCAGCATTTTGGAAGACTCGAAGCGAACACTGAACACGGGTGTTTGTCCGTGTGCTTTCACTCCGGCACCCAGGCCACCTAGGGTCGCGGAACCTAAAGTACGCTGTGGATTGCAGGGGGCGTACAGACGGGAGGGGGGGCTGTCCGTGCGCCACCGCGTCCTAAGGCGCAATCGACTGCGGACGAGCGCAATCTACAACGCCCCCTTCAATTCACAGCGTACTTTAGGCTCCGCGACCCCGTAGTTTCAACCTGGATGGCCTGGCCGCCGAAGTGGAGCACGGACTGGCACCCGTGTCACTTCGGTGCTCGCCTAGAGTCCTCGAACATGCTGCCGAGTCGCCACAACACACTCGACTACGACCGTCTGCTGTGCTCATTCTCTGCCCCACCTGTGTGATCTGCGTTGCTTGCATGCGGCAGATGTATCGTAATGCCAACGTCCGGCACATATCTATACTTACACCTACTCCAATCGTCTTCGCCCCACCTGGTTAGGTACGATCCACTCTCCGGAGCACGTAGGAGACCCATACCACGGATCTACACCTCCCTCCCTACGCGCAGTCCTTCGCCTTCGTAGGTCAAATGCAACGCCTCTTGCCCTCGCCACTGCCGCCGTCGTCGTACAGCTATCCGCCGAGTCCGTCAGACTTCCAGTCCCGGATCTTCCACCCCACCATCCTACGCGCTCCCCTTCTCCGCGCTTCGCGCCTTCGTCACAGGTTGCAAAGGGGTTGGGAGATGTAGGGACGGCGGTGTGGCAGAGAGCGGGCACAGGAGGCGGAAAGGTGTGTTGTAGCGGTCCAGCAGCATGTTGGGGATTCGAGGCAAGCACAGAAATGGTACAGGTGCCTGTCCGGGTGACGGAAGCACACGGACAAACACCCGTGTCATTTCGGTGCTTGCCTCGACTCCCCAACACGCCGCTGGACCGCCATAACACACTTGACCACGGCCGTCTCTTGTGCTCAACCTCTGCCCCACAGACTACGTCGTCCCTGCGTCTCTCAACACCTGCGCGACTCGTGTTGCGCGCATGCGGCAGATGTATTGCAATGCCAACGTCCGGCACACATTTACACCTCCCATCGCAGCATCCTACGCACCCTCCTTCTTCACACGTTCCCCCCCATCCGTCGTAGGTCAGACGCAACGTCGGTGACGACACGGTAACACGGTGGTGTTCTGTCTACTCCCTCTAGTCTATTTTCGCGACGAAATCGGCATGCAGAGCCATGAGCACCTCGGCGTCACCAGCCACTTCGGGACGAGCAACGTACGATCAACGTACCGCGTCCGCCACATCTCGGGCCCACCTAGTACTCGGAATCGGCAACCTGCCACAGCGTTCTCATCCACACCCGCATCCTCATCTTCATCCGCCGCCCTGTTTTTCGCCACCGTCGCCTTCGTTGCAGACCCCTCACCATCGTCGCCGTGTCACGTGGTGGTGGCTGCGGTAGTCCAACGCTCCTCCAGGTGCCGGGCGTGCTCGTATTCGGGTGCATAGCGGTTGCGGGTTGCGGTCGCGCGGCGGTCAAGGAGGCGCAGTTCGGCCGCCAGGTCGGGGTCGAGCTTTGTTGCTGCCAGAAACTGCTGGACAACTCGTTTTCGCTCGTCGGGTGTCGTAGAGAGCGGGCGCAAGAGGCGGATGTGGTTGAGTGTCTTGTACCGTGTCAGTAGTACATACACGGTTGCGCGCTTCAAGCCGCCAGGTGGGACGGAGAGGTCCGCAACCCAGCATTCTTCCTTGAAACTGCGACCCTGTACGAAATAGTCGGTCACGGTACCGTCACGACTGCACGGTCGATGGCGGGCTGTAGGAGGGGGCAGTCACCACGTTCGTTGACGGGGCGTGCTAGTTGTGCGGCGACGTCAGCCGTGTACTCCCGGTCGACCTCACAGGCCAGGGACATCAACTGGTTGCAGCCGAACGCGAGCGCAACGGCAGGCATGTGCGGCACGAGGTTGGACGCCAGGCGGGGCAACAAGAAGAGGCCGCCGGTGCCGATCCACTGAAAGGCCGTGCGGATGAGCCGGGGGAAGGCCATGCCGCAGCTGTCGTCGGTGCCGTGGCAGCCGTGGCGCTTGCAGGTCGTATTGTGGGTGTGGGTGAGGGTACCGTGTATGACGGCAGCGTGGTGGGCACGGCAGGCGGCGTGCCGTGATGGTGGAGGGAGCCCGCCGTTCGCGCACCCGGCCAGTCGTTCGAAGTCGCACGCGGCAGGTGGGCAATCTACCTGCACCGCCGGCACGGGCAGGCCGTGCTGCTGCGCCTCCGCTTCAGACATACCCATGACCAGAGGCTGCGTTGCACCGTCCGGGGCCGGAGCGTAGTACGGCGAAGGATACCACATTTCGCAGAGCGCATACGCAAGTGCCAGAGCCCGGCAGTTGGGTCCACAAAAGAACGCCTGCAGGTTCTCCAGCGCGAAGCACTCGAGATGTGCAACTCCGTGCAGGTGTAACGCCAATCGCCCACTCTGCTCCACCTTGACAACCACCTCGAATACGACACCGCAGAAGCAGTTCGGGTCAGTCTGCCGCATTGCCCCAGGTGCAAAGCCAAACAGCTGCTCGACCACCACTTCTTTCGTGGCAACGAGCAGCGCGGCGCAGCTGTACGGGTCTTCCTTAACGCGGCGCCACTTTTCCACCGTGCTGGTGATCTGGGCGGGACGGCCGGTGTCGTCGAACTCGATGAACCGGCCAGACGCTACAACGGCGCAGCCAGCATGCATGTCCGCCGGGTTGAGGTTGAAGAACAGCGGCGGCCAGCCAATAGTGAGGGCAGCTGCACGCATCGTGGCCTTCGCACCGTTGTAGTAGGCATCCGTGAGGTCAATTCGCAGCAAGCTGGCACGTGCGCCCTCGAGGAGAGCGCGCACCACGGGCGACTGCTGCGACAGCAGCTGCCGTCGCTGGGCGTGACGGTACGGCAGCGCCAAGATGTCCGCCATGGCGCGTACGACATCCCTTGAAACTCGCGCCGCTGGTTCACCCAGCCGTGGTCGCATGCGCAGGGCCACTCCCACCTGCGCCATGCTCTGCTGCCGAACGTTGATGTCGTACATGCGGGCAAGCAGCATCAAGTTGCCGCTGAACTGTGCCCGAGGCACCCGCCGTACCAGGTGGCTGCAGTATGATGCGAAGGACATTCCCGGCGGCCGCTGTCCGGACAAGCCATACGGAAACGAGACCGGGAAGCAGACGTTGAGGATGGCCGGATGACGATCATCCAGGATCCGAGCGTCACGGCCGCCAGCGGCGAATGCAAGACGTGCACGGCCGGTCAGCAGATCATGCACCACGTTGGGCCGGGTATCAAACTCGCTGCCGTCGGTCGGAACGGCAGCGGGCTGCGGCAGGACCAGTTCCAGCTCATTCGGAGCGCCCAGGTCGGCATCAGCTGTGTCGGACAGAGGGGACGGGAATCCACAAACTTAACACGACGGGCAGACAGATGGACGGGTGCACCCTCTCGAGGTCGTATGTATGCGCGAATTGTTTCGAGGCCGTTCGGTGAATGTGACGGAATACGCGAATGGAGGTGTACGAAGGTGATAAAATGCACGCCCTCACTCACTCCGGATGGGAGCAGGGTCGGCTGCCTCACGCACGACGACCGCGAGGGGCGGTAAGCCCGTAGCGCCAGCTTCTGCAGTGAACAGTAGTCACAGTCGCGCACACACCGTAGATCAACAAGTGGCAATACGTAGAGTATTCCGCGACGCCTAACCTGACAGGAGGCTGAGCGCGTCCGATCGACACACAGACCAGCAGCCGCGACCCGTGCAAACCCACGGGTACGTACAGGTCGCAAAACACAGCAGCGGCACGGGCAACTCGCAGCTGTGCCCTCACAGACATACCCGCCATAGGAGTGTCCGAGACGGTAGCCCCGGTCGTGGGTGCGTCGGGACTTCCAGCAGATGTAGAAGTACAGAAATACCAACGCCGGAAGGATGCGGGCAAAGTACGTGGGACCAGGATTGTCAGTCCGATAGTGACGTATCTACGTTTCCCGTTCGGCCCGCCCCCCCACCGTTCCCCGTCTGTGAGCCCCGTCGGCTGACCCCGTCTTTCAACAAGAAGGAATCACACCTGTATCAGACGGCGATGCATACGCACCACCGCCCTGAACGATTTCACCAGCCGCGTTTCCTTGTAACGTCTCCTGCAGCTGCCGTACACCAGCGGCGCCAGTGCGGTCATGGAGGAACGTGCTCCGCAGTACGCCGGCGACCTCCGGATCTGTAGGACCGATCGCGGAGCGCAGCAGTGCCTCAGGTACCTGTGCAACACATCCCATACGCTCGTACTCCTGCAGAGCATCTTCATCCACCGCGAGCTCATCCTCATCGTTGTGTTGAAGAAAGCGCACCCAGGCGACGATGACGTGTCCTCGCACTTTAACGCCAGGCGCACGGCGCACGCGATCCAGCAAGTCCTGCCGGTCTCGGACCTGGTCCACGCACACCACAGTGAACGCACCTGCCAAATCCGCAATGCGCGCAGGCAGCTGGCCGCGTAGCATATTGGGGTCGGGGTTGACGACCACGATACCATGCGACTGAACGGCACACGGGAAGACCTGGGGGGGACGGCCCGTGAGATGCACAATCAGCAGCTGCTGCATCAGACGGCCCCGCCCCAAAAGCTGACTTTCCACAAACGTGGGTGTAGGCAGCGGGTCGCCCAGGTGATTGACAGACGGCACGTCGCCCGGATCGAGACGCGCCAGAGCCGCTTCAGGCACTCGGCGTGCTGCAATGAGAGCGGCGACAGGCGGACATCAGTTAAGCAAACTCGAATGGCAATATAGGCGGCTCGATGAATCAGAGGCGTTCATGTTCCCCTAAACGGGCCGGAGAAGGTCCTCACCCGCCAGTGCCTTCTCGCAAAAGGCGCAGATAACAAATCGCTCGGAGCCACCATCGCCGCGGAACACGGTCCGATTCGGCAAGTCCGCATCAAGGCGCATGCAAAACGGCACCTCCACACTCCGCGGATCGTCAAAGCAAGGTCGCGGCTGCACCCGTGGTGGATATGGCCACAACTCCGATGGCAGCTGCACCGGGGCCGTGCCCTCTGCACCACCCGTCGATGAATCCGACTCGTCAGCCCCATCGACACCACCATCACTGTCAACTGCCACCGCATCCTCATCCACGAATGCCGCGGGATCGGCGTCAGCGCTGGCACCTGCAGTACTGCCGCGCTCGGATCTGCCGACACGATACCGTGCCGGTAAAACCGGATCCGGCGGCGGTGGTGCAACACCTTGGGTGGTGCAGGGCATGCGCCGCCAAGCCAGAGTACGCGCATGACGCGGCACGGCGCCTGTGCACATGACGTCAGCGCGTAAGATGTCCACGTTGGGGATGTCCACCCAAGCACGAAGCGCGGATTGGTCCTCCGAACACTGCTCCGAACAGACGGCACACACCCGGGAAGGCATGCGCCGACGCAGCGCGGCGGCCATGCTGGAAGCAAGCTGCAGGTGTTTCTCATATGGTACCTGCCGCTCCACCGGAAGTTGACCGCCAGGCAAGTCCTGCACACGCCCTTCCGGAATCACCCCAAGAAAATCAGGTGGTGCAGGGTGCTGACCCTCGTGCAAGCAGGGAAATCGCATGAGGTCCCGCAAACGCTCAAGCAAGCTAGCTTGCGGAAGCTGTATCCCACGTAACCGAGCACGGGCCTGCGCGTGCGCGGCCTCTACAGCCCTGCACTCCGGGTCTCGACGGGCAGCCGCTCGTGCAGCGGTGTTACGCCGCTGTTCCGCAGCCCTGCACTCCGGATCTCGACGGGCAGCCGCTCGTGCAGCGGTGTTACGCCACTGTTCCGCAGCCCTGCGCTCCGGATCTTGACGCGCAACCGCTCGCGCAGCAGCGTCACGCTCCTGCTCCGCAGCCGCGCGCTCCGGATCGAGACGCGCAACCGCTCGCGCAGCAGCGTCACGCTCCTGCTCCGCAGCCGCGCGCTCCGGATCGAGACGAGCATCCCGCATCCGTGCTGCATCCGCGCTGAGCTGCACGCACGACGCACTCGTCCCTCTGAAACCTCTGAAATGGAAACCGCCGGCCAGTGTACCCAGACGCTCCCGACTACGCACCTCGGACTGCGGCGCCGCACAGAGCGAAGTGGCAAGCGCGGACCTCTGCCCGTCAGCGACGTCACGCCCCTGCTCCGCAGCCCTGCGCTCCGGATCGAGACGAGCTTCCCGCATCCGTATTGCATCCGCGCTGAGCTGCACGCTCGACGCACTCGTACCTCTCAAATGGAAACCGCCGGCCAGTGTACCCAGGCGCTCGCGACCGCGAGCCTCGGCCCGCCGAGGCGAATCATCATTTATTCGGTCCGTCATAACTGATGGGAGCCGTCTCTAAACGAACCGACGGCCGGGCCAACGGGGGGACGAACCGACGAGGAACGATCCGACAACTGTAAAGAGCCCAAGTCCAGGAAAAGAGAACGTTAAGAGAAAGAAATCGAACGGATACATATATATATATCCGCGACCACGATGCATATGATACCTGGGGCGAGCCGACGCACGCAAAGAAGGCCGTACGCCTTTCAAAAAGCCACACATTTTGCGCAAACAACGTTGGACGGGACGCGCACCGGCGTTGGATGACCGCGTCATCCAACGCCGGAAGGTTCGAATATATGGCTATCAAATATGTATGGGTATATATCAATCCGGTCCGACTACAATATTACAAGTATGTATAGCGAACCGCGCACCCGGAGATGCGTCGAGTCGCACCGCGATCGCTCAGCGAGAACCATCCGGTGACGACCGGAATCGAACCCGCGACCTCGCCTTTTACGCCGCGATGTCTTAAGCACGCGCGGAGCTCCGAAACCCGAGAACGACGGCCCGAAAAACGCGAGTTTCCAGAAACCCGAACAGACAGACGGACGGACAACGAAAAATCGGGGTAAGGTCTCCGTTCCGACGACGGAACGACTATCGTCGTTCACGTCTATGTCGGAACTACGACGACGGACAAGGCCCCCCCCCAAAAAACTAGACGCGGGCCGTCCGCCCGCGAGGGGGGCCGTAGTTCCCCGTGGAGCGACCATCGTGGAGGTGAGGGTATGCGTGCCGACGCAGCACGGTGGCCATGCCGGAAGCGAGGTGCAGGGGGGTAATCCACCGCAAGTTCATCCTCATCGTTGTGCGGACGAAAGCGCACCCAGGCGACGCTGACGTGTCCTCGCACTTTAATGCCAGGCGCACGGCGGACGCGATCCAGCAAGTCCTGCCGGTCTCGGACCTCGTCCACGCACACCACCGTGAACGTGCCTGCGCGCCTGCGTCTGTCTCTGCGTCGACCCCGCGCTGCACTTGCCTCCGTCTCGTCGAGGTCCGCCGATCTGTCGTTCCGTCTTTTGTGCGTTGTCCGTCGTGAACGACGATAGTCGTTCCGTCGTCGGAACGGAGACCTTACGCCGATTTTAGGGGGACGTTGTCCGTCTGTCCGTCCGTCCAACACGCGCAGGCAGCTGGCCACGTAGCATATTGGGGTCGGGGTTGAGGACCGCGATGCCATGTGACTGAACGGATGGAAGCCGTCTTCAGCCGCGGACGAAAGCGCACCCAGGCGACGATGACGTGATCCGTCCGTCTCGGCGTCGACGCCGCGCTGCACTTGCCTCCGTCTCACCGAGGTCCGCCAGTCTGTCGTTCCGTTGGATTTTCTCGTCGTCGTAGTGCGCGCCGGCCTTTTGTGCGTTGTCCGTCGTGAATGACGATAGTCCATCGAAAGCGATGTACGTATGTTTCCCGCCCCCCCCTCCCCCCACCATTTCCCGTCTGTGAGCACCGTCGGGTTACCCCGTCTTTCAACAAGAAGGAAGCACACCTGTATCAGACGGCGATAATACGCGCCGCTACCGTGCAGCATTTCACCAGCCGTGTTGCCTTGTAACGTCTCCTGCAGCGGCCATACACCAGCGGCGCCAGTGCGGTCATGGAGGAACGTGCTCCGCAGTACGCCGGCGAGCTCCGGATCTGTAGGACCGATCACGGAGCGCAGCAGTGCCTCAGGTACTTAAGCAACGCATCCCATACGCTCGTACTCCTGCAGAGCATGTTCATCCACCGCAAGTTCACCCTCATCGTTGTGCGAACGAAAGCGCACCCAGGCGACGATGACGTGTCCTCGCACTTTAATGCCAGGTGCACGGCGGACGCAATCCAGCAAGTCCTGCCGGTCTCGGACCTCGTCCACGCACACCACCGGGAACGTGCCTGCGCGCCTGCGTCCGTCTCGGCGTCGACCCCGCGCTGCACTTGCCTCCGTCTCGCCGAGGTCCCATACGCTTGTACTCCTGCAGAGCATCTTCATCCACCGCAAGTTCGTCCTCATCGTTGTGCGGACGAAAGCGCACCCAGGCGACGCTGACGTGTCCTCGCACTTTAATGCCAGGTGCACGGCGGACGCGATCCAGCAAGTCCTGCCGGTCTCGGACCTCGTCCACGCACACCACCGGGAACGTGCCTGCGCGCCTGCGTCCGTCTCGGCGTCGACCCCGCGCTGCACTTGCCTCCGTCTCGCCGAGGTCCGCCGATCTGTCATTCCGTCTTTTGTGCGTTGTCCGTCGTGAACGACGATAGTCGTTCCGTCGTCGGAACGGAGACCTTACGCCGATCTTAGGGGGACGTTGTCCGTCTGTCCGTCCGTCCAACACGCGCAGGCAGCTGGCCACGTAGCATATTGGGGTCGGGGTTGAGGACCGCGATGCCATGTGACTGAACGGATGGAAGCCGTCTTCAGCCGCGGACGAAAGCACACCCAGGCGACGATGACGTGATCCGTCCGTCTCGGCGTCGACGCCGTGCTGCACTTGCCTCCGTCTCACCGAGGTCCGCCGGTCTGTCGTTCCGTCGGATGTTCTCGTCGTCGTAGTGCGCGCCGGCCTTTTGTGCGTTGTCCGTCAAGAACGACGATAGTCCGTCGAAAGCGATGTACGTATGTTTCCCGCCGCCCCCTCCCCCCACCGTTTCCCGTCTGTGAGCCCCGTCGGGTTACCCCGTCTTTCAACAAGAAGGAAGCACACCTGTATCAGACGGCGATGCATACGCGCCGCTGCCGTGCAGCATTTCACCAGCCGTGTTTCCTTGTAACGTCTCCTGCAGCGGCCATACACCAGCGGCGCCAGTGCGGTCATTAAGGAGTGTGCTTCGCAGTACGCCGGCGACCTCCGGATCTGTAGGACCGATCGCGGAGCGCAGCAGTGCCTCAGGTACTTGTGCAACGCATCCCATACGCTTGTACTCCTGCAGAGCATCTTCATCCACCGCAAGTTCGTCCTCATCGTTGTGCTGACGAAAGCGCACCCAGGCGACGCTGACGTGTCCTCGCACTTTAATGCCAGGTGCACGGCGGACGCGATCCAGCAAGTCCTGCCGGTCTCGGACCTCGTCCACGCACACCACCGGGAACGTGCCTGCGCGGCTGCGTCCGTCTCTGCGTCGACCATGCCGCCGCGGCGACGATTCGTGCCGCGAAACGTGCGGTGACGACACGGCGACGATTCGTGCCGCGAAACGTCCGGTTCGCGCCATGAAACGTCCGGTGACGATAAAAGGCATGCCCTTGCATATGTGCGTGCCCTTGCATATATTGAGATGTCGCACCTGAACGCGCCGTAAAACGTCCGGTGACGGCGCGGCGACGATTCGTGCCGTGAAACGTCCGGTTCGCGCAAGGCGCATCGTTGCGTCCAGGTGCGCAATTTGACGTGCCGTATTCGATGTGCCATAATATCATAATATCATACACGGCCAGACGCCGCCGCGGCGACGATTCGTGCCGCGAAACGTGCGGTGATGACACGGCGACGATTCGTGCCATGAAACGTCCGGTTCGCGCCATGAAACGTCCGGTGACGATAAAAGGCATGCCCTTGCATATGTGCGTGCCCTTGCATATATTGAGATGTCGCACCTGAACGCGCCGCGAAACGTCCTGTGACGACGCGGTGACAATTCGTGCCGCGAAACGTCCGGTGACGACCAGAATCGAACCCGCGACCTCGCCTTTTACGCCGCGACGTCTTAAGCGCGAGCGACGCTCCGAAGGCACTACGACGCCGAGAAAAACGGCGAGTTACCAAATATGTTCCAGACAGACGGACGGACTAGACGCGGGCCGTCCGCCCGCGAGGGGGGCCGTAGTTCCCCGTGGAGCGACCATCGTGGAGGTGAGGGTATGCGTGCCGACGCAGCACGGTGGCCATGCCGGAAGTGAGGTGCAGGGGGGTAATCCACCGCAAGTTCATCCTCATCGTTGTGCGGACGAAAGCGCACCCAGGCGACGCTGACGTGTCCTCGCACTTTAATGCCAGGCGCACGGCGGACGCGATCCAGCAAGTCCTGCCGGTCTCGGACCTCGTCCACGCACACCACCGTGAACGTGCCTGCGCGCCTGCGTCTGTCTCTGCGTCGACCCCGCGCTGCACTTGCCTCCGTCTCGTCGAGGTCCGCCGATCTGTCGTTCCGTCTTTTGTGCGTTGTCCGTCGTGAACGACGATAGTCGTTCCGTCGTCGGAACGGAGACCTTACGCCGATTTTAGGGGGACGTTGTCCGTCTGTCCGTCCGTCCAACACGCGCAGGCAGCTGGCCACGTAGCATATTGGGGTCGGGGTTGAGGACCGCGATGCCATGTGACTGAACGGATGGAAGCCGTCTTCAGCCGCGGACGAAAGCGCACCCAGGCGACGATGACGTGATCCGTCCGTCTCGGCGTCGACGCCGCGCTGCACTTGCCTCCGTCTCACCGAGGTCCGCCAGTCTGTCGTTCCGTTGGATTTTCTCGTCGTCGTAGTGCGCGCCGGCCTTTTGTGCGTTGTCCGTCGTGAATGACGATAGTCCATCGAAAGCGATGTACGTATGTTTCCCGCCCCCCCCTCCCCCCACCATTTCCCGTCTGTGAGCACCGTCGGGTTACCCCGTCTTTCAACAAGAAGGAAGCACACCTGTATCAGACGGCGATAATACGCGCCGCTACCGTGCAGCATTTCACCAGCCGTGTTGCCTTGTAACGTCTCCTGCAGCGGCCATACACCAGCGGCGCCAGTGCGGTCATGGAGGAACGTGCTCCGCAGTACGCCGGCGAGCTCCGGATCTGTAGGACCGATCACGGAGCGCAGCAGTGCCTCAGGTACTTAAGCAACGCATCCCATACGCTCGTACTCCTGCAGAGCATGTTCATCCACCGCAAGTTCACCCTCATCGTTGTGCGAACGAAAGCGCACCCAGGCGACGATGACGTGTCCTCGCACTTTAATGCCAGGTGCACGGCGGACGCGATCCAGCAAGTCCTGCCGGTCTCGGACCTCGTCCACGCACACCACCGGGAACGTGCCTGCGCGCCTGCGTCCGTCTCGGCGTCGACCCCGCGCTGCACTTGCCTCCGTCTCGCCGAGGTCCCATACGCTTGTACTCCTGCAGAGCATCTTCATCCACCGCAAGTTCGTCCTCATCGTTGTGCGGACGAAAGCGCACCCAGGCGACGCTGACGTGTCCTCGCACTTTAATGCCAGGTGCACGGCGGACGCGATCCAGCAAGTCCTGCCGGTCTCGGACCTCGTCCACGCACACCACCGGGAACGTGCCTGCGCGCCTGCGTCCGTCTCGGCGTCGACCCCGCGCTGCACTTGCCTCCGTCTCGCCGAGGTCCGCCGATCTGTCATTCCGTCTTTTGTGCGTTGTCCGTCGTGAACGACGATAGTCGTTCCGTCGTCGGAACGGAGACCTTACGCCGATCTTAGGGGGACGTTGTCCGTCTGTCCGTCCGTCCAACACGCGCAGGCAGCTGGCCACGTAGCATATTGGGGTCGGGGTTGAGGACCGCGATGCCATGTGACTGAACGGATGGAAGCCGTCTTCAGCCGCGGACGAAAGCACACCCAGGCGACGATGACGTGATCCGTCCGTCTCGGCGTCGACGCCGTGCTGCACTTGCCTCCGTCTCACCGAGGTCCGCCGGTCTGTCGTTCCGTCGGATGTTCTCGTCGTCGTAGTGCGCGCCGGCCTTTTGTGCGTTGTCCGTCAAGAACGACGATAGTCCGTCGAAAGCGATGTACGTATGTTTCCCGCCGCCCCCTCCCCCCACCGTTTCCCGTCTGTGAGCCCCGTCGGGTTACCCCGTCTTTCAACAAGAAGGAAGCACACCTGTATCAGACGGCGATGCATACGCGCCGCTGCCGTGCAGCATTTCACCAGCCGTGTTTCCTTGTAACGTCTCCTGCAGCGGCCATACACCAGCGGCGCCAGTGCGGTCATTAAGGAGTGTGCTTCGCAGTACGCCGGCGACCTCCGGATCTGTAGGACCGATCGCGGAGCGCAGCAGTGCCTCAGGTACTTGTGCAACGCATCCTATACGCTTGTACTCCTGCAGAGCATCTTCATCCACCGCAAGTTCGTCCTCATCGTTGTGCTGACGAAAGCGCACCCAGGCGACGCTGACGTGTCCTCGCACTTTAATGCCAGGTGCACGGCGGACGCGATCCAGCAAGTCCTGCCGGTCTCGGACCTCGTCCACGCACACCACCGGGAACGTGCCTGCGCGGCTGCGTCCGTCTCTGCGTCGACCATGCCGCCGCGGCGACGATTCGTGCCGCGAAACGTGCGGTGACGACACGGCGACGATTCGTGCCGCGAAACGTCCGGTTCGCGCCATGAAACGTCCGGTGACGATAAAAGGCATGCCCTTGCATATGTGCGTGCCCTTGCATATATTGAGATGTCGCACCTGAACGCGCCGTGAAACGTCCGGTGACGGCGCGGCGACGATTCGTGCCGTGAAACGTCCGGTTCGCGCAAGGCGCATCGTTGCGTCCAGGTGCGCAATTTGACGTGCCGTATTCGATGTGCCATAATATCATAATATCATACACGGCCAGACGCCGCCGCGGCGACGATTCGTGCCGCGAAACGTGCGGTGATGACACGGCGACGATTCGTGCCATGAAACGTCCGGTTCGCGCCATGAAACGTCCGGTGACGATAAAAGGCATGCCCTTGCATATGTGCGTGCCCTTGCATATATTGAGATGTCGCACCTGAACGCGCCGCGAAACGTCCTGTGACGACGCGGTGACAATTCGTGCCGCGAAACGTCCGGTGACGACCAGAATCGAACCCGCGACCTCGCCTTTTACGCCGCGACGTCTTAAGCGCGAGCGACGCTCCGAAGGCACTACGACGCCGAGAAAAACGGCGAGTTACCAAATATGTTCCAGACAGACGGACGGACAAGCCCCCCCCCCCAAAAAACGGCGTAAGGTCTCCGTTCCGACGACGGAACGACTAACGTCGTTCACGTCTAACGTCGGAACTACGACGACAAGCCCCCCCCCCCAAAAAACGGCGTAAGGTCTCCGTTCCGACGACGGAACGACTAACGTCGTTCACGTCTAACGTCGGAACTACGACGACTAGACGCGGGCCATCCGCCCGCGAGGGGGGCCGTAGTTCCCCGTCCCCGCGGCGGAGGCGAGGGCACGCGTGCCGAATGGAAGGGGTAATACAGGGATGCAGAGATGCAGTTCACCAGCGTGGGAGTCGAACCCACGAGCGCGCGGATCGCACTCGGCCGTGCAAGCGTGTCGTCATACAGCGAGGTGGCCGTTTGACGCTGGCATTTAACGCCATCCAGTGGCGGCAACTCCATGCACGCACCTGTGTTTGGGGCAACCGGAGTGACTTACTGTTGGAGGGCCGTGACGAAAGTGGTCCGGCCCTCCGTGCTGGTGGTGACGGTGCCGGCGATGGCGAAGGAGTCGTAGGCGGTGTACGCGACGCGGTCGTTGTCGTCCGCGAAGCTCGCGTCGGCGAAGAAGTCCGCGTAGTTGGGCAGCTGTTGGAGGACGCTGGGGCTGTCCGTGCAGACTGGATACTTGCTATTGCCGACGCTGAGGACGAGTGGTATGACGGGCCGGGAGCCGACCGTCGTGACGGAGCTGGGATTCGGGGAGAGGGTGGCGGCGGCGTGTGCTCCATCCGACGGTAGGACAACGGCGGCCCGGTCGCGTTGCTCCCACGCAACCATCATGTCGTTCGTGTCGGCGCGGCTGTCGGTGGCCGCAGTGGTCTGCTGGGTAGCTGCTCGGAAGGTCTGTACCCGCTTGGGAGGGCGCTTGCCCGGGGCAGCTGCTGCCGCGACTAGCGCCCCGTTGAGGAAGATGCTGTTGTTGTACTGAGTATTGGACGGCGCGCTGATTTTGGCGGCGTAGATGTATAGCGGCGTGTTGTCGTCAGCCGCCGCTTGTAGCTGCGTAACGAAGTTGTCGGGCGCGGATTGCTTGACCGCCAGCTCCACGCAGCCGAGGTCGGGGGCGTCGGGGTTGCCGCACGCGACCCAGGCGTTGAACTTGCGGAAGGGTCCGCCGCGGAACAGCTTACCGTGCGGGACGACCAGGAGGGCGCTGCCGTCGGCCGGGTACTTGTCCTCGGCGTCCGCTTTGTCGGTTGCCGCGTTGTATGTGGGATAACGCAGCTTGGCGGTGTACAGCATCGGGAGGACGGAGGTGCTGGCCACGGAAATTTGAGTCGTCGGGGTGACCTTGTATTGGGCCAGTGTCGGTCCGGCGAAGCGGGAGGTGACGAAGGCGGGCAGGGCAGCTGGCTCCACGTTCGTGAACGTGACGGCCCGTGCAGAGGCGTGGTTGGTCTCCATGTCGGCTAGGGCGCGGTTATCGAGCTGCAGGATGATGACGCCCTGTCCGACTGTGTTTACGCCTGCGACGAAGCTGCCGTTTCGGTTCGGTGCGCCGGCAAAGAGCCGGTCTTCATCTTTAGTCACCGGGCCGGCGGTGAAGGTGACGTGGCAGGTGATGGTTCGCGACCTACGGATGGGGTCGTTAGTCGCATGTTAGTCCTCATCCTTAAAGATGGCCCGTAGCTATCGCTTACGTGGACGCGGAGGCAGCGTCGGTGGGGCTGCCGAAGGTGGACGTGCTGCTTGTAGACGGTGCCGGGGTGAGTCGCCGGCGTTTGGGGTCGGGCGATTCCATTCGGGGCGGGAAGGGACGACGGAAAGCGGCGCAGTATATGGGTAGAGAGATGTTAAGGTAGAGTACAAGTTATGGGAAGCTCCGTGTGTTTAACGCTGTGCAACGCTGGACACCGCGGTATAACGCCTGTACAAGATTGGCAATCTTGTGTTCAAATCCGCCTCATCAACCCACGGGTCACCGCGGTCCACTTGCTGCGCGCGGCAACCTCGACGGCCCCGTTCTCGGCATTACAAGGCATCCGTCGTCCAGCGACAACGCGCCCGATCCACACCTCCCACCTCCCCTTCTTCGCGCTTTCTGCCTTCGCTACTGCCGCGGTCACCACTTCGCCATTCTGCCACTTCCATCACGACTGTCGCCGTCGTTGCCGCCGCCTTGTCCTTCGTCATCGTTGCTTTCGTTGCAGACCTTCGTTGCAGAACCCCCACCATCGTCGCCGTGTCGCGTGGTGGGCTAGACGCCTGATAGCTGCGGACGGCTCGCGTGTAGACCAGGTCCTCAAGTGCGAAATCCCGGTTTGTTGCGTCAGGTGGTGATGGATGCGATAGTCCGGTGCCGGGCGTGCTTTTACGGACTTTGGCAGCGGGATGTCGGTGGCGCGCACACGGCGAATGAAAGGGCTGGTGTTGGCACCGAGTGTGGCTGGTGTTGGCAACGCAGGTCGCACAGACGTTGAAAGACGTAGGGACGGTCTTGTCAATTCGGTTTCGTTCGTCAGGTGTGGCAGAGAGCGGGTACAGGAGGCGGGAACGTGTGTCGTAACGGTCCAGCAGCATTTTGGAAGACTCGAAGCGAACACTGAACACGGGTGTTTGTCCGTGTGCTTTCACTCCGGCACCCAGGCCACCTAGGGTCGCGGAACCTAAGGTACGCTGTGGATTGCAGGGGGCGTACAGACGGGAGGGGGGGCTGTCCGTGCGCCACCGCGTCCTAAGGCGCAATCGACTGCGGACGAGCGCAATCTACAACGCCCCCTTCAATTCACAGCGTACTTTAGGCTCCGCGACCCCGTAGTTTCAACCTGGATGGCCTGGCCGCCGAAGTGGAGCACGGACTGGCACCCGTGTCACTTCGGTGCTCGCCTAGAGTCCTCGAACATGCTGCCGAGTCGCCACAACACACTCGACTACGGCCGTCTGCTGTGCTCATTCTCTGCCCCACCTGTGTGATCTGCGTTGCTTGCATGCGGCAGATGTATCGTAATGCCAACGTCCGGCACATATCTATACTTACACCTACTCCAATCGTCTTCGCCCCACCTGGTCAGGTACGATCCACTCTCCGGAGCACGTAGGAGACCCATACCACGGATCTACACCTCCCTCCCTACGCGCAGTCCTTCGCCTTCGTAGGTCAAATGCAACGCCTCTTGCCCTCGCCACTGCCGCCGTCGTCGTACAGCTATCCGCCGAGTCCGTCAGACTTCCAGTCCCGGATCTTCCACCCCACCATTCTACGCGCTCCCCTTCTCCGCGCTTCGCGCCTTCGTCACAGGTCGCAAAGGGGTTGGGAGATGTAGGGACGGCGGTGTGGCAGAGAGCGGGCACAGGAGGCGGAAAGGTGGAGGCTGTCGCGATGCGAGTCAAAGACGCCGCCTTCGACCACACAACCGCCGACACTTGGTACTACGAAGGAGCACGCTACACGCTACTCGACACCGTTGCCGCCGACGCTGGCGCCTGCCACAACAATGAAGTCGAGGCGTGCGGCCTGCTCACCGACAGCCGCGAACCGCCCGACGACGGCCACGGCCCGTACTGGCGCCTTCACTACCTCCCCGCAGCCGTCATGGTCCGTCCAATTAAAGGACACGCGCCCAATACGGTGCTAGCGGACTTGGCGGACTTCGCATCCAAAGGTGGTGCCTTCACCGTCGTACCACGCCCCTCACCAGCAGCCAATATCACCGTACCTGCTGTCAACACCGGCACCGCCACCAAGAACGTGCGTCGCATCAACGTGCCGCTGGGTGACTACTACGCCGTGACCGACTATTTCGTACAGGGTCGCAGTTTCAAGGAAGAATGCTGGGTTGCGGACCTCTCCGTCCCACCTGGCGGCTTGAAGCGCGCAACCGTGTATGTACTACTGACACGGTACAAGACACTCAACCACATCCGCCTCTTGCGCCCGCTCTCTACGACACCCGACGAGCGAAAACGAGTTGTCCAGCAGTTTCTGGCAGCAACAAAGCTCGACCCCGACCTGGCGGCCGAACTGCGCCTCCTTGACCGCCGCGCGACCGCAACCCGCAACCGCTATGCACCCGAATACGAGCACGCCCGGCACCTGGAGGAGCGTTGGACTACCGCAGCCACCGCCACGTGACACGGCGACGATGGTGAGGGGTCTGCAACGAAGGCGACGGTGGCGAAAAACAGGGCGGCGGATGAAGATGAGGATGCGGGTGTGGATGAGAACGCTGTGGCAGGTTGCCGATTCCGAGTACTAGGTGGGCCCGAGATGTGGCGGACGCGGTACGTTGATCGTACGTTGCTCGTCCCGGAGTGGCTGGTGACGCCGAGGTGCTCATGGCTCTGCATGCCGATTTCGTCGCGAAAATAGACTAGAGGGAGTAGACAGAACACCACCGTGTTACCGTGTCGTCACCGACGTTGCGTCTGACCTACGACGGATGGGGGGGAACGTGTGAAGAAGGAGGGTACGTAGGATGCTGCGATGGGAGGTGTAAATATGTGCCGGACGTTGGCATTGCAATACATCTGCCGCATGCGCAGACACGGGTGTTTGTCCGTGTGCTTCCGTCACCCGGACAGGCACCTGTACCATTTCTGTGCTTGCCTCGAATCCCCAACATGCTGCTGGACCGCCATAACACACTCGACCACGGCCGTCTCTTGTGCTCAACCTCTGCCCCACAGACTACGTCGTCCCTGCGTCTCTCAACACCTGCGCGACTCGTGTTGCGCGCATGCGGCAGATGTATTGCAATGCCAACGTCCGGCACATATTTACACCTCCCATCGCAGCATCCTACGTACCCTCCTTCTTCACACGTTCCCCCCCATCCGTCGTAGGTCAGACGCAACGTCGGTGACGACACGGTAACACGGTGGTGTTCTGTCTACTCCCTCTAGTCTATTTTCGCGACGAAATCGGCATGCAGAGCCATGAGCACCTCGGCGTCACCAGCCACTCCGGGACGAGCAACGTACGATCAACGTACCGCGTCCGCCACATCTCGGGCCCACCTAGTACTCGGAATCGGCAACCTGCCACAGCGTTCTCATCCACACCCGCATCCTCATCTTCATCCGCCGCCCTGTTTTTCGCCACCGTCGCCTTCGTTGCAGACCCCTCACCATCGTCGCCGTGTCACGTGGCGGTGGCTGCGGTAGTCCAACGCTCCTCCAGGTGCCGGGCGTGCTCGTATTCGGGTGCATAGCGGTTGCGGGTTGCGGTCGCGCGGCGGTCAAGGAGGCGCAGTTCGGCCGCCAGGTCGGGGTCGAGCTTTGTTGCTGCCAGAAACTGCTGGACAACTCGTTTTCGCTCGTCGGGTGTCGTAGAGAGCGGGCGCAAGAGGCGGATGTGGTTGAGTGTCTTGTACCGTGTCAGTAGTACATACACGGTTGCGCGCTTCAAGCCGCCAGGTGGGACGGAGAGGTCCGCAACCCAGCATTCTTCCTTGAAACTGCGACCCTGTACGAAATAGTCGGTCACGGCGTAGTAGTCACCCAGCGGCACGTTGATGCGACGCACGTTCTTGGTGGCGGTGCCGGTGTTGACAGCAGGTACGGTGATATTGGCTGCTGGTGAGGGGCGTGGTACGACGGTGAAGGCACCACCTTTGGATGCGAAGTCCGCCAAGTCCGCTAGCACCGTATTGGGCGCGTGTCCTTTAATTGGACGGACCATGACGGCTGCGGGGAGGTAGTGAAGGCGCCAGTACGGGCCGTGGCCGTCGTCGGGCGGTTCGCGGCTGTCGGTGAGCAGGCCGCACGCCTCGACTTCATTGTTGTGGCAGGCGCCAGCGTCGGCGGCAACGGTGTCGAGTAGCGTGTAGCGTGCTCCTTCGTAGTACCAAGTGTCGGCGGTTGTGTGGTCGAAGGCGGCGTCTTTGACTCGCATCGCGACAGCCTTCTCGACGTGCGAGAGTAGCGGCTGCTGGGCTGTGCCGTGTTGGCGGACCGGGACGTGGTCCGCGTTCCAGCTGACCAACCGTGCACCCTTGCGACGCGCCTGGAGCATGAGCAGTCGTGTGTTGAGGACGTGCCTGGGTTCGTTGCGTTGCAACACCACGCGGGGCTCGAGGTCCGTGAGGTCCGATAGGTCGGTGATGACACGTTGGTTGAGCGCGTCTATCAATGCCGCCATGCGCGCTTCAGTGGGTTCGCCGCCGCCGAACATGGTCGCGAACTGCGTGAGCTGCTGACCGGACGGGCTGTTGTCTTGTCGTTGTTGTTTTTGCAGCATGAACACGACGTTGCCGAGCTGCCGGTACAGCTGGAAGCCATCGTGCAGGCGGGCGTGCGTCTGTGGTACGGGTCGGCGAGGGCGACGCATGGTCGCGGCAGTGTCGCGGTCGTTGTTGTGCTCGTCACTGCTGCTGGTGTTGCTGTCATCCGCACGGCGACCTTCGTCTTCGTCAGCCGAGGCTGGCCGGCGCCGGGTGTTCGGTGCCGACGGAGTGAAGTTGGGGTTCCGCTCGACGTCGGCCGCGAAGCGGTATGGTGGCGAACCGCCCGGTTGAGGATGCTGTAGCAGGTCGCCGATTCCGGCAGCGGCGCGGCCGGACAGGACACGGGTGCTCGAGTGGGTGGGTCCAAGATGTGACGGGGGCGGTACGCTGGCCGTACAGGAGTAGCTGATGGCGCCGAGGTGCTCATGGCTCTGCATGCCGATTTCGTCGATGAAGACAGCGCCATCACCGACGTTGCGTTTGACCTACGAAGGGTGGGGGGGAGCGCGTGGAGAAGGGGGGTGCGTAGGATGTTGGGGCGGGAGGTGTGGATTCGTGGGATGGTTGTCGTACGTGCTCCGGCAAGTGGATCGTACCTGAAGGCTGGCGTGGGCACCGCGCTTGGGAAGGTTGGCGCCACGCGAGCTGCTTTGGCTCGCAGAGATGCCGAACATCGAGTGGGTCGACAGGCTGCGGTGCACTGGGGTGTTGAAGGCGATCGCGGCGGCCCAGGAGTACGCGCATGTGGCGGCCCAGTCGGGGCTGTCGTGCTGGTACGTGTACCACAGCAGCGCGTGCACGAACCTTGTCTTGCCCGTGCCCGGGGGACCCATGATGAGCATCTGCGGCGGAACGCCTGGATCGGGTTCGTTGCGGCGGTCGAAGTAGCGTGCCACGAGCATGAACGGTACAGCCTGATCCGGCGCCAGGGTGAAGAGCTCGATGGTGTCGTCAACGGTAGGCGGCTGAGCCAGACGTAGGTATGTCGGCATCTCCGCTGTGACGAGTGCGCGGTCAGATTGTTGGCCGTCGTTCATGAGTACCGCCACTAGCGGGTAGCCGGGGCGGCGATCCAGACACAGGCGGGGGGGGCGGACGGCGGTGGCCGGCGTGGCGATGGCGCCTTCGGTCAGGACCACGTAGCGCTTCAACCGCTTGGAAGCCTCACTCAGCAGCGGGATGTCGGTGGCGCGTACACGGCGAATGAAGGGGCTGGTGTTGGCACCGAGTGCGTCGGGTAGAGGAAGCGCACGGCAACGCCGGGCTGCACCGTATGCGTACAGCCCCTCCACCGTGGTGCGGTCGTACAGGTCCGTCAGGGCGACGTCAGACAGGTTGAGCCCCGTCGTCGGGTCGCCTTGGCCTGGCACGAAGTCATATCGCTCGACCTGATTGTCGTGTGGTGGCTGTGTGTCAGGGTCGGGTTCGAGGCGGCCTCGCGCGGCGTCCGGGTCGTCATCATCCGAGTCACTGGAGGTGTAGTTCGGGGGGAGACCGGCAGCCGCAGCGGCGGCGCGGCGCTGGCGACGTCGCAAGTTGTATTCGGCCTGGCGCCGGCCGCTGGCGAGGTGCTCTGCTTCGATGTTGTCAAGCAGGGCACTGACGCAGGCTCTGTAGGATCGGCCTGCACCGGTGGTTCCCAGGTCCGTCCACCAAGCATCGTACGCTTCCTTCACCGTTTGATTGGCAGCCACCGGCTGGCCACGGTGAGCCTTGAAGATGCCCAACACGAATGCGTAGTAGGCGACGGCGGCTGCGGTGGTACTGCCTGCTTGAGGACGGCGGGGCAGTGCACCGCCCAGCAGGACGTACCTCGGCTGCGCCAGGCGACGGAGGACGTGTGTCAGGTACAGCGGGTGCGTCGGTTGGAAGGCCACCTTCTTGGGGGGAATGGTCGTTGCTGGACTGGTCGGTAGCTGGTCCGCAGCTGAACCGCCTGACGCAAGGAACGTCGCGGCGGCGGTGGGCTGGGCGCCAGATGGGCCGGAAGGTGCATCAGTCACGGGGGTCACAGCGGTGTCAGAGGCCTTGCGTTTGCGGTGACGAGTCGCGGGAAGGACTTGGGCGCCAAGGATGGCAGCGTGGGGGTGCTGTGCGGGCGTCACACGTTGCATTTCGAAGTTGGCCACGATATTGTAGGCGCTGCAATCGAAGCCGCTGAGCTCCACTCCGCGCTGCGTATAGTTCTGTACGGCGTCGGCGAGAGTGTAGCCACCGTGCTCCTCTGCCTCCACAAGCTCCACGCCGGTTTCCGCGTCTTCTGGCTCCACGGCGGACTCGGCCGCCAGTACAGTGAATGCGCCCACCGGCAGGTAGTTACGTTTGTACGATGCTTGAAACGTATCGTGACCCGAGAGCTTGAAGACGACCAGTGCCATGCCGGCCGTGATGGTGGCCGTCATGCGGTGTACCGCGGCGCATAGGTTGGCGAACGCGCTGGGGCCATCGCCGCTGGCGCTGGGCGGGCTCCCCGCCATCATGAAGTCCTGCACGCGCCCGACGGCGGCACAGGTGAGGTGTGCCTGGCTGCGCTCGATTGTCTTTGCGGTGTACTTTGAACTGTAGTACGCAGCATCACGGGCACGGTCGATGGCGGGCTGTAGTAGGGGGCAGTCACCACGTTCGTTGACGGGGCGTGCTAGTTGTGCGGCGACGTCAGCCGTGTACTCCCGGTCGACCTCACAGGCCAGGGACATCAACTGGTTGCAGCCGAACGCGAGCGCAACGGCAGGCATGTGCGGCACGAGGTTGGACGCCAGGCGGGGCAACAAGAAGAGGCCGCCGGTGCCGATCCACTGAAAGGCCGTGCGGATGAGCCGGGGGAAGGCCATGCCGCAGCTGTCGTCGGTGCCGTGGCAGCCGTGGCGCTTGCAGGTCGTATTGTGGGTGTGGGTGAGGGTACCGTGTATGACGGCAGCGTGGTGGGCACGGCAGGCGGCGTGCCGTGATGGTGGAGGGAGCCCGCCGTTCGCGCACCCGGCCAGTCGTTCGAAGTCGCACGCGGCAGGTGGGCAATCTACCTGCACCGCCGGCACGGGCAGGCCGTGCTGCTGCGCCTCCGCTTCAGACATACCCATGACCAGAGGCTGCGTTGCACCGTCCGGGGCCGGAGCGTAGTACGGCGAAGGATACCACATTTCGCAGAGCGCATACGCAAGTGCCAGAGCCCGGCAGTTGGGTCCACAAAAGAACGCCTGCAGGTTCTCCAGCGCGAAGCACTCGAGATGTGCAACTCCGTGCAGGTGTAACGCCAATCGCCCACTCTGCTCCACCTTGACAACCACCTCGAATACGACACCGCAGAAGCAGTTCGGGTCAGTCTGCCGCATTGCCCCAGGTGCAAAGCCAAACAGCTGCTCGACCACCACTTCTTTCGTGGCAACGAGCAGCGCGGCGCAGCTGTACGGGTCTTCCTTAACGCGGCGCCACTTTTCCACCGTGCTGGTGATCTGGGCGGGACGGCCGGTGTCGTCGAACTCGATGAACCGGCCAGACGCTACAACGGCGCAGCCAGCATGCATGTCCGCCGGGTTGAGGTTGAAGAACAGCGGCGGCCAGCCAATAGTGAGGGCAGCTGCACGCATCGTGGCCTTCGCACCGTTGTAGTAGGCATCCGTGAGGTCAATTCGCAGCAAGCTGGCACGTGCGCCCTCGAGGAGAGCGCGCACCACGGGCGACTGCTGCGACAGCAGCTGCCGTCGCTGGGCGTGACGGTACGGCAGCGCCAAGATGTCCGCCATGGCGCGTACGACATCCCTTGAAACTCGCGCCGCTGGTTCACCCAGCCGTGGTCGCATGCGCAGGGCCACTCCCACCTGCGCCATGCTCTGCTGCCGAACGTTGATGTCGTACATGCGGGCAAGCAGCATCAAGTTGCCGCTGAACTGTGCCCGAGGCACCCGCCGTACCAGGTGGCTGCAGTATGATGCGAAGGACATTCCCGGCGGCCGCTGTCCGGACAAGCCATACGGAAACGAGACCGGGAAGCAGACGTTGAGGATGGCCGGATGACGATCATCCAGGATCCGAGCGTCACGGCCGCCAGCGGCGAATGCAAGACGTGCACGGCCGGTCAGCAGATCATGCACCACGTTGGGCCGGGTATCAAACTCGCTGCCGTCGGTCGGAACGGCAGCGGGCTGCGGCAGGACCAGTTCCAGCTCATTCGGAGCGCCCAGGTCGGCATCAGCTGTGTCGGACAGAGGGGACGGGAATCCACAAGCTTAACACGACGGGCAGACAGATGGACGGGTGCACCCTCTCGAGGTCGTATGTATGCGCGAATTGTTTCGAGGCCGTTCGGTGAATGTGACGGAATACGCGAATGGAGGTGTACGAAGGTGATAAAATGCACGCCCTCACTCACTCCGGATGGGAGCAGGGTCGGCTGCCTCACGCACGACGACCGCGAGGGGCGGTAAGCCCGTAGCGCCAGCTTCTGCAGTGAACAGTAGTCACAGTCGCGCACACACCGTAGATCAACAAGTGGCACACTCTGGGAAAATGGGGGGGGCCGTCTTCCATAAAATTCATCTTCCTTTTCCATAATCTGGCCTCCATATTATTTCGGTATGGATTCCATAACCCTGCCACCAGGTTATGGAAGCACTTTATGGAACGGAGACCAGATTTTATGGAACGGAGAACCTAGACCGTTACAAAGATGTAACACGTGTAATCCGGATCGTGCTGAGCCTAGCTAAATCCGGAATTAGCGATATGACCAAGAAGAAAGCAACCTGGACGGAGGAATCTATGTCCGGACTTAGCTAGGCTTAGCACAATCCGGACTTAAGTACCACGCGACATCTTTGGCAGTCCGGATTGCTCGGATAAAAATTTTTTTTGTTGTTTATGTTTTAGTCGGACCTGCCTGAGTTTCCTGCACACAGTAAAAGAGTCGCGAACTTAGCATTGGGGCAACCAAGAGCGAGGTTTCTGGTCAGCAAACAAGCGCATTCTCATATCTCTTTTCATAGCTATTAGAAATGTGACTTACAGGTATTTTCAGGGCTCCTGCTGCAGCAAGCCGCCACGTTGACCTCCAAAAGCGCGGCGGCAGTCGCTGGTCAACAATACTCCCTACAATCCTCCATTGTTTTTATCTTCTTAGCTTATCTCAACTTGTTGTATCTAGAGTAATCCAGCCCTTGGAGCATAACATTTCGTCCTCACAACTTCGCATCTGCTGCATGCTTGATACCTTTTACCAGGACGGAAAGCATAGAAGAATGACATCTGTTATAAATATTACGATTAAACTTTATTACTGAAACTTGTTGTCCATAACTTGCCCATAGGAGGTATTTTCTGTTACAGTTGTACGTACAGCACCATAGGGCGACCTATGCACCGTACAGGATTGAACCTGGAAACTGTACCCATTAGGCTGCTTTTCTACACAAATATTTTTCGTTTCTTATTTTCTCTTCAACGACTGTTTTTGAGTTCTTGTAGTGATGTTTAATGGAAGGTAACGGGCTACCAAAAGGACAAAAGCCAACTGATGTCGCAGAAACACATGTTTCCATTCTCTGTATTGATAAAGCTTTAAATCTAATTAATATTTAGAGGTCTTTATGTCTGCACTCTAGCCTTCCATATGTATTTTATGGAAATCCATATCGATTTTATGGAAGTCCATATCAATTTTATGGATCCAACAGAAAATATGGATGATGGCTTTTCCCCGAGTGGCAATACGTAGAGTATTCCGCGACGCCTAACCTGACAGGAGGCTGAGCGCGTCCGATCGACACACAGACCAGCAGCCGCGACCCGTGCAAACCCACGGGTACGTACAGGTCGCAAAACACAGCAGCGGCACGGGCAACTCGCAGCTGTGCCCTCACAGACATACCCGCCATAGGAGTGTCCGAGACGGTAGCCCCGGTCGTGGGTGCGTCGGGACTTCCAGCAGATGTAGAAGTACAGAAATACCAACGCCGGAAGGATGCGGGCAAAGTACGTGGGACCAGGATTGTCAGTCCGATAGTGACGTATCTACGTTTCCCGTTCGGCCCGCCCCCCCACCGTTCCCCGTCTGTGAGCCCCGTCGGCTGACCCCGTCTTTCAACAAGAAGGAATCACACCTGTATCAGACGGCGATGCATACGCACCACCGCCCTGAACGATTTCACCAGCCGCGTTTCCTTGTAACGTCTCCTGCAGCTGTCGTACACCAGCGGCGCCAGTGCGGTCATGGAGGAACGTGCTCCGCAGTACGCCGGCGACCTCCGGATCTGTAGGACCGATCGCGGAGCGCAGCAGTGCCTCAGGTACCTGTGCAACACATCCCATACGCTCGTACTCCTGCAGAGCATCTTCATCCACCGCGAGCTCATCCTCATCGTTGTGTTGAAGAAAGCGCACCCAGGCGACGATGACGTGTCCTCGCACTTTAACGCCAGGCGCACGGCGCACGCGATCCAGCAAGTCCTGCCGGTCTCGGACCTGGTCCACGCACACCACAGTGAACGCACCTGCCAAATCCGCAATGCGCGCAGGCAGCTGGCCGCGTAGCATATTGGGGTCGGGGTTGACGACCGCGATACCATGCGACTGAACGGCACACGGGAAGACCTGGGGGGGACGGCCCGTGAGATGCACAATCAGCAGCTGCTGCATCAGACGGCCCCGCCCCAAAAGCTGACTTTCCACAAACGTGGGTGTAGGCAGCGGGTCGCCCAGGTGATTGACAGACGGCACGTCGCCCGGATCGAGACGCGCCAGAGCCGCTTCAGGCACTCGGCGTGCTGCAATGAGAGCGGCGACAGGCGGACATCAGTTAAGCAAACTCGAATGGCAATATAGGCGGCTCGATGAATCAGAGGCGTTCATGTTCCCCTAAACGGGCCGGAGAAGGTCCTCACCCGCCAGTGCCTTCTCGCAAAAGGCGCAGATAACAAATCGCTCGGAGCCACCATCGCCGCGGAACACGGTCCGATTCGGCAAGTCCGCATCAAGGCGCATGCAAAACGGCACCTCCACACTCCGCGGATCGTCAAAGCAAGGTCGCGGCTGCACCCGTGGTGGATATGGCCACAACTCCGATGGCAGCTGCACCGGGGCCGTGCCCTCTGCACCACCCGTCGATGAATCCGACTCGTCAGCCCCATCGACACCACCATCACTGTCAACTGCCACCGCATCCTCATCCACGAATGCCGCGGGATCGGCGTCAGCGCTGGCACCTGCAGTACTGCCGCGCTCGGATCTGCCGACACGATACCGTGCCGGTAAAACCGGATCCGGCGGCGGTGGTGCAACACCTTGGGTGGTGCAGGGCATGCGCCGCCAAGCCAGAGTACGCGCATGACGCGGCACGGCGCCTGTGCACATGACGTCAGCGCGTAAGATGTCCACGTTGGGGATGTCCACCCAAGCACGAAGCGCGGATTGGTCCTCCGAACACTGCTCCGAACAGACGGCACACACCCGGGAAGGCATGCGCCGACGCAGCGCGGCGGCCATGCTGGAAGCAAGCTGCAGGTGTTTCTCATATGGTACCTGCCGCTCCACCGGAAGTTGACCGCCAGGCAAGTCCTGCACACGCCCTTCCGGAATCACCCCAAGAAAATCAGGTGGTGCAGGGTGCTGACCCTCGTGCAAGCAGGGAAATCGCATGAGGTCCCGCAAACGCTCAAGCAAGCTAGCTTGCGGAAGCTGTATCCCACGTAACCGAGCACGGGCCTGCGCGTGCGCGGCCTCTGCAGCCCTGCACTCCGGGTCTCGACGGGCAGCCGCTCGTGCAGCGGTGTTACGCCGCTGTTCCGCAGCCCTGCACTCCGGATCTCGACGGGCAGCCGCTCGTGCAGCGGTGTTACGCCGCTGTTCCGCAGCCCTGCGCTCCGGATCTTGACGCGCAACCGCTCGCGCAGCAGCGTCACGCTCCTGCTCCGCAGCCGCGCGCTCCGGATCGAGACGCGCAACCGCTCGCGCAGCAGCGTCACGCTCCTGCTCCGCAGCCGCGCGCTCCGGATCGAGACGAGCATCCCGCATCCGTGCTGCATCCGCGCTGAGCTGCACGCACGACGCACTCGTCCCTCTGAAACCTCTGAAATGGAAACCGCCGGCCAGTGTACCCAGACGCTCCCGACTACGCACCTCGGACTGCGGCGCCGCACAGAGCGAAGTGGCAAGCGCGGACCTCTGCCCGTCAGCGACGTCACGCCCCTGCTCCGCAGCCCTGCGCTCCGGATCGAGACGAGCTTCCCGCATCCGTATTGCATCCGCGCTGAGCTGCACGCTCGACGCACTCGTACCTCTCAAATGGAAACCGCCGGCCAGTGTACCCAGGCGCTCGCGACCGCGAGCCTCGGCCCGCCGAGGCGAATCATCATTTATTCGGTCCGTCATAACTGATGGGAGCCGTCTCTAAACGAACCGACGGCCGGGCCAACGGGGGGACGAACCGACGAGGAACGATCCGACAACTGTAAAGAGCCCAAGTCCAGGAAAAGAGAACGTTAAGAGAAAGAAATCGAACGGATATATATATATATATCCGCGACCACGATGCATATGATACCTGGGGCGAGCCGACGCACGCAAAGAAGGCCGTACGCCTTTCAAAAAGCCACACATTTTGCGCAAACAACGTTGGACGGGACGCGCACCGGCGTTGGATGACCGCGTCATCCAACGCCGGAAGGTTCGAATATATGGCTATCAAATATGTATGGGTATATATCAATCCGGTCCGACTACAATATTACAAGTATGTATAGCGAACCGCGCACCCGGAGATGCATCGAGTCGCACCGCGATCGCTCAGCGAGAACCATCCGGTGACGACCGGAATCGAACCCGCGACCTCGCCTTTTACGCCGCGATGTCTTAAGCGCGCGCGGAGCTCCGAAACCCGAGAACGACGGCCCGAAAAACGCGAGTTTCCAGAAACCCGAACAGACAGACGGACGGACAACGAAAAGTCGGGGTAAGGTCTCCGTTCCGACGACGGAACGACTATCGTCGTTCACGTCTATGTCGGAACTACGACGACGGCGTAAGGTCTCCGTTCCGACGACGGAACGACTAACGTCGTTCACGTCTAACGTCGGAACTACGACGACGGACAACGAAAACCCGGCCTAAGGTCTCCGTTCCGACGACGGAACGACTATCGTCGTTCACGTCTATGTCGGAACTACGACGACAACGAAAAGCCGGGGTAAGGTCTCCGTTCCGACGACGGAACGACTATCGTCGTTCACGTCTATGTCGGAACTACGACGACCATTTCACTGACCGTTGACATAAGTTCCCAATATGGACAGTAACCGCAAGCGTGACGGAAGGAGAAACGGGGCCCCAGGAAAGACAAGGTTGCGAGCATTCCTCGCAAAGGCGCCGTCGCAATTCACTCGAAGTGAATCGTGTTTTGACGTTTAGAGTGAGTACAATAAGATGAGCATCTGACTAGTTCCCAACAAGCAGGAATGTGCATTTATGTCATACATTGTCGATGATAATATTGTGTCCATAGTAGTGCTTTAAAATCGTTTGGCTGAATGCTGCAGTGTGCAAAGACAAACATGAAGTGCATGACCGCTCAACCAAAACAACATGGCAGGACAGACAGACAAAGCCATGTGCCCCTCCCCTTCGCTGTGGACCTGCCGGTCAGGCCCCTTGCTTCTCGCCCTTGTAGGGTGAGTCGCCCACAGTGTAACACCCGAAACAGTGCATGTGAATTGTGTTTTGATGTTTTGACTAGCAAAATGGCAAGTACGACAGGACGAGCAACTGACCAGTTTCCAACAAGCGGAAATTGCGCACTTTAATGCACTACATGCTGTTAGTTGTATCTCTGTCATTACACCTAAAGCACAGGCTCGATCGAAGGATGCCAAACAACTGGCCAACCTAGATATGAGCCATGAGATACCCCAGGATACTGCAATCATCCCCCTTTCTGTGGGTGTGTCCCCACACCTACAGGGGCAATCATGTTTCATTGCGTTCTTGTCCCTGATGGCCTCATACTTGTGGTTATATATCCCACACACATCAGCCGCACTTGCATTCCAGTGTTTGGATGGGGGCTTTGTACCTGGGTCAGTCCCTACCCATCTTCATGCCAATTTGTATGGCCAACCTGGATATTAGCCATGAGATACCCCAAGATACTACAGGTGCCAGGCCGATTAGTGGGGGCCACAGGGTACAGGGGATTGCCAAGCCGATCAGTGAGGCAGCACAGGGGATCACCAAGCTCATCAGTTGGACAGCACAGGGGTATGTAGAGAGCCGAAAGGGGACCACTTCTGTCATGGCTCGCTAGGTTATGAATTGTAACATACTGAGGATAAGAAGCATAGGTTTCTCAGGATGAGACAGCAGGTTCTTAGATGATGGTACAACAACTATCACTTAAGATTTACTGAACGAAGGAACGGGATGTCACTCCATGGCTATTCACCGTGTTGTGACGCATTATTGCATGTTTAGCTGCTTATCTATGCATGTGTGCATATGCACATGACTTAGCAACCAGTGTCCATGGTGGGCATCAAAGCCATCAATATAACTGGTGACATGGAGACCCTCTACACTGCACACTCCGTACCTGTAACACTGGTGCAATAGCGATTGATTCTGGGGTGTGAAATCCCTCATTACAATCCTCCCCGCCTTGCAGTGAACCTCCATGGGCACCCCTGGCACCCCGTAGGGCAGCTTCTGCCTTGCACCCAACGGATGGGGTTCTTTTGTTTTCCTGGCACTACTGCAGTTTTTCTTTGCTCATAACGGCTGGTTGTAACCCTGATACAGTGCCAACCCGGGCAACCACCTTAAGGCTGAAGGGATTCATGCGCATTCTGTTGTGAGTGTTCAGGCAGTGTGCACTAGATGTTGTATCTCTGTTATATCCGCCTACAGCAAAGGCTCGATTGAAAGGATGCCAGACAACTGGCCAACCTCGGATACTACCCGTAGATACCCCAGGATACTACACTAGACAGGGTTCGACACAGGGATCTAAAGGCAGATCCTAGCAGTTCATACCAATATAACACTGGTGCAATAGCGCATGATACTGGGGTGCGAAGTCCCCCATTACAGTACGTATCCAGTGGCGGCCACAGCTCCTGGTCCAGATCAGCCCCATGCAGAGGCCCCAGTACTGTGGGGCTGTCGAACCAGTAGTTCCACAGCCAGAGCACCAGAACAGAATTGGCAGCGGCAACCACCGCATGCTGAATGGGTGGCAGACTGGAGGCTGCAGGTGCCCATTCAGCCTGCGTGGTGGAGGTAAGCATGTGGGATATCCAAGAAGGAGGAGCCCCATGTACCCCTCCTGCCCTTCAAGCATATCTCTGCACGCTTTGGTGTTAAGTGCTAAGATGCAAGCACAGCAAGCCAAGTGTACCGTAATGAGAGTCAGGCACAGCGGAAGTCTTCAGAGGCCAGGGATTACAATGTACGATCCAGAATGCAGAATATCCAGTGAAGGCTATCAGAACCGGAAACACGCTATCATCACTTCACACTCCTTCAATGCTCAGGCTTCACTCAGGCCAAGTAAAAGCGTATCCAGACTCAGGACGTCAATAAGTAAGAGCATACGATCAAGGGAGATCGATAGCATATAATATTCAATATAAATACAAGGCCGTCATCGCGCGACTTATACTCACGACGTCGTCCATAGTACATATCACACCAGATCGCTGATCCGCATGTGTGACATGTTCGTAATCATGTCGCAGACGATATTCTATCGTCCTCTAGCCTTCACAGCATTAAGGCAATGCAAATGCAATACTTGGCAACGTTCGTTATGTGGCTCAACCGCCATGTGAGTCGATGCGAATATCATTCACTCAGTCGCATTCCGCTCGCGCACGTGAAGTGGATATTGCATGATAAATCAGTATAAGAGAATGCGCGCTCTCAGATAATTATTTCAGTGCACGTACGCGGACTTGCCCTGGTCGCATGACTAGAGCTTCCACGCGGCGTCACTTCTCACATTTGTGCGTCATATTGGTCGAACCATTTGCATGATAAGGAACCGAATATTATTGCTTATAATATTATGCAAAGAGATTTGTGAAAAACCTACTTTTTGCGAGTGCTTGTCCTGTCGTACTATCCAGCTGGTTAGTACGACAGGGTGGATACCGGTCACATTGCAAGCGCTACACCGAGAGCATGGTGCCAATCTGATAATGCTTCTAATCACTGGTTGCCGGGCGCCTTACCGGGTCCTATAGTCCGGTGCATGGGCGTGGGGCAAACCGTGATACAACACTTCAGCGGCACCAGGACCGTGTTAATGAATACAACCAAAATGATGAAACAGCCAAGTGGTCGAGTGTCACAAAGATCCAAATGTCTGGAAGCTTCACATTACGATGGTTCACTGACGTCTTCTGCCTGTGCAGGCCAGGTTGGGGCACAGTAATCACTAGCTCCTTACGTATTGAGAGGAGTCAACAATCCCGCCGTCGCCTTTTACCCTTGCCCTCAAAATAACTTCATACCACCCTTGGCTCCGACCCGGGTGACAGCAGCCTGCAACCCTTTACATTCTGGGTTTTTCCGCAACATAACACCCACCTAAACTCACATATGCACCTGAATGTGCTGCCTCAGCTTTCCCACTGCCCTGTACGCCCCTATAAGCCCCGCCACCAGCTGCTGGGCAGCCAGGCAACGGCTACACGTGGTAGAAATTACCCAACTTGTATCGCAAGGGTTGCTCTCATTGCCGTGCTTTTTGACGGCACTGCCGCCGCCCCCACCACCTATAGACCAATGTGTTACAATCCTCGAGAGGACCCCGCCTGGGGACCACCTGTGGGGCGGTGATCTGCTGTTCTTGTTTCGCCACCTTTGCCACCTGTGCGACCCCCTTCACCACGCAGGTGCTTCCCAACTGAAACCTCCAATAATCCACCCTTGTTAATTTACTCCAAGCGCCCCCATTAAGCGTGACCTCTGGATGTCGCAGAGATGCCGCCCCCAACTTATGAAACCATTAATTGACCTACGGGCAGCCATTGCTCCGCAAACAACCAGCTGGAGAACCGGCGCCCTCATCAGCGGTGTAGGCACCTTATTTAAGATGCTGGCCTCCGAAATAAGCATCACACCGCCACATATGAGATAGCTTGTCCCATCTCATGTACAAACCTGGTGGTGGCGGGCATTGAGAACTCCTTGGCAGCCTGATGGCACCACCGCACTGCTGCCGCTACCACTGGCGCTAATGCTACACCAGCGGCCCTCCGATGATCCAGTGGTCACGGTGGTATGGCTAATAGGACGATGTATATGGACATTAGGTTAATTAGACGTGTATTAACGACCCAAATGGATCCCCACTGCCGCATCCCAATCTGCCAGTGGGCCGCTCTCCTGTGTTGCCACCATGCACAGGTGTGCATGTGGCATCAGTGGTGACACCGAGAGACAAGCAGGAACCGCTGAACAGTGACTCTGGTAATGCCGCAGTGTTGATGGTAAGGTGTGCTGCACAGGCGACAGCGTTGGGTGGCGACTGCAGCAGGGGAGGGGTGTGACGGGGGCGGTAGGTGGGTGCGGTTTCAAAGGGTTGGGTGCACGGCACCTGCGACAGAGTTGGGTGGCAACGGCGGCAGGGGAAGGGGTGTGACGGGGACGAGTCGATGGCGTCGGTTTCAAAAGGTTTGGGTGTGTGGCACAGGCGACGGCATTGGGTGGCAACGGCAGCATGCATGAAAGGAGCGTGACGGGGTAGGCACATGAATGCGGTTCAAAGGGTTGGGTGCACTGCACAGGCGACGGCATTGGGTGGCGACGGCAGCAGGAGAGGGGTGTGACGGGGGTGGGCAGGTGGGTGCGGTTTCAAAAGGTTGGATGCGTGGGTTGCATATGGTTACACAGCAGGGGACGGCATGGGGTGGCGACGGCAGCAGGAGAGGGGGGGGTGACGGGGGCGGGCAGGTGGGTGCGGTTTCAAAGGTTGGGTGCATGGCAGGGGCAACGGAGTTGGGTGGCGACAGTGGCAGGGGAAGGAGGGTGACTGGGGCGGGCAGATGAGTGCGGTTTGGAAGGGTTGCTACTGCTACTGTTCGTTTGCACAGGATCTACTGCGCTGTGATCCATTTATTTTTTTCTTGCTTGCTACGATCTGCCCGCAGATGCACAAATGCCGCATGCAATCAGGTGCGCTAGCTGGCCAAGATGATTGTCCTGCTGCAGGCCTACCAGTATCAACAAGGCATGTCCAGTGAGTGTATCATCCTTGGCTGGGTAGCTCAGGGGTGATGATGTATGGCTGCAGCATGCACAGAAGGGTCAGGAAGGGGGCAGGTGGATGCGGAGGGAGAGCCGTTCCTAGAAGGGTTGGCAAATGACGAAGGGGTGTGGCGGTGATGGCGGCAGGGAAGGGGGTTGACGGGGGCAGGCACATGAGTGCGGTTTCAAAGGGTTGGGTGCACTGCACAGTCGTCGATGACATTGGGTGGCGACTGCAGCAGGGGAGGGGTGTGACGGGGTCGGGAGGTGGGTGCGGCTTCAAGGTTTGGGTGCGTTGCACAGGCAACCGAGTTGGGGGGCCGATGGAGGGGCCACATAATAAAGGGGGGCTTGAAGGCCTGGCAATGGGGGTTACAGACAGGAGGGGAGATGGGGCGTGCATTAGGATTTGCAGGGGATTTTGAAAGGACTTGACGTCTGTTTGCTGTGTTTTTTGTGTTCTTGCAGGTGCATGGTTGTGACTGTAATGTTCACCACTGGAGCCCCCGCCAGGCATTGCATGGATGGGCTAGGTTAGCGAAAAGGGGGCGGTGTGCATGGGCTAGGTAGGCGAAAGTGGGGCGGTGTTCATGCATGGGCTAGGTAGGCAAAAGGGGGGCGGTGTGCATGTGTGAAGGGGCTGGAAGCGAGAGTTATGGGAAATGGGGGCCAGGAACGGCAGTGAGTGAGGGGGAGGGCTGGCAAAAAGGGCGTGCATGTCTGCATTACGGGGTGGGTGGGTGGCTGGCCTACCGGTACTACAGTGTACCACAGCACATCACGCCATGTGATGTAACGCCTATAGCACTTACCTAGGTTTTTTAAAATTAATTTACTTAAAAGTTTAGCCGATAACTATATTCCTACCTCTGTATTCTGTATTCTGTTGTGTAGAGCTAGTATGTTTTCGCATCGTAGGATCACTTTCCAATAGCAAGGCGCGAAAGATTTTCTTTTATAGCTAAATTTCCTCTTTTATTAAGATATCCACGGTCTCTATTCGCACAGGATGCCTTCCTACAAGCCACGATGCAGGCGGACAAGTCGCTGCTCCTCTACATGACGCGGCGAGAAGCAATAATTGAGATGTAATCACAGTAAGTAAGTCATAACAGCATGTTGCAAGCAGCGACGGAGAGGGAGAAAGATAGGCGGCGGTGATTGGCGCGGTGATCAGAGTGATCAGCGGCGATAACTAGTGATCGGCGGTGGGATAAAATGCGGGCAGCGAAAATGGGTTGATCTTGCTGGGATGTTCATGTTGCAGATCATGTATTGCGCGAAATAGACATTCGTGATATTTGTTTGGTTATCGGTGTCATGGCTCATGTCTTCGTGTTCCTGCTCCCAGGTGCGCTAATCATCTCATGGCTTTCCTGGCAACAGCGAGTTTCTGTCGACAGGAGGCTTGCCCAGGACTGCGATTAAGGCGCAATGGCGCAGGTGGGTGAATCTTTGGGGCTGGTGTGTGCAGGGAGGTGCGGGTTGGTGGTGCGCAGTGCCACCATTATTTGTTGCCGCCATCCCGCTGTGCCACCGTCACATGTCGTGCTGCCGTCGTTCTGTGCCACCATTGTGCCATGCCGCAAAATTGCCATGCCCCAGTCATGGCAGGGGCGACGGAAAGAGGGGGCGGACGGAAGGGGGAGGAGGGGCGGCGGATTAGGGGCTGCCAACGAATGCGGGAGGAGGGGCGGATGGGGGAAGAGGGGTGACGGAGGCGGGGGGAAGGGGCGGCAGAGGCCGGGGGAGGGGCGGCAGAGGCGGGGGGAGGGGCAGAAGAGGGTGCAAAAGGGGCGGCGGAGGCAGGGGGAGGGGCGATGGAGTTGGGGGGAAGGGGCGGCCGAAGCGGGGGGAGGGGCGGCGGAGGTTGGGGAAGGGGTGGCGGAGGCGGGGGAAGGGACGGCAGAGGCGGGGGAAGGGGCGGCGGAGGTGGGGGAAACGGGTGGTAGAGGCGGGGGGATATGGTGCATCCGTTCCTGATGCCGTGCTGTAGTGCCGCCATCACGACTTCATCACATGTATTTGTCGTGTGTTTTCCGCATGTTAGTGATGGCACGACATCTGTGCAAGTGCCCGCTCCTATTCTGCTCGGATTGTGCCTGTTTATTGCTTTTCCTTGTGTGTTTTTACCATGTCTGTACAGCAACTCACGTCTGCTGCCTTGCTTGCGTGTCTTGTGTGCTGCCACAGGTCCTGAGCTGTGGCAACACCGGCTACATGTAGGAGTCTGCATGGACACTGGCTACGAACTTGAAGCGACAACACCAATGGTAAGTTGTGGGGGCTGGCTTAGGGCCGCAATGGGATGAAGGGGTGACGGAGGCAAAGGGGGAGGGCTGACGGAGGCAAGGGGGAAGGGGCAATCGAGGGTGGAGAAGGGGCGGCGGAGGCTGGGGAAGGGGTGGCGGAGGTGGGGGGATATGGTGCATCCTTAAGGCAGGAGGGCTGAGGAGGGGAGAGGACGGATGACGGAGGCATGGGGGAGGGGTGACGGGGGCAATCCGTCGTCTTGCCATGTTGTTGCCTTGCTTTGCTGCCGTCTTGCGATGCCGCTGTCTCAGTGTGCGGCTATCCTGTCGTGCTGCCTTCATTCGTTCCTGATGTCGTGCTGTACTGCTGCCATCAGGACTTCATCACATGTATGTCTCGTGTGTTTTCCGCGTGTTAGTAATGGCATGACATCCGTGCAAGCCCCCGCTCCTATTCTGCTGGGTTTGTGTCTGTTTGTCGCTTATCCTTGTGTGTGTTTTCCCTGTCTGTACAGCACCTAACGTCTGCTGCCTTGCTTGCATGTCTTGTCTGCTGCCACAGGTCCTGAGCCGTGGCAACACCAGCTACATGTAGGAGTCTGCATGGGCACTGGCTGACACCATGGTAAGTTGTGGGGGCTGGCTTAGGGCCGCAATGGGATGAAGGGGTGATGGAGGCAAAGGGGGAAGGAGTAATCGAGGGTGGAGAAGGGGTGGAGGAGCCGGGGGGAGGGCTGACGGAGACAGGTGGAGGGCTGACGGAGGCATGGGGGAAGGGCGACGGAGGCAAGCCTTCGTTGTGCCATGATGTTTCCCACATTGAGTGTGTGTGTATAATGTTAGATCTGGATGTGGCAGTCATTGCCCCGACACCTTTCATCCATACCATCTGCCACAAACGAAGTTTGCTGTGTGTTTTTGGATAGATGCCGACATGGCAGTGATTCTCCTAACACCTAACAATTATTGCTAGCCTCCCAGGAGCCATAATAATGGTATAATCATAGTGAACTATGTGTATTTTCCTCAGATATGGACAAGTTAGTGATTCCCCCTGACGCCTGGCAATTATTCCGTGCCTCCCACCATCCATCCAGTCAGTCTCAAACAAAGATTGCCATGTGTTTTTGGCTTGATGTGGACTTGGCAGTGATTCCCCCCACACCTGGCAATTCTTCTGAGCTTCCCACCATCCGAGCCAACTGTGCTAAACAAATTTTCCGTGTGTTTTTGGCTCGATCTGGACTTGACAGTGATTCCCCCCCACGCCTGGCAATTATTCCGAGCCTCCCACCGTCCGAACCAACTGTCCCAAACAAAGTTTTGGTGTGTTTTTCGCGCGATGTGGACTTGGCAGTGATTCCCCCTGACGCCTGACAATTATGCTGAGCCTCCCAGCATCTGAACCTAATGTCCCAAACAAAGTTTCCGTGTGTTTTTGGCTTGATCTGGACTTGGCAGTGATTCCCCTAATGCCTGAAAAACAATAGGAGCCTCCCAGCATCCGTACCATGTGCTCCAAACGAAGTTTACCATGTGTATTGATTTGGTCTGGACTTAGGGATTCATTCTTCCATAACAAAACAGTTGCTGGGAAACGATGTACTGGTGCTTGCTTGTTGAATTCAACTTGCTTTACAAACCTTTTCAAACATGTCTGCTGCACCCCTTAGCTCTCCGCCACACAGCAAACTGACTCTCGTCTCAAAGTCTCTTGTCTCATCAGCTCTGGACACCATGCCAAGGCACTGCAATATCTTCAGGTAAGCAGATACAGGTAAGTTAACGAGTTTCACTTTTTGATAATATTTTTCCTTGTCGACCGTCCCGGCCTGGTGTCGGTGTCCTCAGACATTCCTCCCCGAAGCCCATTTAATAGCGAATGGTCGGACTGGAGTGAATCGATGAGTGCGTTAATGGTCTTCATCCGTTCTCCTATTAAGTCCACGTAAGAGCGCGTGGCCCCAATGGATGATCGGATGCGTTGTAGGTTCTCGGATGATGTTGTGGGTTAGATACTATACTCGTGTGCGCACATTATATATGATGTAGCCTTGCTATATAGTTATATTCGTCACCATTATGCACTGCATGCATGTCACCTTTACACTATGTATTGTGTAAGAGACATCGGCTCTGGACACCCCAAGGCACAGCAAGATCTTCAGGGACTGAGGTGGTGGATCTGCAGTACAGGTTAGTTACACTGGGAACTTTACTTTGGGGTGTTATGCCAATCATATTTTATTGGGTCCTGATACTTGCAGCAGTCTTCTGTTGTCCTATTGGCATGTTTATGGCACAGTCCAGCTGGCACATAGAGATCAGTACAGCCATAGGGACCCACCACATAGACCCACCATCAGTCACAGCCAGCTCTTCCAACCTAGCCTGTGAGTAAGCCCCCTCCTTTGTGCCATGATCATTGTCTCCCTCAGGCAGACCTAATGTCAAGGGGTTCTATGCCTGTGGCCTTCTGCTGTTTTATTTTCCTTCCCTTAATCATCAGCTTTGGGCATGACCCCAAGGGGCAGCAGCATTTCAGGTAAGGAGATACAGGTAAGTTAACGATTTTATACCTTGTCGACCGTCCCGGCCTGGTGTCGGTGTCCTCAGACATTCCTCCCCGAAGCCCATTTAATAGCGAATGGTCGGACTGGAGTGAATCGATGAGTGCGTTAATGGTCCTCATCCGTTCTCCTATTAAGTCCACTTAATAGCGAGTGGCCCCAATGGATGATCGGATGCGTTGTAGGTTCTCGGATGATGTTGTGGGTTAGATACTATACTTGTGTGCACACATTCTACTTGATGTAGTAGCTATATACATTTACACCATTATGCACTGCAATGCATGGCCACTCATACAAAAGAACAAAGCACAAATGATACATTAGAATCTGGCAAATATGGATGCAAAAAACGACTAGATATTTTCATGAAACTCTGTCATGTTTTGCGAGCACTCTCCCTGTCGTACTATCCAAATGAATAATACTACAGCACAAGTAACCGATTCTTACAAAGAGGCGAAAATTTGCGCACGCATTTTAAATCGCCTGTCTTATTGTGCGTGCCTAGAAATCCTGTCTGGCTTGCAAATTTCATTTGGACGGTGCCTGTGATGTGCGAGGTAAAAACTTGCAATGCACAGCCGCCCATACAAAACAACAAAGCACAAAAGATACATTACAATTTGGCAGATCACAGATGCAAAAACGATTCGACAATTTTATGAAATGTCGTCACCTTTCGCGAGCGGTCTTCCCGTCGTACTATCCAAATTGATAATACGACAGCGAAAGTAACCGATTTTTACAAAGACGCAAAAATTTCCACAAGCATTTTACGCCGTCTGTCTTATTGCTCGTGCCCAGAATTCCTGTCTGACTTGCAAAGTTCGTTTGGACGGTGCCTGTCATGTGCGAGAAACAAAATGCAATGCACAACCGCTCATAAAAAACAACAAAGCATAAAAGATACATTACAATTTGGCAGATCACAGATGCAATAACGATTCAAAAATTTTATGAAATGTTGTCACCTTTCACGAGCGGTCTTCCCGTCGTACTATCCAAATTGATAATACGACAGCGAAAGTAACCGATTTTTACAAAGACGCAAAAATTTCCACAAGCATTTTACGCCGTCTGTCTTATTGCTCGTGCCCAGAATTCCTGTCTGACTTGCAAAGTTCGTTTGGACGGTGCCTGTCATGTGCGAGAAACAAAATGCAATGCACAACCGCTCATAAAAAACAACAAAGCATAAAAGATACATTACAATTTGGCAGATCACAGATGCAATAACGATTCAAAAATTTTATGAAATGTTGTCACCTTTCACGAGCGGTCTTCCCGTCGTACTATCCAAATTGATAATACGACAGCGAAAGTAACCGATTTTTACAAAGACGCAAAAATTTCCACAAGCATTTTACGCCGTCTGTCTTATTGCTCGTGCCCCAATGGAAGATTGGATGTGTTGTAGGTTCTAGGATGATGTTGTGGGTTAGATACTACACTCGTGTACGCACATTATATATGGCAAATGACATGAAATTTTCACAAAATTCCGTCACCGTCCCTATGGCATTGGTTGGGAGGGTAATGGGTGGGTACTGGGTGGGTAACCCATGGGTAGCGGTGCTATTGGGGTGGGCGGGTATCCTTTTGGAGGGGTAACCCATCGGTTAGCTCTGTAAGTAAAACGACTGGGGAAAATGCCTTGTCTCTGCAACTGACTACGGCAAAACTATCATGAGGTGAACTGAACGGCTTAACACAAAAAATGAGCAATCATACTATAAGAAATAGACTGGAGTCTATGCAGGGCGAGCTATCTAACAATAATGATAACCAAATCTTATTTTCGGGATACACGTGCACAACATTCTCTTGATTATCTTGTCGACCGTCCCGGCCCATCGTCGGTGTCCTCAGACATTCCTCCCGGAAACCCATTTAAACGCGAATGGCCGGACGGGAGTGAATCGATGAGTGCGTATATGGTCTTCATCCGTTCTCCAATTCGGTCCACTTAAACGCGAGTGGCCCCAATGGAAGATTGGATGTGTTGTAGGTTCTAGGATGATGTTGTGGGTTAGATACTACACTCGTGTACGCACATTATATATGGCAAATGACATGAAATTTTCACAAAATTCCGTCACCGTCCCTATGGCATTGGTTGGGAGGGTAATGGGTGGGTACTGGGTGGGTAACCCATGGGTAGCGGTGCTATTGGGGTGGGCGGGTATCCTTTTGGAGGGGTAACCCATCGGTTAGCTCTGTAAGTAAAACGACTGGGGAAAATGCCTTGTCTCTGCAACTGACTACGGCAAAACTATTATGAGGTGAACTGAACGGCTTAACACAAAAAATGAGCAATCATACTATAAGAAATAGACTGGAGTCTATGCAGGGCGAGCTATCTAACAATAATGATAACCAAATCTTATTTTCTGGATACACGTGCACAACATTCTCTTGATTATCTTGTCGACCGTCCCGGCCCATCGTCGGTGTCCTCAGACATTCCTCCCGGAAACCCATTTAAACGCGAATGGCCGGACGGGAGTGAATCGATGAGTGCGTATATGGTCTTCATCCGTTCTCCAATTCGGTCCACTTAAACGCGAGTGGCCCCAATGGAAGATTGGATGTGTTGTAGGTTCTAGGATGATGTTGTGGGTTAGATACTACACTCGTGTGAGTACATTATATATGGCAAACGATTCGAAATTTTCACAAAATTCCGTCACCTTTCGCGACCGCTCTTCCCGTCGTCGTATCCAAATGGATAATACGACAGCAGATTGAACCGATTCTCACAAACAGGCAAAAATTTGCACGCTCATTTTTTATTTTGTCTGTCTTGTTGTTCTTGCCCAGAAATCCTGTCCTTCTTGCAAATTTGGCTGTGTTGTGGGAGAGACAAACACGGCCGCTCATATAAAACAACAAAGCACAAAAGATACATTTCAATTTGGCTAATAATGGATGCTAAAACGACTCAAAATTTTAACAAAATTCCGTCACCTGTCGCGACCGCTCTTCCTGTCGTACTATCCAAATGGATAATACGACAGCAGAATGAACCGATTTTGACAAAGAGACGAAATTTGTGCAAACACATTTACATCGTCTGTGTTATTGCTTGTGCCCAGAATCCTGTCTGGCTTGCACATTTGGCTGTGTTGTGCGAGCAACAAACAAGCAATGCATGGCCGCTTATATAAAACAACAAAGCACAAAAGATACATTTAAAATTGGCTAATAATGGATGCTAAAACGACTCAAAATTTTCACGAAATTCCGTCACCCATCGCGACCACTCTTCCCATCGTACTATCCAAATGGATAATACGACAGCAGAATGAACCGATTTTGACAAGCAGGCGATAATTTGCACACGCATTTCACATCGTCTGTGTTATTGCTCGTGCCCAGAAATCCTGTCTGGCTTGCATACTTGGCTGTGTTTTGCGAACAACATGGTCGCTCATATAAAACAACAAAGCACAAAAGATACATTTCAATTTGGCTAATAATGGATGCTAAAACGACTCAAAATTTTCACGAAATTCCGTCACCCATCGCGACCGCTCTTCCCGTCGTACTATCCAAATGGATAATACGACAGCAGAATGAACCAATTTTGACAAGCAGGCGATAATTTGCACACGCATTTCACATCGTCTGTGTTATTGCTCGTGCCCAGAAATCCTGACTGGCTTGCATATTTGGCTGTGTTGTGCGAGCAACAAACAAGCAATACATGGCCGCTCATTTAAAACATACAATATACATTACAATATGCCTAATTATGGATAGAAAACGACTCAAAGTTTTTATGAAATTCCGTCACCTTTAGCGACCGCTCTTCCCGTCGTACTATCCAAATGGATAATACGACAGCAGAGTGAACCGATTTTGACAAGAGCCCAAATTTCACACATGCATTTTACGTCGTCTGTCTAATTGCTCGTGCCAGATATTCTGTCTTGCTTGCAAATATGGCTGAGTTGTGGGAGAGGCAGAATTTGGCTGTGTTGTGGGAGAGACAAACATGCAATGCATGGCCGCTCATACATAAACCTGACAGGCTGACACCAATGGAAATGGATGCCATGTTGAATGAAAACTATTTCAGGCTCTAAGGCACATTTCAATTAACAAAAAAAAATAATGAAAAAAGTCAGAAATGGCAAGATTCGAACCGGCGACCTCACATGTACAAACAGGCTGTCATACCATTTCACTGACCGTTGACATAAGTTTCCATTATGGACTAGACGCGGGCCGTCCGCCCGCGAGGGGGGCCGTAGTTCCCCGTCCCCGCGGCGGAGGCGAGGGCACGCGTGCCGAATGGAAGGGGTGGGAGATGCAGTTCACCAGCGTGGGAGTCGAACCCACGAGCGCGCGGATCGCACTCGGCCGTGCAAGTGTGTCGTCATACAGCGAGGTGGCCGTTTGACGCTGGCATTTAACGCCATCCAGTGGCGGCAACTCCATGCACGCTCCATGCACGTTGTGTTTGGGGCAACCGGAGTGACTTACTGCTGGAGGGCCGTGACGAAAGTGGTCCGGCCCTCCGTGCTGGTGGTGACGGTGCCGGTGATGGCGAAGGAGTCGTAGGCGGTGTACGCGACCCGGTCGTTGTCGTCCGCGAAGCTCGCGTCGGCGAAGAAGTCCGCGTAGTTGGGCAGCTGTTGGAGGACGTTGGGGCTGTCCGTGCAGACTGGATACTTGCTATTGCCGACGCTGAGGACGAGTGGTATCACGGGCCGGGAGCCGACCGTCGTGACGGAGCTGGGATTCGGGGAGAGGGTGGCGGCGGCGTGTGCTCCATCCGACGGTAGGACAACGGCGGCCCGGTCGCGTTGCTCCCACGCAACCATCATGTCGTTCGTGTCGGCGCGGCTGTCGGTGGCCGCAGTGGTCTGCTGGGTAGCTGCTCGGAAGGTCTGTACCCGCTTGGGAGGGCGCTTGCCCGGGGCAGCTGCTGCCGCGACTAGCGCCCCGTTGAGGAAGATGCTGTTGTTGTACTGAGTATTGGACGGCGCGCTGATTTTGGCGGCGTAGATGTATAGCGGCGTGTTGTCGTCAGCCGCCGCTTGTAGCTGCGTAACGAAGTTGTCGGGCGCGGATTGCTTGACCGCCAGCTCCACGCAGCCGAGGTCGGGGGCGTCGGGGTTGCCGCACGCGACCCAGGCGTTGAACTTGCGGAAGGGTCCGCCGCGGAACAGCTTACCGTGCGGGACGACCAGGAGGGCGCTGCCGTCGGCCGGGTACTTGTCCTCGGCGTCCGCTTTGTCGGTTGCCGCGTTGTATGTGGGATAACGCAGCTTGGCGGTGTACAGCATCGGGAGGACGGAGGTGCTGGCCACGGAAATTTGAGTCGTCGGGGTGACCTTGTATTGGGCCAGTGTCGGTCCGGCGAAGCGGGAGGTGACGAAGGCGGGCAGGGCAGCTGGCTCCACGTTCGTGAACGTGACGGCCCGTGCAAAGGCGTGGTTGGTCTCCATGTCGGCTAGGGCGCGGTTATCGAGCTGCAGGATGATGACGCCCTGTCCGACTGTGTTTACGCCTGCGACGAAGCTGCCGTTTCGGTTCGGTGCGCCGGCAAAGAGCCGGTCTTCATCTTTAGTCACCGGGCCGGCGGTGAAGGTGACGTGGCAGGTGACGGTTCGCGACCTACGGATGGGGTCGTTAGTCGCATGTTAGTCCTCATCCTTAAAGATGGCCCGTAGCTATCGCTTACGTGGACGCGGAGGCAGCGTCGGTGGGGCTGCCGAAGGTGGACGTGCTGCTTGTAGACGGTGCCGGGGTGAGTCGCCGGCGTTTGGGGTCGGGCGATTCCATTCGGGGCGGGAAGGGACGACGGAAAGCGGCGCAGTATATGGGTAGAGAGATGTTAAGGTAGAGTACAAGTTATGGGAAGCTCCGTGTGTTTAACGCTGTGCAACGCTGGACACCGCGGTATAACGCCTGTACAAGATTGGCAATCTTGTGTTCAAATCCGCCTCATCAACCCACGGGTCACCGCGGTCCACTTGCTGCGCGCGGCAACCTCGACGGCCCCGTTCTCGGCATTACAAGGCATCCGTCGTCCAGCGACAACGCGCCCGATCCACACCTCCCACCTCCCCTTCTTCGCGCTTTCTGCCTTCGCTACTGCCGCGGTCACCACTTCGCCATTCTGCCACTTCCATCACGACTGTCGCCGTCGTTGCCGCCGCCTTGTCCTTCGTCATCGTTGCTTTCGTTGCAGACCTTCGTTGCAGAACCCCCACCATCGTCGCCGTGTCGCGTGGTGGGCTAGACGCCTGATAGCTGCGGACGGCTCGCGTGTAGACCAGGTCCTCAAGTGCGAAATCCCGGTTTGTTGCGTCAGGTGGTGATGGATGCGATAGTCCGGTGCCGGGCGTGCTTTTACGGACTTTGGCAGCGGGATGTCGGTGGCGCGCACACGGCGAATGAAAGGGCTGGTGTTGGCACCGAGTGTGGTTGGTGTTGGCAACGCAGGTCGCACAGACGTTGAAAGACGTAGGGACGGTCTTGTCAATTCGGTTTCGTTCGTCAGGTGTGGCAGAGAGCGGGTACAGGAGGCGGGAACGTGTGTCGTAACGGTCCAGCAGCATTTTGGAAGACTCGAAGCGAACACTGAACACGGGTGTTTGTCCGTGTGCTTTCACTCCGGCACCCAGGCCACCTAGGGTCGCGGAACCTAAAGTACGCTGTGGATTGCAGGGGGCGTACAGACGGGAGGGGGGGCTGTCCGTGCGCCACCGCGTCCTAAGGCGCAATCGACTGCGGACGAGCGCAGGTACAGGTGCCTGTCCGGGTGACGGAAGCACACGGACAAACACCCGTGTCATTTCGGTGCTTGCTTCGACTCCCCAACACGCCGCTGGACCGCCATAACACACTCGACCACGGCCGTCTCTTGTGCTCAACCTCTGCCCCACAGACTACGTCGTCCCTGCGTCTCTCAACACCTGCGCGACTCGTGTTGCGCGCATGCGGCAGATGTATTGCAATGCCAACGTCCGGCACATATTTACACCTCCCATCGCAGCATCCTACGTACCCTCCTTCTTCACACGTTCCCCCCCATCCGTCGTAGGTCAGACGCAACGTCGGTGACGACACGGTAACACGGTGGTGTTCTGTCTACTCCCTCTAGTCTATTTTCGCGACGAAATCGGCATGCAGAGCCATGAGCACCTCGGCGTCACCAGCCACTCCGGGACGAGCAACGTACGATCAACGTACCGCGTCCGCCACATCTCGGGCCCACCTAGTACTCGGAATCGGCAACCTGCCACAGCGTTCTCATCCACACCCGCATCCTCATCTTCATCCGCCGCCCTGTTTTTCGCCACCGTCGCCTTCGTTGCAGACCCCTCACCATCGTCGCCGTGTCACGTGGCGGTGGCTGCGGTAGTCCAACGCTCCTCCAGGTGCCGGGCGTGCTCGTATTCGGGTGCATAGCGGTTGCGGGTTGCGGTCGCGCGGCGGTCAAGGAGGCGCAGTTCGGCCGCCAGGTCGGGGTCGAGCTTTGTTGCTGCCAGAAACTGCTGGACAACTCGTTTTCGCTCGTCGGGTGTCGTAGAGAGCGGGCGCAAGAGGCGGATGTGGTTGAGTGTCTTGTACCGTGTCAGTAGTACATACACGGTTGCGCGCTTCAAGCCGCCAGGTGGGACGGAGAGGTCCGCAACCCAGCATTCTTCCTTGAAACTGCGACCCTGTACGAAATAGTCGGTCACGGCGTAGTAGTCACCCAGCGGCAGGTTGATGCGACGCACGTTCTTGGTGGCGGTGCCGGTGTTGACAGCAGGTACGGTGATATTGGCTGCTGGTGAGGGGCGTGGTACGACGGTGAAGGCACCACCTTTGGATGCGAAGTCCGCCAAGTCCGCTAGCACCGTATTGGGCGCGTGTCCTTTAATTGGACGGACCATGACGGCTGCGGGGAGGTAGTGAAGGCGCCAGTACGGGCCGTGGCCGTCGTCGGGCGGTTCGCGGCTGTCGGTGAGCAGGCCGCACGCCTCGACTTCATTGTTGTGGCAGGCGCCAGCGTCGGCGGCAACGGTGTCGAGTAGCGTGTAGCGTGCTCCTTCGTAGTACCAAGTGTCGGCGGTTGTGTGGTCGAAGGCGGCGTCTTTGACTCGCATCGCGACAGCCTTCTCGACGTGCGAGAGTAGCGGCTGCTGGGCTGTGCCGTGTTGGCAGACCGGGACGTGGTCCGCGTTCCAGCTGACCAACCGTGCACCCTTGCGACGCGCCTGGAGCATGAGCAGTCGTGTGTTGAGGACGTGCCTGGGTTCGTTGCGTTGCAACACCACGCGGGGCTCGAGGTCCGTGAGGTCCGATAGGTCGGTGATGACACGTTGGTTGAGCGCGTCTATCAATGCCGCCATGCGCGCTTCAGTGGGTTCGCCGCCGCCGAACATGGTCGCGAACTGCGTGAGCTGCTGACCGGACGGGCTGTTGTCTTGTCGTTGTTGTTTTTGCAGCATGAACACGACGTTGCCGAGCTGCCGGTACAGCTGGAAGCCATCGTGCAGGCGGGCGTGCGTCTGTGGTACGGGTCGGCGAGGGCGACGCATGGTCGCGGCAGTGTCGCGGTCGTTGTTGTGCTCGTCACTGCTGCTGGTGTTGCTGTCATCCGCACGGCGACCTTCGTCTTCGTCAGCCGAGGCTGGCCGGCGCCGGGTGTTCGGTGCCGACGGAGTGAAGTTGGGGTTCCGCTCGACGTCGGCCGCGAAGCGGTATGGTGGCGAACCGCCCGGTTGAGGATGCTGTAGCAGGTCGCCGATTCCGGCAGCGGCGCGGCCGGACAGGACACGGGTGCTCGAGTGGGTGGGTCCAAGATGTGACGGGGGCGGTACGCTGGCCGTACAGGAGTAGCTGATGGCGCCGAGGTGCTCATGGCTCTGCATGCCGATTTCGTCGATGAAGACAGCGCCATCACCGACGTTGCGTTTGACCTACGAAGGGTGGGGGGGAGCGCGTGGAGAAGGGGGGTGCGTAGGATGTTGGGGCGGGAGGTGTGGATTCGTGGGATGGTTGTCGTACGTGCTCCGGCAAGTGGATCGTACCTGAAGGCTGGCGTGGGCACCGCGCTTGGGAAGGTTGGCGCCACGCGAGCTGCTTTGGCTCGCAGAGATGCCGAACATCGAGTGGGTCGACAGGCTGCGGTGCACTGGGGTGTTGAAGGCGATCGCGGCGGCCCAGGAGTACGCGCATGTGGCGGCCCAGTCGGGGCTGTCGTGCTGGTACGTGTACCACAGCAGCGCGTGCACGAACCTTGTCTTGCCCGTGCCCGGGGGACCCATGATGAGCATCTGCGGCGGAACGCCTGGATCGGGTTCGTTGCGGCGGTCGAAGTAGCGTGCCACGAGCATGAACGGTACAGCCTGATCCGGCGCCAGGGTGAAGAGCTCGATGGTGTCGTCAACGGTAGGCGGCTGAGCCAGACGCAGGTATGTCGGCATCTCCGCTGTGACGAGTGCGCGGTCAGATTGTTGGCCGTCGTTCATGAGTACCGCCACTAGCGGGTAGCCGGGGCGGCGATCCAGACACAGGCGGGGGGGGCGGACGGCGGTGGCCGGCGTGGCGATGGCGCCTTCGGTCAGGACCACGTAGCGCTTCAACCGCTTGGAAGCCTCACTCAGCAGCGGGATGTCGGTGGCGCGTACACGGCGAATGAAGGGGCTGGTGTTGGCACCGAGTGCGTCGGGTAGAGGAAGCGCACGGCAACGCCGGGCTGCACCGTATGCGTACAGCCCCTCCACCGTGGTGCGGTCGTACAGGTCCGTCAGGGCGACGTCAGACAGGTTGAGCCCCGTCGTCGGGTCGCCTTGGCCTGGCACGAAGTCATATCGCTCGACCTGATTGTCGTGTGGTGGCTGTGTGTCAGGGTCGGGTTCGAGGCGGCCTCGCGCGGCGTCCGGGTCGTCATCATCCGAGTCACTGGAGGTGTAGTTCGGGGGGAGACCGGCAGCCGCAGCGGCGGCGCGGCGCTGGCGACGTCGCAAGTTGTATTCGGCCTGGCGCCGGCCGCTGGCGAGGTGCTCTGCTTCGATGTTGTCAAGCAGGGCACTGACGCAGGCTCTGTAGGATCGGCCTGCACCGGTGGTTCCCAGGTCCGTCCACCAAGCATCGTACGCTTCCTTCACCGTTTGATTGGCAGCCACCGGCTGGCCACGGTGAGCCTTGAAGATGCCCAACACGAATGCGTAGTAGGCGACGGCGGCTGCGGTGGTACTGCCTGCTTGAGGACGGCGGGGCAGTGCACCGCCCAGCAGGACGTACCTCGGCTGCGCCAGGCGACGGAGGACGTGTGTCAGGTACAGCGGGTGCGTCGGTTGGAAGGCCACCTTCTTGGGGGGAATGGTCGTTGCTGGACTGGTCGGTAGCTGGTCCGCAGCTGAACCGCCTGACGCAAGGAACGTCGCGGCGGCGGTGGGCTGGGCGCCAGATGGGCCGGAAGGTGCATCAGTCACGGGGGTCACAGCGGTGTCAGAGGCCTTGCGTTTGCGGTGACGAGTCGCGGGAAGGACTTGGGCGCCAAGGATGGCAGCGTGGGGGTGCTGTGCGGGCGTCACACGTTGCACTTCGAAGTTGGCCACGATATTGTAGGCGCTGCAATCGAAGCCGCTGAGCTCCACTCCGCGCTGCGTATAGTTCTGTACGGCGTCGGCGAGAGTGTAGCCACCGTGCTCCTCTGCCTCCACAAGCTCCACGCCGGTTTCCGCGTCTTCTGGCTCCACGGCGGACTCGGCCGCCAGTACAGTGAATGCGCCCACCGGCAGGTAGTTACGTTTGTACGACGCTTGAAACGTATCGTGACCCGAGAGCTTGAAGACGACCAGTGCCATGCCGGCCGTGATGGTGGCCGTCATGCGGTGTACCGCGGCGCATAGGTTGGCGAACGCGCTGGGGCCATCGCCGCTGGCGCTGGGCGGGCTCCCCGCCATCATGAAGTCCTGCACGCGCCCGACGGCGGCACAGGTGAGGTGTGCCTGGCTGCGCTCGATTGTCTTTGCGGTGTACTTTGAACTGTAGTACGCAGCATCACGGGCACGGTCGATGGCGGGCTGTAGTAGGGGGCAGTCACCACGTTCGTTGACGGGGCGTGCTAGTTGTGCGGCGACGTCAGCCGTGTACTCCCGGTCGACCTCACAGGCCAGGGACATCAACTGGTTGCAGCCGAACGCGAGCGCAACGGCAGGCATGTGCGGCACGAGGTTGGACGCCAGGCGGGGCAACAAGAAGAGGCCGCCGGTGCCGATCCACTGAAAGGCCGTGCGGATGAGCCGGGGGAAGGCCATGCCGCAGCTGTCGTCGGTGCCGTGGCAGCCGTGGCGCTTGCAGGTCGTATTGTGGGTGTGGGTGAGGGTACCGTGTATGACGGCAGCGTGGTGGGCACGGCAGGCGGCGTGCCGTGATGGTGGAGGGAGCCCGCCGTTCGCGCACCCGGCCAGTCGTTCGAAGTCGCACGCGGCAGGTGGGCAATCTACCTGCACCGCCGGCACGGGCAGGCCGTGCTGCTGCGCCTCCGCTTCAGACATACCCATGACCAGAGGCTGCGTTGCACCGTCCGGGGCCGGAGCGTAGTACGGCGAAGGATACCACATTTCGCAGAGCGCATACGCAAGTGCCAGAGCCCGGCAGTTGGGTCCACAAAAGAACGCCTGCAGGTTCTCCAGCGCGAAGCACTCGAGATGTGCAACTCCGTGCAGGTGTAACGCCAATCGCCCACTCTGCTCCACCTTGACAACCACCTCGAATACGACACCGCAGAAGCAGTTCGGGTCAGTCTGCCGCATTGCCCCAGGTGCAAAGCCAAACAGCTGCTCGACCACCACTTCTTTCGTGGCAACGAGCAGCGCGGCGCAGCTGTACGGGTCTTCCTTAACGCGGCGCCACTTTTCCACCGTGCTGGTGATCTGGGCGGGACGGCCGGTGTCGTCGAACTCGATGAACCGGCCAGACGCTACAACGGCGCAGCCAGCATGCATGTCCGCCGGGTTGAGGTTGAAGAACAGCGGCGGCCAGCCAATAGTGAGGGCAGCTGCACGCATCGTGGCCTTCGCACCGTTGTAGTAGGCATCCGTGAGGTCAATTCGCAGCAAGCTGGCACGTGCGCCCTCGAGGAGAGCGCGCACCACGGGCGACTGCTGCGACAGCAGCTGCCGTCGCTGGGCGTGACGGTACGGCAGCGCCAAGATGTCCGCCATGGCGCGTACGACATCCCTTGAAACTCGCGCCGCTGGTTCACCCAGCCGTGGTCGCATGCGCAGGGCCACTCCCACCTGCGCCATGCTCTGCTGCCGAACGTTGATGTCGTACATGCGGGCAAGCAGCATCAAGTTGCTGCTGAACTGTGCCCGAGGCACCCGCCGTACCAGGTGGCTGCAGTATGATGCGAAGGACATTCCCGGCGGCCGCTGTCCGGACAAGCCATACGGAAACGAGACCGGGAAGCAGACGTTGAGGATGGCCGGATGACGATCATCCAGGATCCGAGCGTCACGGCCGCCAGCGGCGAATGCAAGACGTGCACGGCCGGTCAGCAGATCATGCACCACGTTGGGCCGGGTATCAAACTCGCTGCCGTCGGTCGGAACGGCAGCGGGCTGCGGCAGGACCAGTTCCAGCTCATTCGGAGCGCCCAGGTCGGCATCAGCTGTGTCGGACAGAGGGGACGGGAATCCACAAGCTTAACACGACGGGCAGACAGATGGACGGGTGCACCCTCTCGAGGTCGTATGTATGCGCGAATTGTTTCGAGGCCGTTCGGTGAATGTGACGGAATACGCGAATGGAGGTGTACGAAGGTGATAAAATGCACGCCCTCACTCACTCCGGATGGGAGCAGGGTCGGCTGCCTCACGCACGACGACCGCGAGGGGCGGTAAGCCCGTAGCGCCAGCTTCTGCAGTGAACAGTAGTCACAGTCGCGCACACACCGTAGATCAACAAGTGGCAATACGTAGAGTATTCCGCGACGCCTAACCTGACAGGAGGCTGAGCGCGTCCGATCGACACACAGACCAGCAGCCGCGACCCGTGCAAACCCACGGGTACGTACAGGTCGCAAAACACAGCAGCGGCACGGGCAACTCGCAGCTGTGCCCTCACAGACATACCCGCCATAGGAGTGTCCGAGACGGTAGCCCCGGTCGTGGGTGCGTCGGGACTTCCAGCAGATGTAGAAGTACAGAAATACCAACGCCGGAAGGATGCGGGCAAAGTACGTGGGACCAGGATTGTCAGTCCGATAGTGACGTATCTACGTTTCCCGTTCGGCCCGCCCCCCCACCGTTCCCCGTCTGTGAGCCCCGTCGGCTGACCCCGTCTTTCAACAAGAAGGAATCACACCTGTATCAGACGGCGATGCATACGCACCACCGCCCTGAACGATTTCACCAGCCGCGTTTCCTTGTAACGTCTCCTGCAGCTGTCGTACACCAGCGGCGCCAGTGCGGTCATGGAGGAACGTGCTCCGCAGTACGCCGGCGACCTCCGGATCTGTAGGACCGATCGCGGAGCGCAGCAGTGCCTCAGGTACCTGTGCAACACATCCCATACGCTCGTACTCCTGCAGAGCATCTTCATCCACCGCGAGCTCATCCTCATCGTTGTGTTGAAGAAAGCGCACCCAGGCGACGATGACGTGTCCTCGCACTTTAACGCCAGGCGCACGGCGCACGCGATCCAGCAAGTCCTGCCGGTCTCGGACCTGGTCCACGCACACCACAGTGAACGCACCTGCCAAATCCGCAATGCGCGCAGGCAGCTGGCCGCGTAGCATATTGGGGTCGGGGTTGACGACCGCGATACCATGCGACTGAACGGCACACGGGAAGACCTGGGGGGGACGGCCCGTGAGATGCACAATCAGCAGCTGCTGCATCAGACGGCCCCGCCCCAAAAGCTGACTTTCCACAAACGTGGGTGTAGGCAGCGGGTCGCCCAGGTGATTGACAGACGGCACGTCGCCCGGATCGAGACGCGCCAGAGCCGCTTCAGGCACTCGGCGTGCTGCAATGAGAGCGGCGACAGGCGGACATCAGTTAAGCAAACTCGAATGGCAATATAGGCGGCTCGATGAATCAGAGGCGTTCATGTTCCCCTAAACGGGCCGGAGAAGGTCCTCACCCGCCAGTGCCTTCTCGCAAAAGGCGCAGATAACAAATCGCTCGGAGCCACCATCGCCGCGGAACACGGTCCGATTCGGCAAGTCCGCATCAAGGCGCATGCAAAACGGCACCTCCACACTCCGCGGATCGTCAAAGCAAGGTCGCGGCTGCACCCGTGGTGGATATGGCCACAACTCCGATGGCAGCTGCACCGGGGCCGTGCCCTCTGCACCACCCGTCGATGAATCCGACTCGTCAGCCCCATCGACACCACCATCACTGTCAACTGCCACCGCATCCTCATCCACGAATGCCGCGGGATCGGCGTCAGCGCTGGCACCTGCAGTACTGCCGCGCTCGGATCTGCCGACACGATACCGTGCCGGTAAAACCGGATCCGGCGGCGGTGGTGCAACACCTTGGGTGGTGCAGGGCATGCGCCGCCAAGCCAGAGTACGCGCATGACGCGGCACGGCGCCTGTGCACATGACGTCAGCGCGTAAGATGTCCACGTTGGGGATGTCCACCCAAGCACGAAGCGCGGATTGGTCCTCCGAACACTGCTCCGAACAGACGGCACACACCCGGGAAGGCATGCGCCGACGCAGCGCGGCGGCCATGCTGGAAGCAAGCTGCAGGTGTTTCTCATATGGTACCTGCCGCTCCACCGGAAGTTGACCGCCAGGCAAGTCCTGCACACGCCCTTCCGGAATCACCCCAAGAAAATCAGGTGGTGCAGGGTGCTGACCCTCGTGCAAGCAGGGAAATCGCATGAGGTCCCGCAAACGCTCAAGCAAGCTAGCTTGCGGAAGCTGTATCCCACGTAACCGAGCACGGGCCTGCGCGTGCGCGGCCTCTGCAGCCCTGCACTCCGGGTCTCGACGGGCAGCCGCTCGTGCAGCGGTGTTACGCCGCTGTTCCGCAGCCCTGCACTCCGGATCTCGACGGGCAGCCGCTCGTGCAGCGGTGTTACGCCGCTGTTCCGCAGCCCTGCGCTCCGGATCTTGACGCGCAACCGCTCGCGCAGCAGCGTCACGCTCCTGCTCCGCAGCCGCGCGCTCCGGATCGAGACGCGCAACCGCTCGCGCAGCAGCGTCACGCTCCTGCTCCGCAGCCGCGCGCTCCGGATCGAGACGAGCATCCCGCATCCGTGCTGCATCCGCGCTGAGCTGCACGCACGACGCACTCGTCCCTCTGAAACCTCTGAAATGGAAACCGCCGGCCAGTGTACCCAGACGCTCCCGACTACGCACCTCGGACTGCGGCGCCGCACAGAGCGAAGTGGCAAGCGCGGACCTCTGCCCGTCAGCGACGTCACGCCCCTGCTCCGCAGCCCTGCGCTCCGGATCGAGACGAGCTTCCCGCATCCGTATTGCATCCGCGCTGAGCTGCACGCTCGACGCACTCGTACCTCTCAAATGGAAACCGCCGGCCAGTGTACCCAGGCGCTCGCGACCGCGAGCCTCGGCCCGCCGAGGCGAATCATCATTTATTCGGTCCGTCATAACTGATGGGAGCCGTCTCTAAACGAACCGACGGCCGGGCCAACGGGGGGACGAACCGACGAGGAACGATCCGACAACTGTAAAGAGCCCAAGTCCAGGAAAAGAGAACGTTAAGAGAAAGAAATCGAACGGATATATATATATATATCCGCGACCACGATGCATATGATACCTGGGGCGAGCCGACGCACGCAAAGAAGGCCGTACGCCTTTCAAAAAGCCACACATTTTGCGCAAACAACGTTGGACGGGACGCGCACCGGCGTTGGATGACCGCGTCATCCAACGCCGGAAGGTTCGAATATATGGCTATCAAATATGTATGGGTATATATCAATCCGGTCCGACTACAATATTACAAGTATGTATAGCGAACCGCGCACCCGGAGATGCATCGAGTCGCACCGCGATCGCTCAGCGAGAACCATCCGGTGACGACCGGAATCGAACCCGCGACCTCGCCTTTTACGCCGCGATGTCTTAAGCGCGCGCGGAGCTCCGAAACCCGAGAACGACGGCCCGAAAAACGCGAGTTTCCAGAAACCCGAACAGACAGACGGACTAGACGCGGGCCGTCCGCCCGCGAGGGGGGCCGTAGTTCCCCGTGGAGCGACCATCGTGGAGGTGAGGGTATGCGTGCCGACGCAGCACGGTGGCCATGCCGGAAGCGAGGTGCAGGGGGGTAATCCACCGCAAGTTCATCCTCATCGTTGTGCGGACGAAAGCGCACCCAGGCGACGCTGACGTGTCCTCGCACTTTAATGCCAGGCGCACGGCGGACGCGATCCAGCAAGTCCTGCCGGTCTCGGACCTCGTCCACGCACACCACCGTGAACGTGCCTGCGCGCCTGCGTCTGTCTCTGCGTCGACCCCGCGCTGCACTTGCCTCCGTCTCGTCGAGGTCCGCCGATCTGTCGTTCCGTCTTTTGTGCGTTGTCCGTCGTGAACGACGATAGTCGTTCCGTCGTCGGAACGGAGACCTTACGCCGATCTTAGGGGGACGTTGTCCGTCTGTCCGTCCGTCCAACACGCGCAGGCAGCTGGCCACGTAGCATATTGGGGTCGGGGTTGAGGACCGCGATGCCATGTGACTGAACGGATGGAAGCCGTCTTCAGCCGCGGACGAAAGCGCACCCAGGCGACGATGACGTGATCCGTCCGTCTCGGCGTCGACGCCGCGCTGCACTTGCCTCCGTCTCACCGAGGTCCGCCAGTCTGTCGTTCCGTTGGATTTTCTCGTCGTCGTAGTGCGCGCCGGCCTTTTGTGCGTTGTCCGTCGTGAATGACGATAGTCCATCGAAAGCGATGTACGTATGTTTCCCGCCCCCCCCTCCCCCCACCATTTCCCGTCTGTGAGCCCCGTCGGGTTACCCCGTCTTTCAACAAGAAGGAAGCACACCTGTATCAGACGGCGATAATACGCGCCGCTACCGTGCAGCATTTCACCAGCCGTGTTGCCTTGTAACGTCTCCTGCAGCGGCCATACACCAGCGGCGCCAGTGCGGTCATGGAGGAACGTGCTCCGCAGTACGCCGGCGAGCTCCGGATCTGTAGGACCGATCACGGAGCGCAGCAGTGCCTCAGGTACTTAAGCAACGCATCCCATACGCTCGTACTCCTGCAGAGCATGTTCATCCACCGCAAGTTCACCCTCATCGTTGTGCGAACGAAAGCGCACCCAGGCGACGATGACGTGTCCTCGCACTTTAATGCCAGGTGCACGGCGGACGCGATCCAGCAAGTCCTGCCGGTCTCGGACCTCGTCCACGCACACCACCGGGAACGTGCCTGCGCGCCTGCGTCCGTCTCGGCGTCGACCCCGCGCTGCACTTGCCTCCGTCTCGCCGAGGTCCCATACGCTTGTACTCCTGCAGAGCATCTTCATCCACCGCAAGTTCGTCCTCATCGTTGTGCGGACGAAAGCGCACCCAGGCGACGCTGACGTGTCCTCGCACTTTAATGCCAGGTGCACGGCGGACGCGATCCAGCAAGTCCTGCCGGTCTCGGACCTCGTCCACGCACACCACCGGGAACGTGCCTGCGCGCCTGCGTCCGTCTCGGCGTCGACCCCGCGCTGCACTTGCCTCCGTCTCGCCGAGGTCCGCCGATCTGTCATTCCGTCTTTTGTGCGTTGTCCGTCGTGAACGACGATAGTCGTTCCGTCGTCGGAACGGAGACCTTACGCCGATCTTAGGGGGACGTTGTCCGTCTGTCCGTCCGTCCAACACGCGCAGGCAGCTGGCCACGTAGCATATTGGGGTCGGGGTTGAGGACCGCGATGCCATGTGACTGAACGGATGGAAGCCGTCTTCAGCCGCGGACGAAAGCACACCCAGGCGACGATGACGTGATCCGTCCGTCTCGGCGTCGACGCCGTGCTGCACTTGCCTCCGTCTCACCGAGGTCCGCCGGTCTGTCGTTCCGTCGGATGTTCTCGTCGTCGTAGTGCGCGCCGGCCTTTTGTGCGTTGTCCGTCAAGAACGACGATAGTCCGTCGAAAGCGATGTACGTATGTTTCCCGCCGCCCCCTCCCCCCACCGTTTCCCGTCTGTGAGCCCCGTCGGGTTACCCCGTCTTTCAACAAGAAGGAAGCACACCTGTATCAGACGGCGATGCATACGCGCCGCTGCCGTGCAGCATTTCACCAGCCGTGTTTCCTTGTAACGTCTCCTGCAGCGGCCATACACCAGCGGCGCCAGTGCGGTCATTAAGGAGTGTGCTTCGCAGTACGCCGGCGACCTCCGGATCTGTAGGACCGATCGCGGAGCGCAGCAGTGCCTCAGGTACTTGTGCAACGCATCCCATACGCTTGTACTCCTGCAGAGCATCTTCATCCACCGCAAGTTCGTCCTCATCGTTGTGCTGACGAAAGCGCACCCAGGCGACGCTGACGTGTCCTCGCACTTTAATGCCAGGTGCACGGCGGACGCGATCCAGCAAGTCCTGCCGGTCTCGGACCTCGTCCACGCACACCACCGGGAACGTGCCTGCGCGGCTGCGTCCGTCTCTGCGTCGACCATGCCGCCGCGGCGACGATTCGTGCCGCGAAACGTGCGGTGACGACACGGCGACGATTCGTGCCGCGAAACGTCCGGTTCGCGCCATGAAACGTCCGGTGACGATAAAAGGCATGCCCTTGCATATGTGCGTGCCCTTGCATATATTGAGATGTCGCACCTGAACGCGCCGTGAAACGTCCGGTGACGGCGCGGCGACGATTCGTGCCGTGAAACGTCCGGTTCGCGCAAGGCGCATCGTTGCGTCCAGGTGCGCAATTTGACGTGCCGTATTCGATGTGCCATAATATCATAATATCATACACGGCCAGACGCCGCCGCGGCGACGATTCGTGCCGCGAAACGTGCGGTGATGACACGGCGACGATTCGTGCCATGAAACGTCCGGTTCGCGCCATGAAACGTCCGGTGACGATAAAAGGCATGCCCTTGCATATGTGCGTGCCCTTGCATATATTGAGATGTCGCACCTGAACGCGCCGCGAAACGTCCTGTGACGACGCGGTGACAATTCGTGCCGCGAAACGTCCGGTGACGACCAGAATCGAACCCGCGACCTCGCCTTTTACGCCGCGACGTCTTAAGCGCGAGCGACGCTCCGAAGGCACTACGACGCCGAGAAAAACGGCGAGTTACCAAATATGTTCCAGACAGACGGACGGACTAGACGCGGGCTGTGGGCCCGCGAGGGGGGCCGTAGTTCCCCGTCCCCGCGGCGGAGGCGAGGGCACGCGTGCCGAATGGAAGGGGTAATACAAGAATGCAGAGGGATGCAGAGATGCAGTTCACCAGCGTGGGAGTCGAATCCACGAGCGCGCGGATCGCACTCGGCCGTGCAAGTGTGTCGTCATACAGCGAGGTGGCCGTTTGACGCTGGCATTTAACGCCATCCAGTGGCGGCAACTCCATGCACGCTCCATGCACGTTGTGTTTGGGGCAACCGGAGTGACTTACTGCTGGAGGGCCGTGACGAAAGTGGTCCGGCCCTCCGTGCTGGTGGTGACGGTGCCGGTGATGGCGAAGGAGTCGTAGGCGGTGTACGCGACCCGGTCGTTGTCGTCCGCGAAGCTCGCGTCGGCGAAGAAGTCCGCGTAGTTGGGCAGCTGTTGGAGGACGCCGGGGCTGTCCGTGCAGACTGGATACTTGCTATTGCCGACGCTGAGGACGAGCGGTATCACGGGCCGGGAGCCGACCGTCGTGACGGAGCTGGGATTCGGGGAGAGGCTGGCGGCGGCGTGTGCTCCATCCGACGGTAGGACAACGGCGGCCCGGTCGCGTTGCTCCCACGCAACCATCATGTCGTTCGTGTCGGCGCGGCTGTCGGTGGCCGCAGTGGTCTGCTGGGTAGCTGCTCGGAAGGTCTGCACCCGCTTGGGAGGGCGCTTGCCCGGGGCAGCTGCTGCCGCGACTAGCGCTCCGTTGAGGAAGATGCTGTTGTTGTACTGAGTATTGGACGGCGCGCTGATTTTGGCGGCGTAGATGTATAGCGGCGTGTTGTCGTCAGCCGCCGCTTGTAGCTGGGCAACGAAGTCGTCGGGCGCGGATTGCTTGACCGCCAGCTCCACGCAGCCGAGGTCGGGGGCGTCGGGGTTGCCGCACGCGACCCAGGCGTTGAACTTGCGGAAGGGTCCGCCGCGGAACAGCTTACCGTGCGGGACGACCAGGAGGGCGCTGCCGTCGGCCGGGTACTTGTCCTCGGCGTCCGCTTTGTCGGTTGCCGCGTTGTACGTCGGATAACGCAGCCTGGCGGTGTAAAGCATCGGGAGGACGGAGGTGCTGGCCACGGAAATTTGAGTCGTCGGGGTGACCTTGTATTGGGCCAGTGTCGGTCCGGCGAAGCGGGAGGTGACGAAGGCGGGCAGGGCAGCTGGCTCCACGTTCGTGAACGTGACGGCCCGTGCAAAGGCGTGGTTGGTTTCCATGTCGGCTAGGGCGCGGTTATCGAGCTGCAGGATGATGACGCCCTGTCCGACTGTGTTCACGCCTGCGACGAAGCTGCCGTTTCGGTTGGGTGCGCCGGCAAAGAGCCGGTCTTCATCTTTAGTCACCGGGCCGGCGGTGAAGGTGACGTGGCAGGTGACGGTTCGCGACCTACGGATGGGGTCGTTAGTCGCATGTTAGTCCTCATCCTTAAAGATGGCCCGTAGCTATCGCTTACGTGGACGCGGAGGCAGCGTCGGTGGGGCTGCCGAAGGTGGACGTGCTGCTTGTAGACGGTGCCGGGGTGAGTCGCCGGCGTTTGGGGTCGGGCGATTCCATTCGGGGCGGGAAGGGACGACGGAAAGCGGCGCAGTATATGGGTAGAGAGACGTTAAGGTAGAGTACAAGTTATGGGAAGCTCCGTGTGTTTAACGCTGTGCAACGCTGGACACCGCGGTACAACGCCTGTACAAGATTGGCAATCTTGTGTTCAAATCCGCCTCATCAACCCACGGGTCACCGCGGTCCACTTGCTGCGCGCGGCAACCTCGACGGCCCCGTTCTCGGCATCTTTCGGACGCGCAGAGTCCGTCCGTCCGACGGCTTCGTTACCCAGCTGCAAGTCACACGATTGTCGGGCATCGGCATTACAAGGCATCCGTCGTCCAGCGCCAACCCGCCCGATCCACACCTCCTACCTCCCCTTCTTCGCGCCTTCTGCCTTCGCTATTGCCGCGGTCACCACTTCGCCACTCTGCCACTTCCATCACGACTGTCGCCGTCGTTGCCGCCGCCTTGTCCTTCGTCATCGTTGCCTTCGTTGCAGACCTTCGTTGCAGAACCCCCACCATCGTCGCCGTGTCACGTGGTGGGCTAGACGCCTGATAGCTGCGGACGGCTCGTGTGTAGACTAGGTCCTCAAGTGCGAAATCCCGGTTTGTTGCGTCAGGTGGTGATGGATGCGATAGTCCGGTGCCGGGCGTGCTTTTACGGACTTTGGCAGCGGGATGTCGGTGGCGCGCACACGGCGAATGAAAGGGCTGGTGTTGGCACCGAGTGTGGCGAATGAAGGGGCTGGTGTTGGCAACGCAGGTTGCACAGACGTTCGCAGGGACGGTCTTGTCAATTCGGTTTCGTTTGTCAGGTGTGGCAGAGAGCGGGTACAGGAGGCGGGAACGTGTGTCGTAACGGTCCAGCAGCATTTTGGAAGACTCGAAGCGAACACTGAACACGGGTGTTTGTCCGTGTGCTTTCACTCCGGCACCCAGGCCACCTAGGGTCGCGGAACCTAAGGTACGCTGTGGATTGCAGGGGGCGTACAGACGGGAGGGGGGGCTGTCCGTGCGCCACCGCGTCCTAAGGCGCAATCGACTGCGGACGAGCGCAATCTACAACGCCCCCTTCAATTCACAGCGTACTTTAGGCTCCACGACCCCGTAGTTTCAACCTGGATGGCCTGGCTGCCGAAGTGGAACACGGACTGGCACCCGTGTCACTTCGGTGCTCGCCTAGAGTCTTCGAACATGCTGCCGAGTCGCCACAACACACTTGACTACGGCCGTCTCCTGTACTCATTCTCTGCCCCACCTGTGTGATCTGCGTTGCTTGCATGCGGCAGATGTATCGTAATGCCAACGTCCGGCACATATCTATACTTACACCTACGGCCGAAGCGCTACCTGGTCAGGTAAGATCCACTCTCCGGAGCACGTAGGAGACCCATACCACGGATCTACACCTCCCTCCCTACGTGCACTCCTTCTTCGCGCGCTCCGTCCTTCGCCTTCGTAGGTCAAATGCAACGCCTCTTGCCCTTGTCACTGCCGCCGTCGTCGTACAGCTATCCGCCGAGTCCGTCAGACCTCCAGTTCCCCACCATCCTACGCGCTCTCCTTCTTCGCGCTTCGCGCCTTTGTTACTGCCGTCGCCGTCGTGCAGCCATCTGCCGAGTCCGTCACTTCCATCATCACTGCCGCCGTCGCTGCCGCCGCGAGGGGTGCCGGTCTTGTGTTGAAATGCGCGTCATGGACTCACGGGTCACCGTCATGGTCATGGTACGGACATTGACATTAGAATACGTCGGCCGCATGCAGGCAACACAGGTCGCAAAGGGGTTGGGAGATGTAGGGACGGCGGTGTGGCAGAGAGCGGGCACAGGAGGCGGAAAGGTGTGTTGTAGCGGTCCAGCAGCATGTTGGGGATTCCAGGCAACCACCGAAATGGTACAGGTGCCTGTCCGTGTGCTTGCATCACCCGTACTTCACTCTACAGCGTACCAGGTTCCACGACCTGGGTGCCGGAGTGAAGTACGGGTGACGAAAGCACATGGACAAACACCCGTGTCATTTCGGTGCTTGCTTCGACTCCCCAACACGCTGCTGGACCGCTACAACACACTCGACCACGGCCGTCTCTTGTGCTCAACCTTTGCCCCACAGACTACGTCGTCCCTGCGTCTCTCAACACTTGCGCGACTCGTGTTGCCCGCATGCGGCAGATGTATTGCAATGCTAACGTCCGGCACATATTTACACCTCCCATCGCAGCATCCTACGCACCCTCCTTCTTCACACGTTCCCCCCCATCCGTCGTAGGTCGGACGCAACGTCGGTGACGACACGGTAACACGGTGGTGTTCTGTCTACTCCCTCTAGTCTATTTTCGCGACGAAATCGGCATGCAGAGCCATGAGCACCTCGGCGTCACCAGCCACTCCGGGACGAGCAACGTACGATCAACGTACCGCGTCCGCCACATCTCGGGCCCACCTAGCACTCGGAATCGGCAACCTGCCACAGCGTTCTCATCCACACCCGCATCCTCATCTTCATCCGCCGCCCTGTTTTTCGCCACCGTCGCCTCCGTTGCAGACCCCTCACCATCGTCGCCGTGTCACGTGGTGGTGGCTGCGGTAGTCCAACGCTCCTCCAGGTGCCGGGCGTGCTCGTATTCGGGTGCATAGCGGTTGCGGGTTGCGGTCGCGCGGCGGTCAAGGAGGCGCAGTTCGGCCGCCAGGTCGGGGTCGAGCTTTGTTGCTGCCAGAAACTGCTGGACAACTCGTTTTCGCTCGTCGGGTGTCGTAGAGAGCGGGCGCAAGAGGCGGATGTGGTTGAGTGTCTTGTACCGTGTCAGTAGTACATACACGGTTGCGCGCTTCAAGCCGCCAGGTGGGATGGAGAGGTCCGCAACCCAGCATTCTTCCTTGAAACTGCGACCCTGTACGAAATAGTCGGTCACGGCGTAGTAGTCACCCAGCGGCACGTTGATGCGACGCACGTTCTTGGTGGCGGTGCCGGTGTTGACAGCAGGTACGGTGATATTGGCTGCTGGTGAGGGGCGTGGTACGACGGTGAAGGTACCACCTTTGGATGCGAAGTCCGCCAAGTCCGCTAGCACCGTATTGGGCGCGTGTCCTTTAATTGGACGGACCATGACGGCTGCGGGTAGGTAGTGAAGGCGCCAGTACGGGCCGTGGCCGTCGTCGGGCGGTTCGCGGCTGTCGGTGAGCAGGCCGAAACTCGCGTTCTACCGAAACTCGCCGAACCCCCTCTCCCTCGTACTGTACACTCGCGCTGTACCGTCCTACAACGGTAAACTCGCGTATCCTTTGCTCACCCAAGAAACTCGCGTTTTTCCTTCCCTGGCCCTCCGTTCTTCCCTCACACACCCCCCACCGCTCCGATCTGCCGATACGATACCGCACCGGTAAAACCGGATCCGGTGCCGGTGGTGCAACACCTTGGGCGGTGCAGGGCATGCGCCGCCAAGCCAGAGTACGCGCATGACGCGGCACGGCGCCTGTGCACATGATGTCAGCGCGTAAGATGTCCACGTTGGGGATGTCCACCCAAGCACGAAGCGCGGATTGGTCCTCCGAACACTGCTCCGAGCAGACGGCACACACCCGGGAAGGCATGCGCCGACGCAGTGCGGCGGCCATGCTGGAAGCAAGCTGCAGGTGTTTCTCATATGGTACCTGCCGCTCCACCGGAAGTTGACCACCAGGCAAATCCTGCACGCGCCCTTCCGGAATCACCCCAAGAAAATCAGGCGGCGCAGGGTGCCGGCCCTCGTGCAAGCAGGGAAACCGCATCAGGTCCCGCAAACGCTCAAGCAAGCTAGTTCGCGGAAGCTGTATCCCACGCAGCTGAGCACGGGCCTGCGCGTGCGCAGCCTCTGCAGCCCTGCACTCCGGGTCTCGACGGGCAGCCGCTCGTGCAGCGGTGTTACGCCGCTGTTCCGCAGCCCTGCACTCCGGATCTCGACGGGCAGCCGCTCGTGCAGCGGTGTTACGCCGCTGTTCCGCAGCCCTGCGCTCCGGATCTTGACGCGCAACCGCTCGCGCAGCAGCGTCACGCTCCTGCTCCGCAGCCGCGCGCTCCGGATCGAGACGAGCATCCCGCATCCGTGCTGCATCCGCGCTGAGCTGCACGCACGACGCACTCGTCCCTCTGAAACCTCTGAAATGGAAACCGCCGGCCAGTGTACCCAGACGCTCCCGACTACGCACCTCGGACTGCGGCGCCGCACAGAGCGAAGTGGCAAGCGCGGACCTCTGCCCGTCAGCGACGTCACGCCCCTGCTCCGCAGCCCTGCGCTCCGGATCGAGACGAGCTTCCCGCATCTGTATTGCATCCGCGCTGAGCTGCACGCTCGACGCACTCGTACCTCTCAAATGGAAACCGCCGGCCAGTGTACCCAGGCGCTCGCGACCGCGAGCCTCAGCCCGCCGAGGCGAATCATTTATTCGGTCCGTCATAACTGATGGGAGCCGTCTCTAAACGAACCGACGGCCGGGCCAACGGGGGGACGAACCGACGAGGAACGATCCGACAACTGTAAAGAGCCCAAGTCCAGGAAAAGCCGGCGACTGCACGTTAAGAGAAAGAAGTCGAACGGATATATATATATATATCCGCGACCACGATGCATATGATACCTGGGGCGAGCCGACGCACGCAAAGAAGGCCGTACGCCTTTCAAAAAGCCACACATTTTACGCAAACAACGTTGGACGGGACGCGCACCGGCGTTGGATGACCGCGTCATCCAACGCCGGAAGGTTCAAATATATGGCTATCAAATATGTATGGGTATATATCAATCCGGTCCGACTACAATATTACAAGTATGTATAGCGAACCGCGCACCCGGAGATGCATCGAGTCGCGCCGCGATCGCTCAGCGAGAACCATCCGGTGACGACCGGAATCGAACCCGCGACCTCGCCTTTTACGCCGCGATGTCTTAAGCGCGCGCGGAGCTCCGAAACCCGAGAACGACGGCCCGAAAAACGCGAGTTTCCAGAAAAAACCGAACAGACGGACGGACAACGAAAAATCGGGGTAAGGTCTCCGTTCCGACGACGGAACGACTATCGTCGTTCACGTCTATGTCGGAACTACGACGACAAGCCCCCCCCCCAAAAAACGGCGTAAGGTCTCCGTTCCGACGACGGAACGACTAACGTCGTTCACGTCTAACGTCGGAACTACGACGACGGACAACGAAAAGTCGGGGTAAGGTCTCCGTTCCGACGACGGAACGACTATCGTCGTTCACGTCTATGTCGGAACTACGACGACAGTAACCGCAAGCGTGACGGAAGGAGAAACGGGGCCCCAGGAAAGAAAATCAGCTATGGCCTAGCAAGCTTTTCGCTTGCTCCGGCGAAAATCAGCTATGGCCTAGCAAGCTTTTCGCTTGCTCCGGCGACAAGGTTGCGAGCATTCCTCGCAAAGGCGCCGTCGCAATTCACTCGAAGTGAATCGTGTTTTGACGTTTAGAGTGAGTACAATAGGATGAGCATCTGACTAGTTCCCAACAAGCAGAAATGTGCATTTATGTCATACATCGTCGATGATAATATTGTGTCCATAGTAGTGCTTTAAAATCGGTTGGCTGAATGCTGCAGTGTGCAAAGACAAAGATGAAGTGCATGACCGCTCAACCAAAACAACATGGCAGGACAGACAGACAAAGCCATGTGCCCCTCCCCTTCGCTGTGGACCTGCTGGTCAGGCCCTTTGCTTCTCGCCATGTAGGGTGAGTCGCCCACAGTGTAACACCCGAAACAATGCATAAGATAAACATCACAATTCAGGAAATAGATACAACGACTAGGAAATTGAAAAATGTCATTATATTCCACAGATGCCCATCCTGTCGTACAAACCAATTGGATAATACGACAGGACTAGCAGACAGGCAATAATATATCGTGCTGTAGCCTTTACAACATAAGGCAATGCCAACACAATAATTGGCAATGTTGGGTAGTGGTCAACCGTTATGCAAGCCGATGCAAAGATCAATCACTTAGTCTCATTCCGCCCCACACGTGAAATGTTGTTAGGGTTTGAAGGTTAAAACCCTAGCATGATAAATAATTATGAGAGAATGGGCTCCCTATGATAAATATTCCAGCGCGCACTCACGAACATGCTCCGGTGACATGACTAAAGTTATCACGCTCCGTGTTATATTACCACACATGTACATCCAGTGGTCGAACCATTTGCATGATAATAACCGAATATAATACAATGCCAACAGACACGTGAAAAGGCTAATTTCCGCGAGTTCGTACCTGTCATAAAATCCATCTGATTAGTACGACAAGGCGATTGTATAAATGTGGAATATCCCGACACAGTACTATATTTGCACTTAATTGCGGGTTGCCAGGCGCGGTGATATGGATCGATACATGGATGATACAACAATATTAGGAATCAGTTACTGCAGTCCGAACAATGCATCAACACGCCAATGAAGATGCTAAGTCTATATGTCAGCAAAGACAGCCACGAACGTCACAGGGATGATGCGGTAAGAGCACCACTAAGGAATGTTAAAGCAAGGACCACTCTCCAAACTTCTCAGCAAATGATTCATGCATGGCCTCAAGAGGCCAAGTTGCGTTTTTTACCTTTTTACTCTGCGCATATACATGCAATCGTGGCGACCACGAGTTTGGTTTGCCAGCATCCCCGGCATGGACAGTGTTACCATCCAGCAACACCATTTGGCCAGGGTGCATGTGCAGCCGCACCACGCGCTGTACAGAAAATAAATTTGTAATAGTATCTGCAATATCTGTCGGTACACCGCAGTCATCAGCATCAGAATAATCAGAGTCCAGGCGTTCGTAGTCAGAGATGTTGTAACCGGAGGAAGCCTCGCCGTCATAACTGTTTCCGCCCGGCTGCTCTGAGATATTTTGTGCCGGTTCACCCTCTTCCATGTCTTGAAGCATGCCCTCATCCGGACTGATTTCTTTAGCACTTGCTTCGACCACCACCACACTATCGTCCGACGACTGATTAGTAGCCGTAAAACGACGTACTTGCTGTGCCCAGTAATTGACGATTACGTTGCTGAAGAGCGAGATAAGGAGCGTGGTATCATCTTCCATGGGGATGATCGCCACAAAGCTCTTGTCAGAGCCAGGCCTGGCGTCAACATGCAATGTCTGCACACCGACAGGTCGCGGACCTGGCTTGTTACCGATGATTACTGGACGCCTAAGTCTCATCGCGGGCTTGGTGGGAAGTACTTTCCTGAGGAGATACTTGGACCGTTTCCACAGATTGCGAAGTGGCTCCGGTGGCCGCACATCCAGAGGTGCTTGTAGGCGTTGCTTCGATCCCGGGGACATGACGACATGATTGGCGGCATCTGTAACGATTTCTCCATAAATGTTGCGGACTACGTACTCGAAGATGTCGGTTACATCGTGAGATGCTTGAAGATACTGTTGGGCGGCAGCAGCAGCATCTAGCGCTAGCTGTTTCAAGTCATCGTCAATGATAGTAGCAAATCCGACATTCTGCACCTTGTCGAGAAGAAACGAATCCACACTGACAGAAAAGTCAGCTGCCTCAACATCGTAGGTCGGCGGAACCGGCTTATATGGAATGCCGAAATCTGGCTTGGAGTGTCGTGCGCGCGGACGCGTTTCCAAATAGGCAGATGGAAGGAGTTGTCGCGGCTTCTGTCGCAACCTGCCTTTCCAAGGCAAATCACGCAGGATATCAGCAGCCTGTAACCATGAATGAGCACAGACGAAAGTCAACAAAGTACATAAGTGAATGTACAATAATCAAAAAATGAAAGCAATAAGGTAAAAGCATCAAGAAACCGGTTGAACGTCGCCATGCAACAAAGAAAAGAAAGGATGCCGAATGTGATGAGAATACGGGAAGACAATTAGGGATAAGAAAAGAACACGCGGAATGAAGTTAGTAGCACTGTGCTAATTTTGGAATAAAAACAATGCGAAGCAATCGAAAAGATATGGCATGCTAAAAATGGCAAGAATCTCTCATATCAACTAAAAATAATGTTAAGATCACTCACCAGTTTGTCAGCACCATTTCCATCGTGCTGGGATCCACTTGGACCTGCCGCATCTTCGAACGTACGAAGGCTCACCTACATAGAATGAGAACGATAAAGACGTACATTTATGCAAGCAAGGGATTTAGAATGAAAAAGTAGTAGAAAAAAATTAGTATAGATTAAAAAAAAGCAGGCAAAAAAGGAAAATGAAGGAGAATGAAAAGTCGACCAATAAAATAAATGTGAAATGAAAGTAATTGAAGTACATACCAAATTTACAGCGGCCTCCTGTTCAGCGTAGGAAATTGGTTCGTCATGAAGGTGCCGATGAACCGCCTGTATCCAGATCAGCAACTCGATCACGAAACAAAGACCAAAGTAGAAAAGCTTCTGTAAAGCTCGGTAATGCACACACTTAAGAATACATGAGAAAAAAGGCAACAAAAGACAAGGATATAGAATGAAATTCAAACGTATTAAAAAACAAAGGAATAAGATTAACCGAATTAACAATCTGTTACTAAAAGGTTGTGGTCGGCTTGGCCCCGACTGACCATGTAGCGGTGGCATATTACACGGGCAACATGCATACGAGACAACAAGATGTACACGTACGAAATAAAATTTAAAATAAACATGATGTACACGGAACACAAGGAAGCGGATCATCAAAGATAATGGAAATTCACGCCGAATGTGGAAACGGGACGAGTTACTGGGGCAGTCCGAAAATATAAAATGCACTTACGGTAGTCGAAGGCATGCGATCGTCAATTGCAGGCGCACTTGGTCCTGGTTGGCCATCGTGTTGAGTAGGGGTAACCTGCAAGGAGATGTTCGGCTAGGATTATTAAGAAATAATACAACGACGTGCACATAATAAAAAGTCATATGAAAGCAAGCGTTTTCGACGAATCCTAAACGGGTTGACAAGAGTTGTTACTAATAGTTAATAAGATTCAAGAAAATGATTAATAATGGCACACGAGCAGGCAATAAATGTAACAACGTGGATTACCAGTGAAAGTTGATTTAGAATAACAGAGATGGAACAATCAGGCTTTAATTTGTAGTTACCATAGCCAAGGGCGTTTCGTCCCCAGGTCCAGATGCACTCGGTCCTGCTTGGGTTGCACGACGAAGTGGAGCCGCCTAAGAGGACAGTGACGGTATTGTAAGTGGTCCTCAGTAAACGATTAAGTTAGGGAATTCAAGGACGTATTGTGGAAAGGCAAAAATCAAGAAAGACCGAAAATAAAGCAAATAAGTACAACATTACGGATGATGATAGCAACGACATGAACATTATGTGTAAAATCACGAACTAGTTAATGTACTAACCAATACCCCAGTTCTATCTTTCCCGTCGTCTGCCAGCCGTTCAAAATTTTCCACATCAAGACTCCGTGGGATTACCTATAAAAGAGGAATAATAATATGGCACATCAGACATTTCACTCATACGAAGAGGTGCGTGGTATTATGTACGTAAAGAACGCATGAATAGTTTATATATAAATAAAGCCCCTCCCCTGTGCTGTGGCTCGGTCCGGACAGGCCCATTGGTGCTCGCCCTTGTAGGACGAGTCGCCCACAGTGTAAGACCACTTAATAAATAAAAAGTAAAATTAATACGCATCGATTAGCCTCAAGAAAGTATATGTATACCTGAGGCGAATATGCATCAAGTGCAGAGGCCTGTTCGATAACCGGTGATAGCTCGCATGGTGGGGATGCCAACCCTGCTGTGCCAAACGCCTTCTGCACGAATGGAAGGTAACTTGCTTAAGCCAATAAGCGAGAAATGAAATGAATAAATGAAGATTGAACGAACAAGAAAAAGGCAGAACAATTTATACCGACCTGAGACGGCTCGCCATCACGAGATATACAGTCTGTGTCATAAGTACTTGTCGACATCGTTGCAACTACAGCTCCCGTATGTCGTTCGCGCAACTGAGTAGACAAGTTCGGACTCCCAACCGCAGCGTCGTCGAAGTGTAAGGCCTGTTAGATGTACGATAATTAAAGAGATCAAATGAAATATGCAAATTCACTGGCAAAACAATTTGTGAATTTACCTTGCGGAGGTTTCCAATTAGCTGGACGAACGCAGCTTGTCTCCAGTTGTACTTATAATAAGGTATACTGGTATCTGACTCGCTCGTGTAAAAGGCAAGTGTACCATTTGCTGCACCCGCCAAAGGGCTATTCGACGGTAGTGCTGCAGACCGTGCATTATCGTATGCCACTCGGAGGGCATTGTGAAGGACGCCGATAGTTGTCTCATCTGTTACAGGTCGGGACAGATCCACAGTTCGAATGTCTACACCAGCCCGCAGAAGGCAATCATACGCGTAGAGCATGGCTCCATGACGTATGAAGCGCGCGAAGCGTGCACGATAATTGCTATATCGATAGAAATGAACTACTTTGGCGAGGGTGGAGACCTAAATGGAAGGGAAAAAATAAGTTGAAGCAAATCATATAAAGTGTAGCCAAAGAAGTCATAGTATGACGGGAAATATGAGAACGCACTTCGTCCTCTTTGATGAGTCTCAAGTCAAAGATGGATGACGGCGACGCATCCATGGGCGAAAATGCCATCCATCCATCAAACTCTAAGCAGGTATTTGGCGGTTTCAAAGATATATTTAGGGCTACTTGGAAAGCATCGGTTGACGTGATATCGACTACATGCAAGTATTCGGCAAGCGAATCACGAAGTCGAAAACAGGGATTAAGGACTAAACTATCAACTTGCATTTTTTAGAAAGGAAAGGACGGATGGAAGTAATCATAAGGAAACGTGCAGGCAAAGAAGTTATCCTAGCGAAGTATTCAAATGGAAGCCGTACAGACAAGATCCATAGTCTGGAAAACACAACGAAATCGGCTTTTAATACATGATATCCATAATATATATATGTAAATCCAGACATTACATAAAAAATAAATAGAAGTAGATAGCTGTCAACCAAAAAGAATTGCGATAATCGCAATGTACTATAAAGTAAGTAAAATAAAAACAGGAAATTGATTTGAATGTAATAGCATGATTTACATTTTTAAGCGCGAGAAACAGATCCATTGGCACCGGGTCCACCTAAGACGGCATGCTAAGATCGCCGATTTGTCCCCAATTGAAAGCAGATTAGTTAGATATTCAGCGTCCATAGGAAATAGCAATGATTGTTACAAAGGCGACTGAAGTCGGAAGGTATATACGACATAAGAGGTTCAGAGGAATCCACATATGTTCAAGCGATATATGAGTTAAACACAATGGCGACAAACTCTACTGTCATACAAGCCAGTACATTCATATGGGGAACTAATATCCCCGTCACCAGAACATATGGACAGAGTAATAACTGTAAGTGTCAAAGTGCCCATTTGATACAATACGGTAATGTACAATGCCTAGATGATGGGAACAACACAACGATCTATGTTGTTGGGAAAAAGTGCAGTTCCAAATCTCTTATTATAAAATTTATACGGAGGGTAGGATGAATACCGTTGTGTGACGTTGTAGTGTCCAACGTGCTATTATTTGGTTATACGGCGAGTCCTTGTAACAAGCACGAAAAGTCAGTGTCACGCCCGATCACCGCCATGCACACATACTAGATGTGAAACACTTACTGGGTTGGTTGGTGATGGCCTTGAAGGTCTCGACTCGACCGCGATGCGTCCAGTCCAACCATTGGCTCGTCTGCGGATTGTAGGAAGGGATCCTACCAACCAAAGGGCTTGAATGGCTGATATAAGCTGTAGAACACGGATCGGCAAAGGTCTGGCAGAACGAATACGTTACAAATCGGTAGGAAAAACGCAAAAGAAAGATTTATCCAAAGCTAGGTCTATTACGCTCGATAAGTACTGGGGTACTAGAGCCAAGTGACAAAGCTCACTTGCTCCATCATCGCTAATATACCTCTAGACTGCTCCTATCGCACAATCGGTCGTGACAGTCGAATGTTCCAAACTTCCTCTCACGGACTCAGAAAACGGCAATAAATACAACTCAACGAAATAGTCATTAAGGTATAAACAGATCAAACTAAGGCAATCTTACGAGCATTATCGCACTACTCACCAAATAACCATGCCGTACAAGCGTCGTTATATAAGATGCGCAAGGTCCAGCTATTCCGGAAAACATCCTAGGTGCAACCACGCAAATAAGCCAAGCCTCCGGTCTGATATGCCTTCGTTAGCTCGTTATGCCATTTACTCTTATGATGATCTTGAGCAACTCATGCTGTGATCCCTCGTGCCACATGCCATGCGTGTCACCTGATCAGTCCTGACATCATATCTAACAAGAAAAACAACGTGTGAATGATATGAGGATGCCAAGTAAAAATGCAAGCCAAAGGAAGCAGTCATAAGCAACATGCAGTCGAAGGCATTTATCGATATGACCAATATCCGAACTTCCTAGCGAAGGCGTGATGCATGCCCTCAATGGGCCATATTGTGTTGCTGCTCTTCTTGGAATGCGCATAGACCTGCAGTCGTGTTGACCACGAGTCAGGTTGGCCAGCATCCCCGGCATGGATGGTGTTACCATCCAGTAACACAATCTGGCCAGGGCGCATTCGCAATCGTAGTACTCGCTGATGAGAGAAGACGTTGGCAAAACTTTTGGCAGTTGATTCCGGAAGATCTCGATGAACTTCAGCACTGTCATCACTCTCCAGCTGGTCGTAGTCGGAAGAGTTATAATCAGAAGAGATGTCCACCTCACTGCCGTCATCGTGCCTGAGCTGTTGCGTGCTTCCTTGCGCCGGTTGATCTTCCTCCTCCTCATCACCATCGTCGCTGTCGGGCACGTCCTCCGTCTCGCTATCATCATCGTCTCCATCTGCGTCCTGCTCACTGGCCTCTTCTGCCGGTATACGATTTACCTGATGTACATAGTACTTCACGATAGCTGGACTGAAAGGAACTACAAGCAGCGTTGTATCAATCTCCAATGGAATAATGGCGAGGAAGTTGTTATCAGAGCCGGGCTTCGCGGCAACATGTAAAGATTGGATATCAACAGGCTCCGTACCCGGCTTGTTTCCGACTAGGGCCGGGTGCGAAAGCCGCAAGCAAGGCATGTTCAGGAGTATCTTTTTCAGGAGATACTTGGAACGCTTCCATAGCCTGCGAAGTTGTACCGGCGGATTATTCTGCAGCAATATGTGTCGACGCTGTCTAGTTCCCCGAGACATCTTCACACGTCCCCGGCTGTCGATGACGATGGCGCCATCTGGGTTACGCACCACGTATTCGAAGAGATTGGTGCTGTTTTCGGACGACCGTAGGTGGCTGCGTGCAGCAGCAGCAGAGCTTGTCGCCAGATCCCGCAAGCGGTAATCGTTAACGACAGCAATTCCTGTTCGCTGTATGTGGCCAACAAGCGATGGGCCAATGTCATGACCAAAATCGACCGCCTGAGCATCGTACTCCGTCGAAGTCGGGCGTAATGGAAGGCCCCTGACTGGCCTGGGCATAGTGGAAGGCCCTTGTTTAACTTGTGTCCGCGGCTTACGTCGAGTATGGGATTTACCGACCGAATTCGGGTAGACGATTGGATGTGTCCGTTTTCGTAGCCCATAATCCCGTGGGGATTTGTCATGTAGTTGCAGCAGAACATCTGCAGCCTGTAAGCAAGAACGAGGTAATGGGAAGTTAAAACAATAGCAAAAAAACCGTAAGGTAATAAAGGATGTATATGATGTATGAAGACATAAGAAACTATCTGTCAACGTTGAAGTTTTAGAACGGCAGTCATAGTTATGTTTGAAGTGAAATACGACAATAAAAGTTCAGAAGCGCGTCTAACCGTCAAAAATTAAAGGGCCGAAAGAGTAAACTTAGGCACAATTTGGCATCAAATCATATTTACACGGATAAGAAAAATAAACTGACTCTCATAACGAGGAAATAATTAGACATAAATATGCTCACCGCATCCTCCGCCTCATCGTGTGAAGGCACAATAGTTCCTGGTTGGTTATCTTGTCGGGACGGACCTGCCTACATTGAGATCATGCATTGGTGGGATCAGAAGCAGATATAGTGTTCAGATCCGGTATGCAGTTAAAACAAAACTATGGTATGCGTTATTAGTTTAAAGTAAGAGGCAGCGTTAAATGCAAACAGTGGATATAAGGTACGAGCACACAGATAAGGGTATTGAGACTGCAAAAATATTGCCCATATTTACTCTATTGTAATGGTCTAAAATAGGAGACGCTGCTAAGTGATGTATAACCGGAACGAATTCCTTCGTTGTGTCGGGCATTATTAACGACGAACCTGTTTTACATTGACTCACCTGTCTGGTCAGGGCCAGGCTTGGGCTTGCTTCCGGCCCTGATCGTTGAGGGACCCCCTACATCCAGTATGTCGACAGGTGAGGTGGAATCGAACACATGAATTTAATATACTAATAGAATTGAATTGATGATAGATAGAGAGCAGAGACAACAAAGAAATGAACAAATAAGTACAACGTAGGAATGATTCCGGACATATCAGCCATGAAGCTAACAGCACCAATCAAAGATAACATTGCACGGCATAATGTTTTGGTCACTGTTAATCGCGCATGCAGCATATACCTAATTGGATACAACTGATTATACATGTATTAAACATATTGCAACGATTGAGATGTATAGACACTCACTGCAGCCAAAGGGGTGTCCACTCCACATGCAGATCCACTGGGTGCAGCTTGGGCTTCAGGATGACAAACGGCAGCCTAAAAGCATAATATCAGCAGTGTAATTGGAAAGCAACATTAGAAATATACTTAATAGGCATAATTTAGACCGCATAGTTATGTATAAGGAAGACATACCACAACGTGGCTGCAGATATATAGAGCAGACGGTGTTTGTGGCAAATCCATCAAGATCGAGGCTCGGACAGATGCCGTATAAACAGAATATCACAAACCATACTACATCCAGTCGTCCATAAGATATGGACAGGTTTATTGACAACACAAGTGTATGTCTCACTTGTTCCGACTGGGCCAAACATGGGTTTGCTTCAGCTTCGGATTGAAGAGGGTAACATACATACAGTATGTCCGCATGTTAGTTGAGTACGTAAGTACGAATATTAAGTGATGATGATGGATAGAGCGCAAACGTAAAAGAGTAAACCAAAAAATCAAGTATATATATTCTCAAAACTGACATAACGCTACTTAGAGATGGCTCCACGATTAAAGTGCCACACGGAATAACATTATGAGATATATATCATCGTATGTATCCTCGTATGACTGTCAATTGCGGATACCAGCCAAATGTCGATGGGAACAAAAAGATGCAAAATATTAAAAACAAACTAAAAGAATTGTGATGTATATATTTGGACTTACAACAGGCAAAAGGGTGCCCAAACCAATCGCAGATCCACTTGGTCCAGCTTGGTCTTCCGGATTAAAAGCGGCCGCCTAAGATGAGAAGAGCAGCATAAGAGTTAGAAACGAACATAAAAATATCGGTCAAAAGCAGTTATGTGTAATAATGCAGAAATGTCGCCACATATGTTTTGTCAAGGAGCCTTTAAAATCCAGGCGCTTATAGAAGGCGTATTAAACTAACAGTACCAACTAGATAAATATGTATCCTATAACTAATGGATATGTAATTCAAAATACAACATAAGAGCATGTCACACCTGTTCCGACTGAGCCAAAGTTAGGAGTGCATCAGGTTCTGATTGAAGAGGGAGTACCTACATCCAATATGACGCATGTCAGTTCATATCGAATTTTCAAGAACGTAAGTTATAATATACATGAGATATTGACGAGTATATCACAAAATTAGAATAGAACAATGATAAAGTATAATGTACAAGGCATACCTGAGATAACACTAATTGGATACGACATCGGTTACGAGAAGTAAACAAATGTAATGGATGGATAATGGCAATTACAGATAACAGCCCAATTATGGTTGGAAATAATATATAAACAAAAGTTTTATGCAGGACTTACCGCAGGCGAAGGGATACCAACTCCAATAGCAGATGCACTGGGGCTAACTTGGCTTTCCGTACGAAAACCGGCCGCCTAAAATGATAATGTCAGCATTGAAAGTGGACATGAGCTGAAATTTAAATCAAAAGCGTCAAATATAGTCGTGTAAGGATTACAATGTAACAATCCGGTTATATATATGTACATAGACTTACCGCAGCCAAAAGAGCGGCAAATATTCCAAACGGAGGTCCAGTAGGACCAGCTTGGACTTCCGGATTAGAAGCTGCCGGCTGTAAGGATAATATCAGCATGGGATTGAAAACACGTGAAATTAATTGAATGCCATTTTTCGCAGACTACACGTACGGGTGAAACCAATTTACTGAATTTTAGACATGAAAATTGCAGTTACATCTGTCCATTACTGGTATAGCAAGGAATATTCCAATGTCAAAACACGGACGGTTGAAATATATAAAGACAAGCACAAGTTCATTTACGTCCAGATGTACATATCTCGCTGATATATATGAGACAATATGATAGGACGTCTCACCTGTCCAGTCAGGTAAACTGCTGGGGTTGCTTTAAGTTCGGAAACATCATCCGTCTGGGAATTACTAGGCGCCGCTGTGGGATTGGAAACACCAGGTTGGCCCATGTGCCGTTGAGTCTCCAGTAAGCGATTTATCGCCTGTTTTAAAGATGATGAATCAAAGACGATCCTATAATAATGAAACGGAAATAAGTCCACAATAATACCTTATGTATGTCCTTTATGATACCAACGAATGCAGCCTGTCCCCAATTGTACTTGAAGTAGGGCACACTGGAGTTCGTGTCGTCAGTGTAGTAATCCAATGACCCATGGGCTGCGCCCGCCAGAGGGGCATTCTGTGGCATTGACACATAGCTCGCGTGCTGACATGCAATATGGAGTGCGTCTTGAAGATCGCTGATAGACTCGATGCCAGATATGGGGAAGGCGATATTCCGCAGAGAGAGGACACGGCGAGCATAAAGATATGCGCCTTGACGAATGAAGCGTGCAAAGTGTCCCCGAAAACTATCAGAGATTTCAAATACGAGAACCTCGGCAAGAGTGGAAACCTGTACACATAAGGAAAATGAAAGGATAGCAAGGAAAATACATGTAACGGGACATTGCAAGGAAAACCTGGCCAGCAGCAAACTTACGTTGTTACCCTTCTGAAGTGGTAGGTTGAAGATTGTCGCCGGTGCCGCATCAGGAGGCGAATAACCAAACCAACCATCAAACTCTAATACTGTCCCTGGTGGTAATAACGAAATGTTTAGTGCTAATTGGAAAGCATCTTCAGATGTGAGGTTGAAGTAGCGTACATATTCACGAACCGATTCACGAAGTCGGTAGCATGGGTGTAGGGCAATAGTATTCGGTTGCATGTTCGTATTCAACAGATCGACACATAAGAGTAGGAATAAGCGCAAACGTGTTTGTATATATGAAGTGAACGGATAAAAGCTATATAAGTATAAATTCGACATGAAGTAATAGTTTTGCAACAACTTTGGATGACATGTGAAAAACGTGACATTAAAACATTGGACGGTTTGTAGCAGGGATTTAGGGCAATAGTATTTGCTTGCATGTTTGTATTCAACAAATCGACACATAACATTTGGAATAAGCGCAAACGTGTTTGTATATATGAAGTGAACGGATAAGAGCTATATAAGTATAAATTCGACATGAAGTAATAGTTTTGCAACAACTTTGGATGACATGTGAAAAATGTGACATTAAAACATTGGACGGTTTGTAGCAGGGATTTAGGGCAATAGTATTTGCTTGCATGTTTGTATTCAACAAATCGACACATAACAGTAGGAATAAGCGCAAATGTGTTTGTATATATGAAACGAACGGACAAGAGCTATATATGTAGAATTCGACATGAAGTAACAATGTTGCAACAACTTTGGATGACATGTGAAAAGCGTGATATTAAAACATTGGACGAGAGATTAAGAGGCTGAGATAACAACCATGGGTAAGAAAGAGGACCGTTAAATGATAGATATGGATGACAGATGAAATCCATATATCGGAAAACTAAATAACACATATGGAACTCATTCTTAGTAAGCAGATGAACAATGTAAGATCGAAAGCCATCCAGATGTCAAACACCACGCAGTGTTATATACTGAATTGAAGGATCGGTACACAAACGATATCAAATGCTTGGCGCGAATAGTACGTGATATGCAATAATATATGAGGGATATACGAAGTAAAGCATGTAGTAAGTAGAGGTTTGCAGACCATAAAGAATTACACCTTATAATCGAGAGGTCCAACTTAGCATGGAGTCAACACAGGTAAGCGGGCACCATCTTGCAAGGGTACGTGATTGGCAAAACCTATGACTGACATGAGTACGTCTAGTCTGAAACGAGTTATCAAAATATAGGTCAGGAACCCTTAGATAAGCAACAACAATGTATGATTCAGAGATACAACAGCCAATATTCGATTGACACCGACGAGTGTACAGGAAACCCACTAGAATTGGCGTTGGGTTTTAGGGTTATTGGGTTTTATGGTTTTACCTACGTAGGAATTATTGACAAGCGCTAATGATGAATTCGTGTCGTGCGTGAGTGACCGTTGCGCGCACAATGATAATCGAAGAACGCGATGAAAGGTATTGTGACGAAAATATCATGATTGATATGATGAAAATACGAGTCGTACAATCCATCTGTATTGTACGGCTGTTGTAGTACGATGTCGGACTATCTACATGGATTGTACGGCGGTTAGAACACTAAAAACAGTCCCAAAGAAATAAGATTCACTAATTATTTTATCATATACATATCGTAATTTCTCACGTAATAGCTTTGGCAGTATGCAAATAGGAATAATGGCATATATATATATATACTATATCGATGACAATATGTGTCCATGTACATTGGTTATGTAAAATCTGTTCGACTGAAATCATATTGCACAAACGTACGGTGCGCGGACAGCAAACCATAAAACACTATATAAGAGAATTACGAGAACCCGACTATCAGAAATGAGAAAGAATTCAAAAGTTATGCCGATGTGTAAAGGGACCAATATGAATGTCGTATTATCCAAATAGATCGTACGACAGCTATTGCATTCGAGACATCTCAAATAGCAATGAAGACATATCATCGTAGTTTAATTATCAATATCTTAGCCTCTGAGCAGTCTGCAAGAATTCGATAATTACTGATGACATCATCCGTACCCTTATTTACGTAATGACGTCAAAACCGTGGAAGGTTATCTGTTGAGCGATGAAAGATAATCTGATGAATATATCTGAATTGACATGAAAACTCACCATCATTGAGGTCCAAATGCAGCTCCACCGTAAGGTTTTTAGCCAACGACATCATGGTGAACGGAGTCTTGCCGATGGTGTATCCACGGGTTTTCTCGGACCTGACGCAAGATGAAAAAGCTGCCAGTTATGGGATTTTAGCAAGCACCTCCGCCCAGACCTCATCAGCGATTCGGCCAAGTAAGTCGGACACCAAACTGGGATGCAGTTCAGCCTCATTTTCGAAACCGACAGCAGCCGCATACCTGCGAAATGTATAAGTTATACAATATCAGTACAAGGATAATTCAATATAACAAATTACAATATATTCGAAATAAAATTGATATTCTTTGCGTAACGGTGATAATGAATATAATAAACATCGATACGTCCAATAGAGTGACGCACGCAGGTGGTTATCTAGCCCATGGCATCATCCGAGAACCTACAACGCATCCGATCATCCATTGGGGCCACGCGCTCTTACGTGGACTTAATAGAAGAACGGATGAAGACCATTAACGCACTCATCGATTCACTCCAGTCCGACCATTCGCTATTAAATGGGCTTCGGGGAGGAATGTCAGAGGACACCGACACCAGGCCGGGACGGTCGACAAAGAAGTTTAGGGTATATGTAAGTGTGAAGTCATCTAGCAAGCTGAGAGCGGTAATGGTAATGGAGACTCTTACGTCAATAAACGTCTGAACGCAATTTCGGTCATAGTGCGAGTTACCATTTACGGAGTATTTGACCCCTAATAATGACGCAGTGACCGCTCCTTAAGACATAGTGCAGGATACGACTTACCGAAAGTCGAACTATCATATAACTAACGAGAAACACGCAACAATTCGTGTGCAGTGATGTACATGCAGTGATTTGCGTGCACTGATTAACGTGAAATGATATACATGCTCTGCGCTAGGTGGTTAAAACTCCATATCCATTGGCCCCGGACGAATGACAACAAGCTAACGCCTTGGATGTTGTGTTTATGACCTTCTTGGAATGCGCATATACTTGCAGTCGAGGTGACCACGAGTTAGGTTTGCCAGCATCGCCAGCATGGATAGTGTTACCATCCAATAACACCATCTGGCCAGGGTGCATGCGCAGTCGCAGGACTTTCTGTTGAGAAAAAACGGATGCGAAATACTCCGCATCTCTGTCCGAAAGTTCTGGTGGATCATCATCGATGTCATCACTCTCCAGCCGCTCGTAGTCAGATGAGTTGTAATCAGAGGAAACGTCCTTCTCACTGCCATCAACATCCTTCCGCTCCTGCTTGCTTCCTTGTGCGGGTTCATCTTGTTCCAGTTGACCGTCGTCATCATCGTCGGTGATTTCCTCTTCATCACTAGCATCTTCGTCGTCGTCTCGTTTGTCTGTGCCTGTGCTCCCTCGGCTTTGTTCTTGTCTGGGCATACGACGTAGCATATCTGCATAGTACTTAACGATAGCGGGACTGAAGGGAGCTACGAGCATCGTCGTATCGGTCTCAAACGGGATGATGGCCAGGAAGTTATCGTCTGAGCCCGGTCTTGCAGCAAGATGTAAGGTTCGGATATGGGACATCGGATACAAAATTGCATTAGTGAAAGTATAGATATAAAAACGATCGCATGTTGGCTTGTCATACACAAAGACAGACATGCAATGAGACGCTGTATACAAGTGAAATAATGTGGTCGACCTGAATTAGTACGTGATATGTAACGAGTAGAAGCATATAAGACAGCACAGCAGGCGTCATCTTACAGGAGTACGCGATCGGCAATATGTCAGACTACTATACATGAGTACCTCCATGATGACACGAGTCACGGAAAGACAGGTATGACACCCATTGATAAGCAACAGCAATGTATCGATACAGATGTCCATCGGCCATTAGTCGGTTGAGACGCAACGAGTGTGCAAGAACTGCACAAGAAGTAGCCAGTGAAAATAACGTTTCGATAAATGACCTTGTCCGATTTGACAACGAAGATTCGTTGACGTAGATGTTATCTACGACCACGCTCTCCATTCTACAGCAGGATCTTTCCATGCCTCCACCGATCCATCGAGCATCTCCGCCTTGCCTGCGGCAATAAGCTCCGCTCTAAGAGCACTAACTTCATCCTTCGCACTCTTCAGACGAGCATTGGCTGCCATCTCTTTTAATTCCTGCAGGTTAATTCCGCTGCTTTGTGCACCAAGGCGTAAGCAGACGAGGTTTGCGAGATCCGGCATTCGTAGGAAATGAGACGATCCGAATCTGCAAGCTGAGGTACCGACCGGAATGCTGCACTCCGTCGTACCATGTGTAAGCGCTGCAGCGTTAAATACAGCTACAGTCATCGTTGTCGGAAGGAATCGCAGGCCCAAAGCCGGAATTCCAAACCAGCCATTGAGGATAGGACCAACGCCACCGTGCATCCATATAACGAGAGTCCAATGTGCTGCAGTGGAATATAATATGGAAATGAACACATAATTACATGACATATAAATGAAGCGCAAAATCGGATATGAATTCGAGGACAGCCATAACTTGAGCAACTGATAATAACGTCGTAACATTTAGTTGGATGATACAATAGCGAATAGGAAATCGAGAGATGACACGTCATAGGCGACTGCTAGAACTGTTATACTAGTACTGCACCGCTTGCAATGACAAATGAAAGAATGAGCTGCCAAAATAAAGTACTGAACAGATATTCCGATTTGGGCTAATGGATACAAGAACGATTATGAAATTGAGTAATGTAATGTCATAGGCGACTGCTTGAACGGTCGTACTATCCACATAGATAGTACGACATGGATATAATGTTAACGATATCCAACAAGCGGGAATGGCGGAAAATCCTCGTAGTTGGTTAATGTCCACATGCGTGTCTATAATTAACACACGTGTAACGTTAGGCCGAATACTGGATGGTGCAATCACAAACGAAACAGACGACCAACCGAGCCAGAGTGATCAAGAGGAATGTCAGAATTAAAACTCCAGAAGCGGAAATGGCATTATTTGTCATCCATGGTTGATGACCATATGCGTGTCCATAATTCAACAAATGTGAAACATTTCGCTAAGGACTGCATGGTGCAATCACAAACAACACAAACGATTAACTGAACTAAAATAATCTGCAAAAAATGATAATTGGGATATCGAAGACAAGAATGAGCAAGAACAGAGGAATGTTATGCTATAGGCGACTGCATAAACCGTAGTACTATCCATGTGGATAATATGACATGGTTATAATGTTAACAGTCTCCAACAAGTGGGAATGGCGTAAAATCCTCATAGTTGGTCAATGTCCACATGCGTGTCTATAATTAACACACGTGTAACGTTAGGCCGAATACTGGATGATGCAATCACAAACGAAACAGACGACCAACCGAGCCAGAGTGATCAACAGGAACGTCAGAATTAGGATAATGAATACAAAAACGACTAGGAAATCGAGGAATGTTATGTTATCGGGGGCTGGTCTAACCATCGTACAATACACGCGAGCACACGGATAAAAGAACAATTGGGAAAATAAGGAAATGTTACGTAGTCGGCGACTACATAAACGGTCGTACTACCCAAGTCAATAACACAACAGAACGGGCATCTGACCAGTCCTTAACATGCGGGTATGACTTAGATATTTTTCCTGTATAGTCGATGATGAACAAGTGTCCATACATCCGTAATGTTAAACGATTTGACTGAATACTAAATGGCGCAATGACAAACGATACAAAGGACCAAGCAAAGTAATGTGATTAACTGAAACATGAGAAGCTGGCTAATGAATACAAGAGCGACTAGGAAATCGAGAAATGATACATAATCGGCGACTGCTCGAAATGTCGCTATACCACTGCGTGGTGCAAAGACTAACGACACAAATGACCAACCAAACTAAAGCTCATAACAAAAACATGAGAATCGGGCAAATGCATATAAGAAAGAATAGGAAATATATAAATATATTTTAATAAATATAGTTTAATAAATATTCATCCGATCAGTAATTACACAAATATTCGTAATATTCATATGGATACTACGAAAGACGGGCATCTGACCAATGTCCGTAATGCTTTGAACTCGTATAGCTGGGTCCTTTATTGTGGAAAACCCAAACACGCAATGCATGACACGGTCACCAGATACAGAATGCTTAATATTGTCTAATAACGAAAACAATGTCAACAAATTGAGATATTACATATTATATGTAATATTCGATATTCTCACCATCGTTGATGTCCGTGTGCAAGGGCACCTTGAGGTTTTTAGTCAAAGACATGATGTTGAACGGAGCTTTGCCAATGGTGTAACCACGAGTCTCATTGGAAATGACGCGTGACGAGAAAGCTGCCAGTTCTGGGATTTTAGCGAGCACTTCCGCCCAAACGTCGTCCGCAATGCGGCCGAGTAGATCAGACAACAGACCAGGATGCAATTCAGCCTCGTGTTCAAAACGGACAGCAGCAGCATACCTGTCAGGTGAAATATTAATTCGATTGAATTATATTAATCAAATCTGTTAAAAATGGCATGGATCTATAAACACAAACTAGAATCTGAGCAGGTCATCCTAACATAAGCACAGTGGTAACGTGTAAAGCACAGTTGTAAAAGCACAGTGGTAACGAATAAAGTACAGTGGTAACAAAATTAAAGCACAGTGGTAACGAATAAAGCACAGTGGTAACGAATTTAAGCACATAGCAAAGTTATATATTATAGATTGCACACACAGCCTCATCTATCCCATAACGTCATCAGACAACCTACAACACATCCAATCTTCCATTGGGACCACTCGCGTTTAAGTGGACCGAATTGGAGAACGGATGAAGACCATATACGCACTCGTCAATTCACTCCCGTCCAGCCATTCGCGTTTAAATGGGTTTCGGGGAGGAATGTCTGAGGACACCGACAATAGGCCGGGACGGTCGACGGGAGGCAAATTACGTAGATGTGATCTAACCCATAGCGTCATCAGACAACCTACAACACATCCAATCTTCCATTGGGACCACTCGCGTTTAAGTGGACCGAATTGGAGAACGGATGAAGACCATAATTGACTCATCGATTCACTCCCATCCGGCCATTCGCGTTTAAATGGGTTTCGGGGAGGAATGTCTGAGGACACCGACAATAGGCCGGGACGGTCGACGGGAGGCAAATTACGTAGATGTGATCTAACCCATAACGTCATCAGACAACCTACAACACATCCAATCTTCCATTGGGACCACTCGCGTTTAAGTGGACCGAATTGGAGAACGGATGAAGACCATATACGCACTCGTCAATTCACTCCCGTCCAGCCATTCGCGTTTAAATGGGTTTCGGGGAGGAATGTCTGAGGACACCGACAATAGGCCGGGACGGTCGACGGGAGGCAAATTACGTAGATGTGATCTAACCCATAGCGTCATCACACAACCTACAACACATCCAATCTTCCATTGGGACCACTCGCGTTTAAGTGGACCGAATTGGAGAACGGATGAAGACCATAATTGACTCATCGATTCACTCCCATCCGGCCATTCGCGTTTAAATGGGTTTCAGGGAGGAATGTCTGAGGACACCGACAATAGGCCGGGACGGTCGACAGGAGGCAAATTACGTAGATGCGAAAGCTTGACATAATAACAATCCAACAGCGGTAATGCTACCTCAGAGCTGTTAAACGAATAACGTGGAAGAACAATATTACATGGGATGCGTGCTATGACTTACCGATTAGATGATCCTAAGTTGACTTGCCGAATTGCTTGGATCGATTCATATATATCGTTACCAAATCAAGGATTAAACAAGGATTTATAAGCAAACAGAAGAGATAATTAATGGTATCAAAATTAAACACCACGTATGTAAGAGAGAAAACATACCCGGGAGACACTGCCTTTGGATTGGTTAAAATGAGACAATGTCCCGTCATGAGGAATTGGCGGCGATCCGAATCGAATCTCTTGATCCTGCTTGCAATCTTTGTATCCAGCGTGATAAGATTCTGGTAGTTGCTCCGGATTGAGGATATGCGTTCTTGGTTATCCACCTGAATTCAATAGACGGCGGCAACGATTACAGATATACTACATTTAAGTCAAGTATGTAAGCAAAAAAGTGACGGTATCGTGGCACTGCACCTGAAGAATGGCGGCACCGAGACGTGTACTCCGACCAGCCAGGATAGAAGTAGGCAAGGACGTGCTTGTACATGCCATTGGTGTTTCTTTAGACAACAGCAGAAAAACGGTTTCGCCAGTAACATCCACCAGATCGCCAAAAAGAAGGCGAAATGCTTGCTCCGGGGTGTTATTTCGAACGGCATTCCGCACTGACTCTTCCTTGGCAAGCATGGCTTGTTCATTACAAACGAGTACGATGTCGGAGGACGCGACTCGAAATCTACCATCCGCAAGAACCGCAGCGGTTCGACCACTTTCAATTCGAGATATGTGCGACGGCAGGGATGGATTTAATCGTTGACAAGCGCTGATGGCCACAGTCAAACCGTCGGTGCTAACCGAGACTTGATCAAAAACGTAGGGATGATTGGGAATATATCTGCACACGACAACACGAAATCCAAACGAGAGTGATGCATTCAAGCAGTTTCCCATTGAAGTCGTAAGTTTGATCGAACATGACCGCCAGGCACAGGAAACTTTACTCACACACGAGATGTATTCTCCAGTTGAGAGTTCCGTTGGTTCAATGCATTAAGATCGTCCGGTTCCACACTGCATTGATGGCCGCCCTTTAGCCGCCCTTTAGCCGCAGTCATTAAACTATGATTCCAGCCAGTAATGTCCACAAAACAATAGCATACCGTGTTCGCTTATGCCAGTTGTACTCTGGGATTGGATGCCGATGAATGTCGAGTTGCTGGACGTGGATCTTGTTGTCATCTACCGGAGTAAGAGTTAGAACAACGTCGCAGCCCGGATATTTACAGTCGTAGCAAATAATTTGTTTGCCATTATAGACTTGTTTGCGTTTCAGCAAATCGAAAAATACTTTCTTCCGCCCAGCAAAACTTAAAGCCGCATTCCGTTCCAGTTCAAGGTCAATCTTTTCATTACTATTGGGCTTGTAAGACGACTCCATGATTATGAGAATAATTGGCTCGTCCGCATAGAATAGCAAGCCGAAATACAGTTAACCTGTCGTACAGGGAACGTTAAATTCACAGTTTAAGGTAAATTTGCCACTACAATTAGATACAAAAGTGTTAAGTCGGAATGCTGAAACGTAAGTGCGTAAGTCACTGAACGATCATAATGTGGTAAGATGAAGAACTTAATACTAACAGCATTAAATTTGTGCGCGAAAATCATACAAAACATGCGCAATCTTGAATTATGAGATTTATGAAATCGCAAACAGTATTCCTGTGGTTCACATTTGGTAAGTCCTTGCCACACTGAGAGAGGCTATCACTGTCGTTCGCAGGGTAGTCGCTTGCAACGGAACGGATAGAATGGCATAATCGATCATGAAATGGTGCTTTTATGTGATTGCAATGTCATGGCGAGTATGTATGGGCTTGCTTGGCGACAGGGGGCGCGAAAGGTGCATAGATCCGACAGAGAACATGAGTGCGGATTTGCAATCAAAGAAAGGACTATATTTATTGAATACTCCTGGTGCGGCTAGTGATGGATGGCCTCTTGGGACAGAAAGAAGCCAACAACAGTGTGCATTTGGTGGAAGGCCTCCTCGTGGATAGATCTCGAGCTCGAGCTCAGTCCATTAGTAAGAAACAGGCACAACTCAATGGTCTATGAACGATGAAATCTATGGTATAATTTTAACCCGACCCTGTTTATGAGGGGGACAGCCAAAGGCAGTTGTTTTGCAGATTTGTCAAACTCCAAGGTACCAGGACGGTTCTACTCGGACACCTGGTCTCCAGGATGTATCGGAGTGGACGCCTTTGCGGAGGCGTGGGGTTGTTTGGGGGAGTTGCCAGAGTCGCTGTTCTGCATCAACCCGCCATGGTCACAAGTGGAAAGGGTACTAGGGGAGGTCCGGGATGAACAGCCGGACTGCGTAACCATCTTGTCAATATGGGCGAGATGGCGGGTAGGTGGGCCCTTGCTCAAACAGCTGCCAGTAGCCGAATTGTGGGACCTACCGATCAGGCCGGTTCAGTTCAAGCTGGGACCACTAATGGGGCTAATCACTTTACGAGTTCGGAGGTTCAAGAAACAAGCATATGTCATACCGTGGTGACGAAAGTACGAGAAGAACTCAGACAGATGTGAAACACCGAATACGACTGGGTTGACGTGGTCGTAATGAATATATTGATTATTAGGCTGATGGTTAGAGGGGGACGGAACTACCCTGATTTATGCGGGTAGTGAAGATTACAGAAATACGGCAATATCGTACTGAGGGAACCAGCCAGAAAGAGATGAAGCTACTCCCTGATGTGATATCAGTTTAATGATTGTGAGCAAAATTGCAAAGCTGATAACAATCGAGTAGGAAGTAAGGGCAACTACGACATTACCAATTTCGCGGCCCACCCTCCCACCCCTGCCTAATCTCATCAATCCACTTCAGCATCCGACGACATCCCTGAACTGCCATCATTCCCCGGAGGCAAACGTGCTTGATGCCGGGTGGGATCGTCTTCCCTCCCGTACTGTATTTTATACGTCGCTGTCAGCATAACATCGTCCATTCCAACCGTCCCTGGCCAGTGCCCACCTCATACTTAACACTAGCATGCATGTGCGAACGTTATCCCATCCAAAATGGGAGTACGACAGTTAATAGAGAATATTAAGAAGTATAGTACGTGCACGAAATATCTAAGCCACAGGTACGACAGATAAAACACGTGCAATGCCAGTGCCCGGAATGCTCTCTAATACGGCAGTAAACTTGACCGGTGCGCTCATTGCATTCACAATGTCGTCCAGTACTTCTGCATCCAATATGTCGAGACTAACTCCCATATCAGACAGGAGTGGAAACGCGGCGATTTCTCGATCGTCGTCGATGACAGCTGGTATGTGTTGCTTGCCAACATGCAGGACACACGGAAGCACTTTCCTGCCGTCCATATCGATGTGATCCGAGCGAACGACGAGGAGTTGCCCATCAATGCAGGAACCGTCTGAGAACGACCGGTCAGAACTACCAGTGTCGAGACGAGCAGTCGCCCACAGTTCTGCTGCTGCGTCTGGCAACATTCCGAAGGACTTCGCAGTGCTCTGACTTACCGATGCACTGACATCAACGACACGGCCGACAACGGATTCACGTGCCGATTTAAGCCAAGTCAAAAATTTCGAGGAAGCTGGATCCACACGCGCAATATGCGTGCCGTCGATATAAAATTGCGAGCTGTAGTCCGGGTTGTTGTTAGGCCTCGGCACTCTACCAGTCAAACACAGGAGCTCCTTTCCGTTTGCTGCATTAACGATAGCATCTGCAAGCGCGACGTTGAATGGAGTCTTCGAGTTCGGTAGCTGCATTACCAGGTCACAGTCAAACCACTTCTCCTCATCGTTACCAGCACCGAGGACGACCGCACGCATTTTATGTACGGTGTCCGTCTTATACTCCGCGTATGGATATGCGATGTACGTTGCTGGCGAAGATGCTGAGTGATACAGCTTATCTTGCTGTAGTTTCCCATCCTCGGACACAAGCGGTCTCCGAACAGCGGCATCATCGAGCATCAGGTACGGGAAGTCCTCCATGACTGTCACGTCGAGGCGCGTGTCGGCTGTTGCTTCGAAAAAACTCATGCGGAGTCGTCCGAATAGCTTATTTGCGGATTGGACTATCGAACCGCGTGGTGCCAAGTCCGAGAACGTCACCTGTGAAACAAATCAAAATAAAAAAATGAATAATGTAGTCGACAACACGTATGACATTGAAAAACATAGAATAATATAAGATAAAGTAACATAACATAACCGCATACCCGATGGCCAAGACACGGAGGCACGCCATGAATGTCCTTTGCGCGTGCAGCTGCTCTCAGTGCATCAGTTGTTCGAACAAGCGCCAGGTTTGTATTCTTAAGCCCGGTCTTAGCCAATAAGGTTCCGATGTACCAATTGCCATCCGGAATGGATAGCAGAGACCATTCACGGGATCCGGATCCAGTTTTGTCGGGTGGTCCACCGGTGGTGCTGAGATGGACCGTCACGTATCTTGTGATGTGTGGAGTTGCCCTGAAAAAAATTACGAAATGAACCACGACACATAATTGACTCGATTGCAGAAATTACATACCCGCAGCTGTTCGAAGACGGCGTCGAAATTTTTTTGACATCGGTCGTCACACTTGCCGGTGATGATCTGCAATGCAAGAGTAATCTGCAGTAGTGGAATGATAAAAAGAATTAATTGCTCGGGAAGAATCACTTACACATTTTCGGTTGGCCTGGGGGATGCGGTCGTCGTTCTGAATATGGACACCATGCCACCGCCGTCTAGCCTCGTAGACGAACGACTCAGCCTAAGAAGCAGCATATCGTGTAAATGGTAACCTAGTAATCATTATAGTACATCAAGAATATGTATACAGATACATGTACTGCGCCATCGAAGACGTTGCTGCGTGAGTTATCCAAATCGAGTACAAATAGTAACGTGAATTACAAATATGTCCATAAACTGTTGCATTATTGTAACATACTTGGGCGGTGATAGGTCGCAGCTGTCCTCAGTAATCTCGGTATTCTTCGGACTCCTGTTGCAATTTAAACTGTTTACGTAAGTGAATAACGTCGGATCGATGGAAGTAAGCACATACCTGGGTGGAGTCACAATTGTCAAATCGTGCAACTTGCCAACTTGACCATCGTCATCGTCAATAATCCTGATGAGCACGACAAAATGTTAAATGAAATCACGCGTGCAAGAGAATACAGATTCGTACCTGGCCAATCGCCTCCTTGCAGGAAATATGGGCTTTTCCACATCAATGGCTTCGTCCGCTGGCAATTTTGACTTTTCTGGTTCGAAGACTTCGTCAGACCGCAGCCTGTTAAATATAGTATAAATTGGGAAATAGGATAATGGATTAATTAAACGAATATTTTGCCAGTCCAAAAAGTCCGTAAATACGAGACGACAACTTGGTCCACCTTACTTTTTTGTTGGCGAAATGATGTCCACTAACTCGTCGCCGGCAATCGTTGAACCATCAGTATTTGTCCTTAACATGAAATCAGAAGCAAGAGATAACGGATTTCATGAGCATAACGGGTTACGAGCAGTCGACTTTTACAAAGTAAGAATTCATAGTTAGAACGCGACCGAGCTAACCTTTTTTGCGGCGTCTCTGTCGTCGTATTTTTTTCTGGTGTATCGTGGAGAACGTTCCGTCGAGAACTGTTGAACATGGAAAAGGATAATCAAGCGCAGCATGATTTATCCATACAGCTAGTGTTACTCACGATTTCGGAGCCATTATATTCGTTTAGATAAATGAAGAGGAAGAGTTGATGCAAAAGTACCATGCAATATGAAGAATAAAAAACATCATGGCATGTAGCATGCTATAGAAAAAAGATGGATTTTGTACTGCAGCAACAGCTTTGCCGATAGCATGTATGAATTAGTTAGTAACCAATACACATATGTTTGCATGTGGCCACAATTATACGTACCATTCATCCACTTGATAATCCTCGACGTGCCGCCAAAAGTTTAGCAGCTTGTGTAAAGGCGGCCTCGTATTTTTCTCGTGATCGTTGTTCTGCCAGTTGTTGTAATTCAAAGTCGGCAGCGAGATCGGGATCTTTCGCGGCAGCACGTAAAAACGCGTTTACTACCAATTGACGATCACGATCATTGTGCCATAGCGGACGCAATAACTTGATGTCATTCCAGCTGCGATAGCGAGAAAGTATGACGAACAGACAGGCCCGCTTGATATTGTTGCCACATACTGCCAAATCAACGATCCAACAGCCATCCTTAAAGCTGTAGCCTTGCACAAAGAAGTCGGTAACGGCGTAGGCATCTCCAATAGGAAAATTTACTCTAGTGACGCTCATATTCACGAGCGGACGCCGGTCGTCTGGATCGCTCGCATCGTTCGGTAGAACCAGCGAGCAGGATCGTGATGTAGGTGTGACCGGAAAGGCCCCAGGAAATTCATCTGAAAAATGCTCTCCTGATAATGACCTGGCTAGTGGAGGCCCATTGACGGGCTTGACAAACATGGCCAATGGCATATAATGTAACCGACGATGAGTACCTTGACCATTGTCTGCCGGCTCTCGGGGATCAGTGATTAGACCAACCGCTGCCACAAGATTTTTGTTGCATGCACCAGCATCGGTAGCTGTTGTGTCCAGAAGAATGTACAACGCACCCTGCACGAACCAGATATCTGCAGGCAGATGATCGAAGTCCTCATCTGCAGAACGTAGAGCAGCTCGAGACTGAAGTGGCGACAATCCTTTATTATTTGGTCGACCACGCATGCCAGAGATTCGATGATGAGCGTTCCATACAACAGGCCGGATGTTCATATGTCTGGCAAGGTGTTGCAAAAGACGTGTGTTCAGGCGATGACGAGGCCGATTTCGTTGGAGCACAACTCGCGGTTGCATTGAACTTAGAGCAGCCAAATCTGGCACGACGCGATCATTTAACGCAGTTAATAGGTCAGTGATCGCTTCCCGAGATGCCGATTGACGTCCATTGAATAAATTAATTGCTGCTTGAAGACGACGGCCACCTTCCGTATCATCTTGCCTTTGTTGCTTGTTCAGAGAGACGACGAGGTTGCATTGGCGATACGAAAGAAATCCCAACTGAAGTCGTTCGAGGCGCACATCCCAGGTCTTCTGTGCGGCTTCATCCATGGGGGACGGTCCTTCCAATGCAGGCGTAAAGCTGGGGTTCTCGAGAACTTTGGCTGCGAATTTGGAAACAGGCGTATCAGAAGGCGCCGTATGCTGAGCAGAGTCACCAACCAATAGAACTGTACGGCCTGCAAATGTCTTTTTGGCTGGATGAGTATCAGGTAACGAGGACGGAGTTAAATGTTTGTTGCAGGATGCTGCACATGCCCCGATGTGTTCGAGGGAATTATACCCAATCTCATCGATGCAGACCATTCCTTGGCTGACATTTTCACGGACCTGCATCGACACATATAATTACGAAACCATTTCAAGAGTTTATCCAACAATACATTACGTTTTCTTAGAATATACATACCTTCTTGGTGGCATCAGCTCCAGTTCGTAGCTTATGTGCAGGTGCAACACAAATCTGAAACATGGTATGCGTGGATAATGACTTATGAACAGGCGTCATGAAAGCCAACGCAGCCGTCCATGCAAACGCCGCTGTTGCAACCCACGCCGGGTGACCATGCTGAGCCGTGTACCACATGAGCGCATGGATCACACGTGATTTGCCCGTTCCTGGTCCACCTAAAAGCAGCCCCCTTGGGGGGTCTGTCAACTCATTCCGCAGGTCCGCGTGAAAAGCTTCAGCATAGATGATGAAAACTGCAGCTTGTTCGTAGGCAAGCGTGAAAATATGTACTGTCTGCGGTATTGTAGGTGGCGGCCGTATGGGAGTGTACGGTGGTGAATCTCCAGGTGGAAGGGGTATTGAAACAGGGGATCCCGCAGATTGTTTGTCGTCTATGTCGATGAAGACGGCTACGGGCCCCAACGGTCCTCCACGTTGTTCCAGATGCCATGAAATCTTATTCGTCATTGCTGATCCTTGCAGTGCAGCAATTGTGGAAGGATCCGTGGCGTTATACGACTTCAGATTACGGCGTGCTATCATAATGCCTTCACTGTCCCCATCTCTGGCTGCACGTACTTTACTCGGTTTGGATGTTCGTGACAACATTGCATCCGTCACGTTTGAGCAACGAATTGCTGCTCCACGTGCATACAAGGCTTCTTGATTTCCAATGCCAAATAGTGCATCGTCACTAACAGACATCAGATCGAATGTAGATATCTCACCACCGCTGGCAGGCACGCGTGCAACCGCGACAGGTGCTGCATCTTCATCATTAACAGGGGTGTCACCGTCATCCTCCTCCTCGTTGTCCCGTTGCATGAATTCATATTCGTCATCCGGCACAGGCTCAACGACTGCCTCATCCTGTCCAGCACAAAGATCCCGAGTTTGTGCATCCATATTTCTTTTTGCGTCATCATTTTTCTTACGCTGGTCCTGTTGAGCACGTCGACGGCGTGCGCTGTCATGTTGCGACTGGACATTGTTCAATATGTTGTGAACCAATGCTGTGTAACGGCGGTCTGTTGCGGGTAGGATACGGGTGATAAAATCATCAAAAGCCTGCTTCAGTGACATGTCTGCAGGCACTGGCGATGTTACGTAGGATTTGAAGACACCAAGCACAGCTGCGTAGTATGAGTCGGTTGCTTCATCGTCGGTATCATTAGATGACGGACGTTTAGGAAAGCTGCCCAGTAGACGAATATAGACGGGTTCCTTCTTCCTCATCAATGCGTGGCTACTAGCGAGCGGGTGATCTGGAAGGAATTTGACGATCTTCGGGTATTTGCCTGGCTGCAAGCATGCATCCTCATCACCCGGCAGAGTACAATTGGATGGTCCTCTTTCCTCTGGCTGCAGGCGACGCAATTCGTAAAACGAGAACAACATGTATGGACTAAACTCAATGCCATGAAGTTCTCTGCCTCGCATCTGGTAATGCAGCACTTGATTAACAGGACGAAACGTCCCGTCGATTTCGTGTTCCACTAAGACTGTACCAACCGTGTTGTCGTCGAAATCCATTAGATTCCTGCTTGGCATCGCGACAGACGAAAATGCATGAATAGGAAGAATTCCAACGTCATACGTCGATTCGAAGGTAGAATGGCCCGCTAACCGATATGCAACGAGAGGCATACCGATCGTGATACTTGTACCCATACGATTGACGGCTGCCATGATGTTGCCAATTCCACTTGGCCTTTGCCCAGCGTTGTTGTCTGGATGGCTTGGATTCAGCAGGTATCCGTCCAGAGACGAGATAGCACGCAATAGATGCTCTGCCTGGCCGACTGGGATTGCCTTGGCGACGTATTTTGCGCTGTACTCGGCGGCATCAGTAGCCCTATCAATAGCTGGCGCAAAAATGGATATCTTTTCTTGCTCACATGTATCGGACGCGGTATCCAGTTGCTGTGCTACGTCTGCTGTATACTCCCGATCCACCTCGCATGCTAATGATGTTAACATATTGCATCCTAGGGCCATGGCCAGAGCTGGCATGTGTGGAACTATATGAGTTCCAAGACGTGGCAGCAGGAACGTACCTTGGGATCCGATCCATTTGAAACTGTCCCGAATCACACGCGGAAACACCATGCCACAATCTCCATCCACACCAGCGCAGTTGTGTCTTTTGCAAGTATCAGAATGCCGATGTGTCAGACTCGTCTTGCATGTTGCTGCCAAATAGTCTGCACACTGAGTTGTGACATTTGGTCCCGGTAGACCAATGGCGTTGTAATTGCAAATCCGCTGAAAGTCATATGCTGCCACTGGTACCTCTGGATCTGTGCGAGGAGGTTCACAGGCTTCAGTTTCATCGGTACCAGCTCCCGCATTGAAAACCATTTTGGACGGATGTGTAGGATCGTAATAAGGGTCTGGGTACCACATGGAGCAGACCGCATGGGCCAATGCCAGTACACGGCAATTTGGACCCTCGAACAGCTGCTTTAGTCGCTCACAAGCGAATGCCACTACCCGCGCCATTCCATGAAGGTGTAACTCTTTTCGACCAGTCTCCTCAATCTTCATGTCGACGGTTAATGTCGGCCCACAAAAGCAACTGGGATTGGATTGTCGCTTTTTCCCAGGTTCAAATCCAAAGACATGCCTCAAGATTGCATTCTGAACTGCACGCATTAACGCCATGCAGGCCGTCGGGTTGTCTTTAACTCTGCGCCATTTCTTATGCATCGTTTCGACAACTTCCGGACGACCAGTGCCATCATATTCCATCACCTCACCTGCCGCCACTGCAACTGCGCCGCAGTGCATTGCACTCGGATTAACGTTAAAGAAGAAACTGTTAGGACCGAGCGCCACAGCCAGTGATCGGACAGACTGCTGTTTGGCTGCATAGAAGGCATCAGTAAGATCAATACGAGCGGCTGTTCGTCGAATTGCACGGATGAATTCTCGAACACCTGGATCCTGCGCATCTAGCAGTTCTCGGCGACGTGGATGATGACTAGGCAGCGAAAGAATTGTGCCAATGGCTCGTGCGACATCACGTGGCATGTTCCCTGATTGACGAACCAACGAAGGTGCCGTACGTGCAGTCAAGAACGAATGATCGCGTACATCTTTTTTAAAGATTGTGTTGTATAGACGTGCCAAGAAAAATGTCTGTTGGAATTGACTCCGCGGTGCACGCTGTGATAAAATTTCGGCGTATCTATGTAATGACATGCCCATCGGACGTCGCCCCCCATTTGGGTCTGGTAAGACGGATGGAAAGGCAAGCGCCATCAACCAAGGTTCGCCATCATCGAGAACTTGTGCTTTGCGTCCGCCTGCTGACCACACTAGTTGAGTATTGCCACGTATGAGCGACTCCACGAATGCACCATTTGGTTCTGGGTCTGCTTGATCATTCAGCTGTGCCTCTCCCGTTGGCTGGACGTGAAGCAACAGTTCAAGATCTATACCGGCATTTGGGTGGTCCAGCTCCTTGTCACGCGCTGATTGCTCATTCACACGAAGATGACGAAACGCAATGGTAGGTACACCTGCTGGCTCTGTCACCAGGTTATCAACCGCAGCCGTTTCCGCGCGTTCCTGTTCTGCTGTCGTCACGGCATTACCTGTTCGATCAAAACCAAACGTACGACGTAATAACGCTGCTATTTCAGGGTCATCTGTACCAATAGCTTCATGCAACAACGCTGCCGGGACGGCTTCACCGTTTGCTCCATGTTGTCGCCATTGCTCAAGTGCTTCGTAATCTATTGACACTGTAGAATCAACCTCCTGTAAATAGTTAAGCCAGGCTACAATCACCCAGCCTCGAACCTGCGAGTTGCAGATGATGAATTGGGATAAATTTACAGCGATGATAAGTACACTCAAAAATTAATGGAAAATTATGTCGGAATGCATAAATCGAAGGGTTTATATCATGCTTTTATATATGCATTTCACTACCGCTTTCAATGCTGTTAACATCCAGAAGTGTTCGGTGGTTGTGCGGGGACTGGGGCCTGCTGCCCCAGTTCCCCGCACTCCCACCGTCTCGGTTTACTGGGGTCCAAAGTAGATTCTCGTTTAGACAAGTAAAGGCAGAATAGTATATCATGCTTTTAAATATGCATTTGACTACCGCTTTCAATGCTGTAACTCCCAGAAGTGTACGGTGGTTGTGCGGGGACTGGGGCCTGCCGCCCCAGTTCCCCGCACTTCCACCGTCTTGGTGTACTGGGGTCCAAAGTAGATTCACTGCCCCAGTTCCCCACACTTACACTTGCCATAGCTAGGTATTCCTTTGATTTTTCTCTTAGTTGTTTGTGGTGGTGTGTATGTAGCTAATATTTTGGTTCAACATTTTCCCACGTTGTAGTCCAGGGGGGGCATCCAGGCCGCCCTCCATCTTCATCATATCCCTCCTTTATTTGGCATTCATGGCTCGCACTGTCCATATGTGTACATTTATTTAGCTTCGATGCGCCATCCATGAGTTTGGAAATGCGACTTATTAAAGAAATAAGTGGGAGCTGCACTGCGTGGCAGCAGCACCCTGCAGTGGGAGCTGCTGGAGTATCCTGGGGTATCTCATGGCTGATATCCAGGTTGGCCAGTTGACTGGCATCCTTAGATCGAGCCTTTGCTTTAGGCGGATATGACAGAGATACAACAGCTGCACCATGCATCAGCGGCAGCACATGGCAGCTGCACCCCTTGCAAAATCCAGCAAATCATCGATGGATGAAAAAATCGTTATCGTCTTCTAGCTAATCAAATGAAATTAGCAGCATATTGTACTCTCTTCATGATTAACTTTATCCCAAGTTTCTTTATTTTTTTAATGGCCATTTAGCCTATAAATAACATATAGGCCAAATATATATTAAATATATTAAATAATCCAAACTGACTTAATATCCACTACATAACTTTATATTGCTTTAGGGTTTTCCTGAATCAGACAGGTTTTCGTTAATTATTCCATCCATAATTAAAAATGAATGAAAAATAGAGGTATAACAATACGAATTCATGGGCTCCAAAATAAACTTTCAAAATCAGTGGATATTATACCAAAGAGCTTGGCAGGTAATGGGAATCTAGTACTTTGTCCGAATCAGCGATAAATTACATGAGCCAATATTGTTTTGAAGTTATTCATCCATTTATTGGATTGCTTTAAATGCCTAATATATATAAGTACATATTTAATGTACACATATGAATATTAAAATCATGAAATCTATGCAGAAATAACCAACCTTAAAGATCTGAAATCGGAATAAAATAATGATCAATCTTATGAGTATGAGCTGCCTAAACATTGTGTAAATAATCATGGCAACTGAAATTCTTAAAGTTAATATTTTTTGCATTTTATGCAAAATGGATACGGCAAAATATCTACAAAAAATGTTGATTGCAAGAGTGATAATGCAGTTAAACTTGGTGCCGCTGTTCAATGTACTCATATGGCTAGCAAACCCTTGGGTCTAAATTAAATTTAGGGTATCACGTGGCAGCTGCACTGCACTGCAGCAGCACCATGCAGTGGCAACTGCACCATGTGGCAATGGCAGCACACTGCAGCAGCAGCACGCAGCAGCAGCACAGTGCGGCAGCCGCAGCAGGTGGCAGCGGCCCCACACAGCAGCAGCAGTGCATGGCAGCTGCACTGCATGGCAGCAGCAGTGCATGGCAACTGCACTATGCAGCAGCAGCGGCAGTGTGTGGCAGCGGCACCGTGCAGCAGCAGCAGCACACAGCAGTGGCAAAATGTGACAATGGCAGCGCATGGCAGCGGCAGTGAATGGCAATGGCAGCAGCATGCGGCAGAGGCAGTGTGCAGCAGTGGCACCAAGCGGCACCTAGCAGCAGTGCATGGCAACTGCACTATGCGGCAGCAGCGGCAGCACGCGGCAGCAGCACCGTGCAGCAGCAGCAGCACATGGCAGTGGCAGCACGCGGCAATGGCAGTGCACGGTACCGGCAACATGTGGCAGCGCCAACATGTGGCAGCTGCAACACACGGCAGCAGCAGCGTTTTGAAATCACATTTAGAATTATATTATTATTATTATTATTATTATTATTATTATTATTATTATTTGGAGACTTACCTGAGCCAGTAATGCTTACCCTTCGCGAGCAGAATAGCAAAGGTAATGTTGGCAAGATCCAACAAATTGCTGAAGCTCCAAGTTTGGCAGCCAAAATGCGTAATATCTATACAAATTGCGGGCTATAGATGAAGCGGTAGCTATAATAGCGGACAATAATTGCTGTGCGATACAGATTAACTGTCAACTGAATGTTGTAAGGATATTTCTTTCTAGACCCATTAGCAGGCCATTGACTATAAACATTTTATATCCTAAACAAAAATAAAACCTTTAGAGCATGAATCTTGCAGGGCTGGCCAGTGCCCTGCAGGATACATGCATAGCTACTACATGCAACAAAAGACTGAAAACACCTAGCTAAAGAGGTTAGGAAATGCTTTAAATAGCTTAAAAATTGCCCAACAGAAATCATTTCATTTTCGTCGCGACGGCATAAATTCCCGAGGGCCTTACACTACTTGGTCTCCTTACAGGGGCGGACGACTGTATAAATTCCCAGGGGCCTTACACTACTAGGACTCCTTACAGGGGCGGACGACTAAACAAATTCCCAGGGGCCTTACATAAACGATTACATAACGGACAAAAAACTATAATAACAAAGACGAAATAAACTAATAAAAAAAACTAAAAGCAACTAAAAATTACTAGACTAGCTAATAAAAGCGGTAGCAATTATTTGTTGCATTATAAGGTTTAAAATCCAAGGTTGTAAGTCAAACGGGGGCAATTGTAATATATGTCTTATTATTAGTTTCTGTCTAGGTATTTCCCCTAAGGTATTCCCCTGATTTTTCTCTTAGATATTTGTGGTGATCTGCATATAGTTAATATTTTTGGTCACCTCAAGTATCTCGTTCATCAGCTAGCTAGCAAATGACATATTTTATGAATCACGTGTATGATTGTATCCAAATAGTTTAAAAGGGTGTATCCTGATAATCCAGCACTGCAAGCCAGCAGCACTGCACGGCAGTGGCACTGTATGCCAGTGGCACAGCACGGTAGAGGCACGACGCAGCAGCGGCACTGCACGGCAGTGGCACCACATGCCAGCAGCACTGCATGCCAGGGCACTGCATGCCAGCGGCACTGCACACAGCGACACTGTGCACCAGTGGCACTGCATGGCAGTGGCTCACCTGGCTCACCTGGCTCACCTGGCTCACCTGGCTCTATAACATATTTATAATAATAATAAATAATAATAATGAAATACTCAAAGAGCAACAAAGAGATGTTGATTAAAATTATAATAGTTGCGATTACAAGAGTAGCTGAATGAAGTGGTATCATTAGGAATAGTATTACCCCACAATAGCATACCACATGGTACATGGGTGTACCACGGTACACAGCACCATGCAGCAGCTGCACCATGCGGCAGCTGCACCACGTGGCAGCTGCACCGTGTGGCAGCGGCACCAGCAGCATGGCATGCCAGCAGCACCAAACGGCAGTGGCACGGCATGCCAACAGCACCACATGCATGCCAGCGGTACTGGGTGCCAGCAGCTCCACGCGGTAGCGGACCTGCATGGCAGCCACACCACATGCCAACGGCATTGCATGCCAGCAGCACTGCATGGCAGCCACACCATGTGCCAGCAGCACGGCATGCCATTGGGGCCGCGCGGCAAAGGCCCTGCACGGCAGCAGCCGCACCACGTGCCAGTGGCACCTCTTGCCAGCGGCACCACGCGGCAGCCACACTGCGTGCCAGTGGCACTGCATGCCGTGCTGACATTCAGTGCCACTGGCATGCGGTGCCGCTGCCGCGCGGTGTGCGTGGCTGCTGCATAGTGCCGCTGGCATGAGGTGTCGCTGGCACGTGGTGCAGCTGCCGTGCAGGGCCACTGCCGCCATGATGTGCAGCTGCTGCACGGTGCAGCTGCCACGCGGCAGTGACCCTGCACGGAAGCCGCACCACGTGCCAGCGGCACCACGCGGCAGCAGCACAGCATGGCAGCAGCACTGTGCGGCACTGGCACCACGCACACTACTGCAGCTGCACATTGTGGCACTGGCACCGGGCGATCCATGTCTTTGAAATTATCTAAAAGAATCAGTGCATTTTCGTTGTGACGGCATAAATTCCCAAAGCCCTTACACTACTAGGACTCCTTACAGGGGCTGTATGTACGACACGAAAGTTAAAATAACTAAAACTAGACTAAAAGCAACTTAAAATTATTAGGCTAGCTAAATATGCCAGTGCACGGCAGCAACAGTGCACAGCTGCAGCACCCTGCAGCTGTGGCACCACCTGGCTCAGGTAACATGCGGCTGTGGCACCCCACGGCTGTGGCACTGCTCACCTGAGGCAGCTGGCGGGTAAGGCACCCCATGGATGGAGCACCACATGGCTGCTGCACCACGTGGCTGCTGAACTGAGCAGCTGCTGCACCACATGGCTGCTGCACCACGCACATAGGTGAGGCACCACATGGCTGAGGCACCCTGTGGCTGCACCAGCACTCGGCTGCACCAACGTGTGGCTGCACCGACCAGCACACGGCTGCAGCAGCATGCAGCTGCACCAGCACGCAGCAGCTGCAGCACCACGTGGCTGTGGCACCATGCTGGTGCTGCACCACGCGGCTGAGGCAGCACGTGGCTGCATCACCAAGCGGCTGCACCAGCACGCGGCCACGGCACTGCACGGTTGTGGCACCAAGTGCCTGAGGCACTGCATGCGCGGTTGAGAACCACTCGCAAGCATCCTAGAAATGCATCATCAAATTGCATGATTGATTTACCGTAACTAATTGGCGAGTAATGCCAATAATTGTAACGCCTAATTTAGTGACAAGAACCAGAATGCCTAGGATCACCACAGGCTAACTTGGGCTGATGTTGCGTCGAAGGCAGAACCGTGGAGTACCTATTTATTAATTGAATAACTTATAAAGAACATAATTCAATTAGGAAAGCCGTTGGACATGGACTATGTTGGCCGCAGAGCTTCCCTTTAGCGGGCAGGAAAAGACCAAACAAAAAAACAAAATAACCTAGCTAAAGAGCTCAGAAAACGCTTTCAATAGCCTAAAAATTGCCTAGCAGAAATCAATGCATTTACCTCGCGACGGCATAAATTCCCGAGGGCCTTACACTACTAGGACTCCTTACAGGGACTCCCGACTTTAGGAATTCCCAGGGGCCTTACATACTGAATATACGACACGAAAACTAAAATAACTAAAACTAAAAATAACTAAAAATTACTAGACTAGCTAATAAAAGCGGTAGCAATCAATATTTATATAATTAAATGCTTTCTTAATTTAAATACATATATTTCCATTTATTTCAAGCTTGCGAGTGGATGTACCTGCAATGGCTTAGCCTTCGCGACGAGTCGCTCCATATCAGCACGATTTTGGCAGACGTCAATGCAGACCACAGTAAAAAAATGCTTTAACTCCTCTGCACGCATCGGTAGAGCTTCACGAAGTGTATTGGAATCAGCATTCGTGAATGTAAGACCGCTTGCTTTGACAGCAGCTGGCTGCAATTCTCGGGGGCGATTTGGAGTCTGTACCACAAAGATATTCTGCATAGGTAGCACTCGACTGAGTAATGTAGCTTCTACAGCTGTAGGCATCTCCAAAACTTCACCACGCCCATTTGTACTTGGAATGTCTCCACCGTCAAGGCGCGCAAGGGAAGCTTCGGGGACCCGCTCGGCTACGGTGGATGTAGAGATATATGTACAATAAGTACAATTCAAATGGGAAAAATCATAACGAAAGTTTACCTGATAGAGCTTTCTTGCATTCTGTGCAAACACATAGCTTCGGCTCAGTGGCTTCGTCGGTCATAAGCACGGTCTTGTTGGGACCCGTAACCTCCCAACGAAGGCAATACGCGATCTCAACATATGACGCGTCAGTCTCACAGACACGTGGCTTGCGATCATTGCGTGGCGGAAACCAAACCATGGCATCATCATTTCGTCGTGCGTTGTCTGTTTCTTCAACTTCTGTCGGTTGATCTGCTGGATCACCATAAGCTCCACCCCCTTGCGTGTTGACGTTAACTTGGATATCGATCAATGCCCCACCTCCCTGTTCGGCCGTTCCACCAATACCACCATTTACGATTGCATTCGACTGCTCCTTCTGAACTGTCCGCTTCTTGCCACGGAATCCAACCGGAAGTACAGGAGGCGGCGGTGGAGGGGCGACGCCATCTGGACACAATACCTGACGCCAGTGTACAACATTACCAGGACGCATGACCGCAGCGATTCGAGAAACGTCTGCACGTAATATATCTACGTTAGGAATGTCGTCCCACAACAAATATTCCGCTTCAGAGGACGACTTAAGGCGACTGCATATCCCACAAATTCGATCCGGCATATCTGCACGTATTGTGTTGTGAAGTTTAGCTGCGAGGTCAATATGTGCCTGAAATGACATCTGTGGAACATGATCGCCTGTAAGGTCCTGCTGATGGAGATCTGGCATGGCAGCAAGGTATGGGTTGTACGTAGGAGCACCATCTGCCAATCGCTGATCATAACCAAAATGCTTAAGTATGGGCTCGAGCACCAATCCACACGTGGTTGATTCTTCATTACCAAACAACGAGGCGTTGGACTCTGATGAATTTCCAGACATGTCTACCATTGATCGACAGTGACGAAAATATTGTCTCCGTTTACGTACGCGTTCATCTTAACGAATATCTGCCAATTCTTGGGATGGTACAGTTCCACGACGTTGCCGTTTGCGTACACGATCGGCTGATCGGATCCGTGCAACTTTCTCCAATGATGCATTAGCCCGTTCTTTCTGCTTACGTTGACGTTCTTTATTCCGATTGCGACGCACATCGCGCACAGGCGATGTCGCGATTTCTTCCACCACTTCTCGTCGTTCGACAGCCTGCTTCGGTGCCGTCTCCACAGTTTCTAAAAGTTTAGATATTAGGACAGTACGCCTTCTTTTGGCTTCATTACTGTGAAAATGGCCTGCAAAAACAGATATACCCATAACTTTCAAACTGCTTGAAATGAATGTGACAGATGTAATCCAAGTACATACCAACCACATCCCGTCGCGTTCCATCATCAGAAGTAGGACTACTAGAACTCTGCCGGCTTCTTAGCCTTGATAAGTATTGATCCCGTAATCCACCAAGTCTTGGATACTTTGGCGCTGGGATATTAATACGTGTTATATTGCCTTCCATGAACGCCCAAAAGAAGCATTGATGTATAAGAGCGTATTTTTTATTTTACTTATGGATGCGAAAACGACTAAGAATTTCATGACCACTTTAACCTTTCAAACTCGCTCGTCCTGTCGTACACAGAAGTTTATTAATACAACAGATAACATTCTTCACAAAGATGTTAAGTCATAATTTGTTTTATTTGCTTTAACACATCCTGTCATGCTTGCAAAATTGAATGCTTTGGCTGTGGCATGCAAGTACAAACTATATATGCGAAAACGTTTGGAATTGTTAGTGAAATGTCGTCACCTTTGTCCGTCTTCCTCTCATACTATCCAAATGGATAATGAAATGTGGTCACCTTTCGCGAGCGGTCTTCCCGTCGTACTATCCAAATTGATAATACGACAGCAAAAGTAACCAATTTTTACAAAGACAGAAACATTTCCACAAGCATTTTACGCCGTCTGTCTTATTGCTTGTGCCCAGAAATCCTGTCTGACTTGCAAAGTTCGTTTGGACGGTGCCTGTCATGTGCGAGAAACGAAATGCAGTGCACAACCGCTCATAAAGAACAACAAAGCATAAAAGAAACATTACAATTTGGCATATCATAGATGCAATAACGATTCAAAAATTGTATGAAACGTCGTCACCTTTCGCGAGCGGTCTTCCCGTCGTACTATCCAAATTGATAATACGACAGCGAAAGTAACCGATTTTTACAAAGACGGAAACATTTCCACAAGCATTTTACGCCGTCTGTCTTATTGCTCGTGCCCAGAAATCCTGTCTGACTTGCAAAGTTCGTTTGGCCGTGCCTGTCATGTGCGATAAACGAAATGCAGTGCACAACCGCTCATAAAGAACAACAAAGCATAAAAGAAACATTACAATTTGGCATATCATAGATGCAATAACGATTCAAAAATTGTATGAAACGTCGTCACCTTTCGCGAGCGGTCTTCCCGTCGTACTATCCAAATTGATAATACGACAGCGAAAGTAACCGATTTTTACAAAGACGGAAACATTTCCACAAGCATTTTACGCCGTCTGTCTTATTGCTCGTGCCCAGAAATCCTGTCTGACTTGCAAAGTTCGTTTGGCCGTGCCTGTCATGTGCGATAAACGAAATGCAGTGCACAACCGCTCATAAAGAACAACAAAGCATAAAAGAAACATTACAATTTGGCATATCATAGATGCAATAACGATTCAAAAATTGTATGAAACGTCGTCACCTTTCGCGAGCGGTCTTCCCGTCGTACTATCCAAATTGATAATACGACAGCGAAAGTAACCGATTTTTACAAAGACGGAAACATTTCCACAAGCATTTTACGCCGTCTGTCTTATTGCTCGTGCCCAGAAATCCTGTCTGACTTGCAAAGTTCGTTTGGCCGTGCCTGTCATGTGCGATAAACGAAATGCAGTGCACAACCGCTCATAAAGAACAACAAAGCATAAAAGAAACATTACAATTTGGCATATCATAGATGCAATAACGATTCAAAAATTGTATGAAACGTCGTCACCTTTCGCGAGCGGTCTTCCCGTCGTACTATCCAAATTGATAATACGACAGCGAAAGTAACCGATTTTTACAAAGACGGAAACATTTCCACAAGCATTTTACGCCGTCTGTCTTATTGCTCGTGCCCAGAAATCCTGTCTGACTTGCAAAGTTCGTTTGGCCGTGCCTGTCATGTGCGAGAAACGAAATGCAGTGCACAACCGCTCATAAAGAACAACAAAGCATAAAAGAAACATTACAATTTGGCATATCATAGATGCAATAACGATTCAAAAATTGTATGAAACGTCGTCACCTTTCGCGAGCGGTGCCTGTCATGTGTGCAATAAAATGCAATGCATGTCCCAAACCCGGCAACCGGCCACCACTTCATGCACTGTCCAATGTTAACTATAAAAACTAGTTCAGGCTCTAAATTCACATTTACATTGACAATAAAATAAAATATTTTATTAAAAGTAAAAATGTCAAGATTCGATCCGGTGACCTCACATGTACAAACAGGCTGTCATACCATTTCACTGACCGTTGACATAAGTTTCCATTATGGACAGTAACCGCAAGCGTGACTAGACGCGGGCCGTCCGCCCGCGAGGGGGGCCGTAGTTCCCCGTCCCCGCGGCGGAGGTGAGGGCACGCGTGCCGAATGGAAGGGGTAATACAAGAATGCAGAGGGATGCAGAGATGCAGTTCACCAGCGTGGGAGTCGAACCCACGAGCGCGCGGATCGCACTCGGCCGTGCAAGTGTGTCGTCATACAGCGAGGTGGCCGTTTGACGCTGGCATTTAACGCCATCCAGTGGCGGCAACTCCATGCACGTACCTGTGTTTGGGGCAATCGGAGTGACTTACTGCTGGAGGGCCGTGACGAAAGTGGTCCGGCCCTCCGTGCTGGTGGTGACGGTGCCGGTGATGGCGAAGGAGTCGTAGGCGGTGTACGCGACCCGGTCGTTGTCGTCCGCGAAGCTCGCGTCGGCGAAGAAGTCCGCGTAGTTGGGCAGCTGTTGGAGGACGCTGGGGCTGTCCGTGCAGACTGGATACTTGCTATTGCCGACGCTGAGGACGAGTGGTATGACGGGCCGGGAGCGGACCGTCGTGACGGAGCTGGGATTCGGGGAGAGGCTGGCGGCGGCGTGTGCTCCATCCGACGGTAGGACAACGGCGGTCCGGTCACGTTGCTCCCACGCAACCATCATGTCGTTCGTGTCGGCGCGGCTGTCGGTGGCCGCAGTGGTCTGCTGGGTAGCTGCTCGGAAGGTCTGCACCCGCTTGGGAGGGCGCTTGCCCGGGGCAGCTGCTGCCGCGACTAGCGCTCCGTTGAGGAAGATGCTGTTGTTGTACTGAGTATTGGACGGCGCGCTGATTTTGGCGGCGTAGATGTATAGCGGCGTGTTGTCATCAGCCGCCGCTTGTAGCTGGGCAACGAAGTTGTCGGGCGCGGATTGCTTGACCGCCAGCTCCACGCAGCCGAGGTCGGGGGCGTCGGGGTTGCCGCACGCGACCCAGGCGTTGAACTTGCGGAAGGGTCCGCCGCGGAACAGCTTACCGTGCGGGACGACCAGGAGGGCGCTGCCGTCGGCCGGGTACTTGTCCTCGGCGTCCGCTTTGTCGGTTGCTGCGGCGTATGTCGGATAACGCAGCTTGGCGGTGTACAGCATCGGGAGGACGGAGGTGCTGGCCACGGAAATTTGAGTCGTCGGGGTGACCTTGTATTGGGCCAGTGTCGGTCCGGCGAAGCGGGAGGTGACGAAGGCGGGCAGGGCAGCTGGCTCCACGTTCGTAAACGTGACGGCCCGTGCAAAGGCGTGGTTGGTCTCCATGTCGGCTAGGGCGCGGTTATCGAGCTGCAGGATGATGACGCCCTGTCCGACTGTGTTCACGCCTGCGACGAAGCTGCCGTTTTGGTTGGGTGCGCCGGCAAAGAGCCGGTCTTCATCTTTAGTCACCGGGCCGGCGGTGAAGGTGACGTGGCAGGTGACGGTTCGCGACCTACGGATTGGGTCGTTAGTCGCATGTTAGTCCTCATCCTTAAAGATGGCCCGTAGCTATCGCTTACGTGGACGCGGAGGCAGCGTCGGTGGGGCTGCCGAAGGTGGACGTGCTGCTTGTAGACGGTGCCGGGGTGAGTCGCCGGCGTTTTGGGTCGGGCGATTCCATTCGGGGCGGGAAGGGACGACGGAAAGCGGCGCAGTATATGGGTAGAGAGATGTTAAGGTAGAGTACAAGTTATGGGAAGCTCCGTGTGTTTAATGCTGTGCAACGCTGGACACCGCGGTATAACGCCTGTACAAGATTGGCAATCTTGTGTTCAAATCCGCCTCATCAACCCACGGGTCACCGCGGTCTACTTGCTGCGCGTGGCAACCTCGACGGCCCCGTTCTCGGCATCTTTCGGATGCGTAGAGTTGGCGGTCAAACAATCCGCGTCCGACAACTTCGTTACCCAGCTGCAAGTCACACGATTGTCGGGCATTGGCATTAGAAGGCATCCGTCGTCCAGCGACAACCCGCCCGATCCACACCTCCCACCTCCCCTTCTCCGCGCCTCCTGCCTTCGCTACTGCCGCGGTCACCACTTCGCCACTCTGCCACTTCCATCACGACTGTCGCCGTCGTTGCCGCCCCCTTGTCCTTCGCCATCGTTGCCTTCGTTGCAGACCTTCGTTGCAGAACCCCCACCACCGTCGCCGTGTCACGTGGTGGGCTAGACGCCTGATACCTGCGGACGGCTCGCGTGTAGACTAGACCCTCAAGTGCGAAATCCCGGTTTGTTGCGTCAGGTGGTGATGGATGCGATAGTCCGGTGCCGGGCGTGCTTTTACGGACTTTGGCAGCGGGATGTCGGTGGCGCGCACACGGCGAATGAAAGGGCTGGTGTTGGCACCGAGTGTGGCGAATGAAGGGGCTGGTGTTGGCAACGCAGGTCGCACAGACGTTGAAAGACGTAGGGACGGCGGTCTTGTCAATTCGGTTTCGTTCGTCAGGTGTGGCAGAGAGCGGGTACAGGAGGCGGGAACGTGTGTCGTAACGGTCCAGCAGCATTTTGGAAGACTCGAAGCGAACACTGAACACGGGTGTTTGTCCGTGTGCTTGCACCATCCATACTTCACTCCGGCACCCAGGCCACCTAGGGTCGCGGAACCTAAGGTACGCTGTGGATTGCAGGGGGCGTACAGACGGGAGGGGGGGCTGTCCGTGCGCCACCGCGTCCTAAGGCGCAATCGACTGCGGACGAGCGCAATCTACAACGCCCCCTTCAATTCACAGCGTACTTTAGGCTCCGCGACCCCGTAGTTTCAACCTGGATGGCCTGGCCGCCGAAGTGGAACACGGACTGGCACCCGTGTCACTTCGGTGCTCGCCTAGAGTCCTCGGACATGCTGCCGAGTCGCCACAACACACTTGACTACGGCCGTCTCCTGTGCTCATTCTCTGCCCCACCTGTGTGATCTGCGTTGCTTGCATGCGGCAGATGTATCGTAATGCCAACGTCCGGCACATATCTATACTTACACCTACGGCCGAAGCGCTACCTGGTCAGGTAAGATCCACTCTCCGGAGCACGTAGGAGACCCATACCACGGATCTACACCTCCCTCCCTACGCGCACTCCTTCTCCGCGCGCTCCGTCCTTCGCCTTCGTAGGTCAAATGCAACGCCTCTTGCCCTCGTCACTGCCGCCGTCGTCGTGCAGCTATCCGCCGAGTCCGTCAGACCTCCAGTCCCGGATCTTTCACCCCACCATCCTACGCGCTCCCCTTCTCCGCGCTTCGCGCCTTTGTTACTGCCGTCGCCGCCGTGCAGCCATCTGCCGAGTCCGTCACTTCCATCATCACTGCCGCCGTCGCTGCCGCCGTGAGGAGTGCCAGTCTTGTGTTGAAATGCGCGTCATGGACTCACGGGTCACCGTCATGGTCATGGTACGGACATTGACATTAGAATACGTCGGCCGCATGCAGGCAACACAGGTCGCAAAGGGGTTGGGAGATGTAGGGACGGCGGTGTGGCAGAGAGCGGGCACAGGAGGCGGAAAGGTGTGTTGTAGCGGTCCAGCAGCATGTTGGGGATTCCAGGCAAGCACCGAAATGGTACAGGTGCCTGTCCGTGTGCTTCCATCACCCGTACTTCACTCTACAGCGTACCAGGTTCCACGACCCCGTAGTTTCAACCTGAATGACCTGGGTGCCGGAGTGAAGTACGGGTGACGAAAGCACATGGACAAACACCCGTGTCATTTCGGTGCTTGCCTCGACTCCCCAACACGCTGCTGGACCGCTACAACACACTCGACCACGGCCGTCTCTTGTGCTCAACCTCTGCCCCACAGACTACGTCGTCCCTGCGTCTCTCAACACTTGCGCGACTCGTGTTGCCCGCATGCGGCAGATGTATTGCAATGCCAACGTCCGGCACATATTTACACCTCCCATCGCAGCATCCTACGCACCCTCCTTCTTCACACGTTCCCCCCCATCCGTCGTAGGTCAGACGCAACGTCGGTGACGGGGCTGTCTTCATCGACGAAATCGGCATGCAGAGCCATGAGCACCTCGGCGTCACCAGCCACTCCGGGACGAGCAACGTACGATCAACGTACCGCGTCCGCCACATCTTGGGCCCACCTATCCGAGCACTCGGAATCGGCAACCTGCCACAGCGTTCTCATCCACACCCGCATCCTCATCTTCATCCGCCGCCCTGTTTTTCGCCACCGTCGCCTCCGTTGCAGACCCCTCACCCATCGTCGCCGTGTCACGTGGTGGTGGCTGCGGTAGTCCACCGCTCCTCCAGGTGCCGGGCGTGCTCGTATTCGGGTGCATAGCGGTTGCGGGTTGCGGTCGCGCGGCGGTCAAGGAGGCGCAGTTCGGCCGCCAGGTCGGGGTCGAGCTTTGTTGCTGCCAGAAACTGCTGGACAACTCGTTTTCGCTCGTCGGGTGTCGTAGAGAGCGGGCGCAAGAGGCGGATGTGGTTGAGTGTCTTGTACCGTGTCAGTAGTACATACACGGTTGCGCGCTTCAAGCCGCCAGGTGGGACGGAGAGGTCCGCAACCCAGCATTCTTCCTTGAAACTGCGACCCTGTACGAAATAGTCGGTCACGGCGTAGTAGTCACCCAGCGGCACGTTGATGCGACGCACGTTCTTGGTGGCGGTGCCGGTGTTGACAGCAGGTACGGTGATATTGGCGGCTGGTGAGGGGCGTGGTACGACGGTGAAGGCACCACCTTTGGATGCGAAGTCCGCCAAGTCCGCTAGCACCGTATTGGGCGCGTGTCCTTTAATTGGACGGACCATGACGGCTGCGGGTAGGTAGTGAAGGCGCCAGTATGGGCCGTGGCCGTCGTCGGGCGGTTCGCGGCTGTCGGTGAGCAGGCCGCACGCCTCGACTTCATTGTTGTGGCAGGCGCCAGCGTCGGCGGCAACGGTGTCGAGTAGCGTGTAGCGTGCTCCTTCGTAGTACCAAGTGTCGGCGGTTGTGTGGTCGAAGGCGGCGTCTTTGACTCGCATCGCGACAGCCTTCTCGACGTGCGAGAGTAGCGGCTGCTGGGCTGTGCCGTGTTGGCGGACCGGGACGTGGTCCGCGTTCCAGCTGACCAACCGTGCACCCTTGCGACGCGCCTGGAGCATGAGCAGTCGTGTGTTGAGGACGTGCCTGGGTTCGTTGCGTTGCAACACCACGCGGGGCTCGAGGTCCGTGAGGTCCGACAGGTCGGTGATGACGCGTTGGTTGAGCGCGTCTATCAGTGCCGCCATGCGCGCTTCAGTGGGTTCGCCGCCGCCGAACATGGTCGCGAACTGCGTGAGCTGCTGACCGGACGGGCTGTTGTCTTGTCGTTGTTGTTTTTGCAGCATGAACACGACGTTGCCGAGCTGCCGGTACAGCTGGAAGCCATCGTGCAGGCGGGCGTGCGTCTGTGGTACGGGTCGGCGAGGGCGACGCATGGTCGCGGCAGTGTCGCGGTCGTTGTTGTGCTCGTCACTGCTGCCGGTGTTGCTGCCATCCGCACGGCGACCTTCGTCTTCGTCAGCCGAGGCTGGCCAGCGCCGGGTGTTCGGTGCCGACGGAGTGAAGTTGGGGTTCCGCTCGACGTCGGCCGCGAAGCGGTATGGTGGCGAGCCGCCCGGTTGAGGATGCTGTAGCAGGTCGCCGATTCCGGCAGCGGCGCGGCCGGACAGGACACGGGTGCTCGAGTGGGTGGGTCCAAGATGTGACGGGGGCGGTACGCTGGCCATACAGGAGTAGCTGATGGCGCCGAGGTGCTCATGGCTCTGCATGCCGATTTCGTCGATGAAGACAGCGCCATCACCGACGTTGCGTTTGACCTACGAAGGGTGGGGGGGAGCGCGTGGAGAAGGGGGGTGCGTAGGATGTTGGGGCGGGAGGTGTGGATTCGTGGGATGGTTGTCGTACGTGCTCCGGCAAGTGGATCGTACCTGAAGGCTGGCGTGGGCACCGCGCTTGGGAAGGTTGGCGCCACGCGAGCTGCTTTGGCTCGCAGAGATGCCGAACATCGAGTGGGTCGACAGGCTGCGGTGCACTGGGGTGTTGAAGGCGATCGCGGCGGCCCAGGAGTACGCGCATGTGGCGGCCCAGTCGGGGCTGTCATGCTGGTACGTGTACCACAGCAGCGCGTGCACGAACCTTGTCTTGCCCGTGCCCGGGGGACCCATGATGAGCATCTGCGGCGGGACGCCTGGATCGGGTTCGTTGCGGCGGTCGAAGTAGCGTGCCACGAGCATGAACGGTACAGCCTGATCCGGCGCCAGGGTGAAGAGCTCGATGGTGTCGTCAACGGTAGGCGGCTGAGCCAGACGCAGGTATGTCGGCATCTCCGCTGTGACGAGTGCGCGGTCAGATTGTTGGCCGTTGTTCATGAGTACCGCCACTAGCGGGTAGCCGGGGCGGCGATCCAGACACAGGCGGGGGGTGCGGACGGCGGTGGCCGGCGTGGCGATGGCGCCTTCGGTCAGGACCACGTAGCGCTTCAACCGCTTGGAAGCCTCACTCAGCAGCGGGATGTCGGTGGCGCGTACACGGCGAATGAAGGGGCTGGTGTTGGCACCGAGTGCGTCGGGTAGAGGAAGCGCACGGCAACGCCGGGCTGCACCGTATGCGTACAGCCCCTCCACCGTGGTGCGGTCGTACAGGTCCGTCAGGGCGACGTCAGACAGGTTGAGCCCCGTCGTCGGGTCGCCTTGGCCTGGCACGAAGTCATATCGCTCGACCTGATTGTCGTGTGGTGGCTGTGTGTCAGGGTCGGGTTCGAGGCGGCCTCGCGCGGCGTCCGGGTCGTCATCATCCGAGTCACTGGAGGTGTAGTTCGGGGGGAGACCGGCAGCCGCAGCGGCGGCGCGGCGCTGGCGACGTCGCAAGTTGTATTCGGCCTGGCGCCGGCCGCTGGCGAGGTGCTCTGCTTCGATGTTGTCAAGCAGGGCACTGACGCAGGCTCTGTAGGATCGGCCTGCACCGGTGGTTCCCAGGTCCGTCCACCAAGCATCGTACGCTTCCTTCACCGTTTGATTGGCAGCCACCGGCTGGCCGCGGTGAGCCTTGAAGATGCCCAACACGAATGCGTAGTAGGCGACGGCGGCTGCGGTGGTACTGCCTGCTTGAGGACGGCGGGGCAGTGCACCGCCCAGCAGGACGTACCTCGGCTGCGCCAGGCGACGGAGGACGTGTGTCAGGTACAGCGGGTGCGTCGGTTGGAAGGCCACCTTCTTGGGGGGAATGGTCGTTGCTGGACTGGTCGGTAGCTGGTCCGCAGCTGAACCGCCTGACGCAAGGAACGTCGCGGCGGCGGTGGGCTGGGCGCCAGATGGGCCGGAAGGTGCATCAGTCACGGGGGTCACAGCGGTGTCAGAGGCCTTGCGTTTGCGGTGGCGAGTCGCGGGGAGGACTTGGGCGCCAAGGATGGCAGCGTGGGGGTGCTGTGCGGGCGTCACACGTTGCACTTCGAAGTTGGCCACGATATTGTAGGCGCTGCAATCGAAGCCGCTGAGCTCCACTCCGCGCTGCGTATAGTTCTGTACGGCGTCGGCGAGAGTGTAGCCACCGTGCTCCTCTGCCTCCACAAGCTCCACGCCGGTTTCCGCGTCTTCTGGCTCCACGGCGGACTCGGCCGCCAGTGCAGTGAACGCGCCCACCGGCAGGTAGTTACGTTTGTACGACGCTTGAAACGTATCGTGACCCGAGAGCTTGAAGGCGACCAGTGCCATGCCGGCCGTGATGGTGGCCGTCATGCGGTGTACCGCGGCGCATAGGTTGGCGAACGCGCTGGGGCCATCGCCGCTGGCGCTGGGCGGGCTCCCCGCCATCATGAAGTCCTGCACGCGCCCGACGGCGGCACAGGTGAGGTGTGCCTGGCTGCGCTCGATTGTCTTTGCGGTGTACTTTGAACTGTAGTACGCAGCATCACGGGCACGGTCGATGGCGGGCTGTAGGAGGGGGCAGTCACCACGTTCGTCGACGGGGCGTGCTAGTTGTGCGGCGACGTCAGCCGTGTACTCCCGGTCGACCTCACAGGCCAGGGACATCAACTGGTTGCAGCCGAACGCGAGCGCAACGGCAGGCATGTGCGGCACGAGGTTGGACGCCAGGCGGGGCAACAAGAAGAGGCCGCTGGTGCCGATCCACTGAAAGGCCGTGCGGATGAGCCGGGGGAAGGCCATGCCGCAGCTGTCGTCGGTGCCGTGGCAGCCGTGGCGCTTGCAGGTCGTATTGTGGGTGTGGGTGAGGGTACCGTGTATGACGGCAGCGTGGTGGGCACGGCAGGCGGCGTGCCGTGATGGTGGAGGGAGCCCGCCGTTCGCGCACCCGGCCAGTCGTTCGAAGTCGCACGCGGCAGGCGGGCAATCTACCTGCACCGCCGGCACGGGCAGGCCGTGCTGCTGCGCCTCCGCTTCAGACATACCCATGACCAGAGGCTGCGTTCCACCGTCCGGGGCCGGAGCGTAGTACGGCGAAGGATACCACATTTCGCAGAGCGCGTACGCAAGTGCCAGAGCCCGGCAGTTGGGTCCACAAAAGAACGCCTGCAGGTTCTCCAGCGCGAAGCACTCGAGATGTGCAACTCCGTGCAGGTGTAACGCCAATCGCCCGCTCTGCTCCACCTTGACAACCACCTCGAATACGACACCGCAGAAGCAGTTCGGGTCAGTCTGCCGCATTGCCCCAGGTGCAAAGCCAAACAGCTGCTCGACCACCACTTCTTTCGTGGCAACGAGCAGCGCGGCGCAGCTGTACGGGTCTTCCTTAACGCGGCGCCACTTTTCCACCGTGCTGGTGATCTGGGCGGGACGGCCGGTGTCGTCGAACTCGATGAACTGGCCAGACGCTACAACGGCGCAGCCAGCATGCATGTCCGCCGGGTTGAGGTTGAAGAACAGCGGCGGCCAGCCAATAGTGAGGGCAGCTGCACGCATCGTGGCCTTTGCACCGTTGTAGTAGGCATCCGTGAGGTCAATTCGCAGCAAGCTGGCACGTGCGCCCTCGAGGAGAGCGCGCACCACGGGCGACTGCTGCGACAGCAGCTGCCGTCGCTGGGCGTGACGGTACGGCAGCGCCAAGATGTCCGCCATGGCGCGTACGACATCCCTTGAAACTCGCGCCGCTGGTTCACCCAGCCGTGGTCGCATGCGCAGGGCCACTCCCACCTGCGCCATGCTCTGCTGCCGAACGTTGATGTCGTACATGCGGGCAAGCAGCATCAAGTTGCCGCTGAACTGTGCCCGAGGCACCCGCCGTACCAGGTGGCTGCAGTATGATGCGAAGGACATTCCCGGCGGCCGCTGTCCGGACAAGCCATACGGAAACGAGACCGGGAAGCAGACGTTGAGGATGGCCGGATGACGATCATCCAGGATCCGAGCGTCACGGCCGCCAGCGGCGAATGCAAGACGTGCACGGCCGGTCAGCAGATCATGCACCACGTTGGGCCGGGTATCAAACTCGCTGCCGTCGGTCGGAACGGCAGCGGGCTGCGGCAGGACCAGTTCCAGCTCATTCGGAGCGCCCAGGTCGGCATCAGCTGTGTCGGACAGAGGGGACGGGAATCCACAAGCTTAACACGACGGGCAGACAGATGGAGCGGGAATGATATATATATATATATATATATATATATATATATATATATGTATGCGCGAATTGTTTCGAGGCCGTTCGGTGGATGTGACGGAATACGCGAATGGAGGTGTACGAAGGTGATAAAATGCACGCCCTCACTCACTCCGGATGGGAGCAGGGTCGGCTGCCTGACGCACGACGACCGCGAGGGGCGGTAAGCCCGTAGCGCCAGCTTCTGCAGTGAACAGTAGTCACAGTCGCGCACACACCGCAGATCAACAAGTGGCAATACGTAGAGTATTCCCCCACGCCTAACCTGACAGGAGGCCGAGCGCGTCCGATCGACACACAGACCAGCAGCCGCGACCCGTGCAAACCCACGGGTACGTACAGGTCGCAAAACACAGCAGCACGGGCAACTCGCAGCTGTGCCCTCACAGACATACCCGCCATAGGAGTGTCCGAGACGGTAGGCCCGGTCGTGGGCACATCGGGACCTCCAGCAGATGTCAAGGCCGGAAGGATGCGGGCAAAGCACGTGGAACCAAAATTGTCAGTCCGATAGTGACGTATCTACGTTTCCCGCCCGGCACGTCTCCCAACCGTTCCCCGTCTGTGAGCCCCGTCGGCTTACCCCGTCTTTCAACAAGAAGGAAGCACACCTGTATCAGACGGCGATACATACGCACCGTCGCCCTGAACGATTTCACCAGCCGTGTTTTCTTGTAACGTCTCCTGCAGCTGCCGTACACCAGCGGCGCCAGTGCGGTCATGGAGGAACGTGCTCCGCAGTACGCCGGCGACTTCCGGATCTGTAGGACCGATCGCGGAGCGCAGCAGCGCCTCAGGTACCTGCGCAACACATCCCATACGCTCGTACTCCTGCAGAGCATCTTCATCCACCACGAGCTCATCCTCATCGTTGTGTTGAAGAAAGCGTACCCAGGCGACGACGACGTGTCCTCGCACTTTAACGCCAGGCGCACGGCGAACGCGATCCAGCAAGTCCTGCCGGTCTCGGACCTGATCCACGCACACCACCGTGAACGCACCTGCCAAATCCGCAATGCGCGCAGGCAGCTGGCCGCGTAGCATGTTGGGATCGGGGTTGACGACCGCGATACCATGCGACTGAACGGCACACGGGAAGACCTGGGGGGGACGGCCCGTGAGATGCACAATCAGCAGCTGCTGCATCAGACGGCCCCGCCCCAAGAGTTGACTTTCCACAAACGTCGGTGTAGGCAGCGGGTCGCCCAGGTGATTGACAGACGGCACGTCGCCCGGATCGAGACGCGCCAGAGCCGCTTCAGGCACTCGGCGTACTGCAACGAGAGCGGCGACAGGCGGACATCGGTTAAGCAAACTCGAATGGCAATATAGGCGGCTCGACGAATCAAATGTGTTCATGTTCCCCTAAACGAGCCGGAGAAGATCCTCACCCGCCAGTGCCTTCTCGCAAGAGGCGCAGATAACGAATCGCTCGGAGCCACCATCGCCGCAGAACACGGTCCGGTTCGGCAAATCCGCATCAAGGCGCATGCAGAACGGCACCTCCACACTCCGCGGATCGTCGAAGCAAGGTCGCGGCCGCACCCGTGGTGGATATGGCCGCAACTCCGATGGGGCCGTGCCCTCTGCAGCACCCGTCGATGAATCCGACTCGTCAGCCCCATCGACACCACCATCACTGTCAGCCGCCGCCGCATCCTCATCCACGAATGCCGTGGGATCGGCGTCAGCGCTGGCACCTGCAGTACTGCCGCGCTCCGATCTGCCGATACGATACCGCACCGGTAAAACCGGATCCGGTGCCGGTGGTGCAACACCTTGGGCGGTGCAGGGCATGCGCCGCCAAGCCAGGGTACGCGCATGACGCGGCACGGCGCCTGTGCACATGATGTCAGCGCGTAAGATGTCCACGTTGGGGATGTCCACCCAAGCACGAAGCGCGGATTGGTCCTCCGAACACTGCTCCGAGCAGACGGCACACACCCGGGAAGGCATGCGCCGACGCAGTGCGGCGGCCATGCTGGAAGCAAGCTGCAGGTGTTTCTCATATGGTACCTGCCGCTCCACCGGAAGTTGACCACCAGGCAAATCCTGCACGCGCCCTTCCGGAATCACCCCAAGAAAATCAGGCGGCGCAGGGTGCCGGCCCTCGTGCAAGCAGGGAAACCGCATCAGGTCCCGCAAACGCTCAAGCAAGCTAGTTCGCGGAAGCTGTATCCCACGCAGCTGAGCACGGGCCTGCGCGTGCGCGGCCTCTGCAGCCCTGCACTCCGGGTCTCGACGGGCAGCCGCTCGTGCAGCGGTGTTACGCCGCTGTTCCGCAGCCCTGCACTCCGGATCTCGACGGGCAGCCGCTCGTGCAGCGGTGTTACGCCGCTGTTCCGCAGCCCTGCACTCCGGATCTTGACGGGCAGCCGCTCGCGCAGCGGTGTTACGCCGCTGTTCCGCAGCCCCGCGCTCCGGATCTTGACGCGCAACCGCTCGCGCAGCAGCGTCACGCTCCTGCTCCGCAGCCGCGCGCTCCGGATCGAGACGAGCATCCCGCATCCGTGCTGCATCCGCGCTGAGCTGCACGCACGACGCACTCGTCCCTCTGAAACCTCTGAAATGGAAACCGCCGGCCAGTGTACCCAGACGCTCCCGACTACGCACCTCGGACTGCGGCGCTGCACAGAGCGAAGTGGCAAGCGCGGACCTCTGCCCGTCAGCGACGTCACGCCCCTGCTCCGCAGCCCCGCGCTCCGGATCGAGACGAGCTTCCCGCATCCGTACTGCATCCGTGCTGAGCTGCACGCTCGACGCACTCGTACCTCTGAAATGGAAACCGCCGGCCAGTGTACCCAGGCGCTCGCGACCGCGAGCCTCAGCCCGCCGGGGCGAATCATTTATTCGGTCCGTCATAACTGATGGAAGCCGTCTCTAAACGAACCGACGGCCGGGCCAACGGGGGGACGAACCGACGAGGAACGATCCGACAACTGTAAAGAGCCCAGGTCCAGGAAAAGCCGGCGACTGCACGTTAAGAGAAAGAAGTCGAACGGATATATATATATATCCGCGACCACGATGCATATGATACCTGGGGCGAGCCGACGCACGCAAAGAAGGCCGTACGCCTTTCAAAAAGCCACACATTTCACGCAAACAACGTTGGACGGGACGCGCACCGGCGTTGGATGACCGCGTCATCCAACGCCGGAAGGTTCGAATATATGGCTATCAAGTATGTATGGGTATATATCAATCCGGTCCGACTACAATATTACAAGTATGTATAGCGAACCGCGCACCTGGAGATGCAACGAGTCGCGCCGCGATTGCTCAACGCCCGGTGACGACCGGAATCGAACCGACGACCTCGCCTTTTACGCAACGACGTCCTAAGCGCGCGCGGAGCTCCGAAACCCGAGAACGACGGCCCGAAAAACGCGAGTTTCCAGAAAGCCGAACAGACGGACGGACGGACAACGAAAAATCGGGGTAAGGTCTCCGTTCCGACGACGGAACGACTATCGTCGTTCACGTCTATGTCGGAACTACGACGACGGACAACGAAAAATCGGGGTAAGGTCTCCGTTCCGACGACGGAACGACTATCGTCGATCACGTCTATGTCGGAACTACGACGACGGAAGGAGAAACGGGGCCCCAGGAAAGAAAATCAGCTATGGCCTAGCAAGCTTTTCGCTTGCTCCGGCGATAGTTTATTTTTCTTCCTTTTCTGTTTGAGAAATGAATTTGAATAAATGGATCACGAAGGAGTGCACCCGTTGTTATGCTCCGTCCGCAGCTTCTCTTATCCATTCGGGTGTATGTGGTGCTTTGTACGAGACCTACGGAATGACGTACAAACAAGACTGGGGGCTTGCATCGTCCTACACTGAGGTGCAGACAATGTACACGAGCGCAGATTGCGATACGAAGCTGTGCACGTATTTCCGGCACAAGTACAATGCTACTGGTCCTGGGAAGTGGGGGACACTCCCCCCCGCCGTACAACCTGGCTGGACAGCTGCGAACTGCACCAGCATCAACAGTGGTATGCGGGGATGTCGATGTTTGCACCCTGCTGCATCCTGCCACATAGTAATCAAGGGTTGCACGGCAAAACCACAAACAGAGAACATTGATCTGTGTGACGTTTTCATAATAATGGGTGCACCGATGGTAAATCAGGTGAACCATGCACGTGTCTTATTACGTACCAATAAATTAGTTCCGCGTTACTTACGGAATGAGCCGTTTCCTGTTGAATTCGTCCTTACATACAAGCAACCAGAACGATTTGTGTGCCGCATCCACAGACGAATGCGTGATTTTAAAGCAACGTGATGATAAATGATGATAATAATTTTAATAATGGTCGATCGAGCAATTTTGTAAATAGATAGTAGTGATCATCATTGTTCCGTCCGTGCTTCATCGTTATTATTCGTCCTCATCCTGTATGTTTTTCCATATATATAATACATAATGATGCATGAGAAAACGTCAACTTTGTAAATCTTGCTGCTACCACCGTTTTAACCCTTTTTCTTTATCCACTGCTGCTACGTATTCCGGCAGTCTGTGAAATGCTGATGAGCGAGCATTTTATGGTCACACCCTACGTCGCATGTTATGGCGGCAGTATTGCTACTTTCTCACCGAATATCTACGCTTTGGACAAGTGCATCAAAAGTACAGATTGCATGGCCGTTGACCAAGGCAGGCCTGCCATGCCTAGAATTGGTAAACGGTACGATTCACGACAGGTTCCTACTTGAAGGTTTGTGAACAAGAAGTTACTCCTGAACCTCCGGTAAACACTTATGTTCCGTTCAGTCTCATTGATGCACATATGACAAAGCCCTGACAGCGCCTGATCCTGCGGGGTCCTCATGGTCTGCAGCGAGAACCCAAGCATGCTATCAGCTCCCTGCATGTTAGGTCTCAATCAAGCCAAGACACACCACAATACTACCGTGCTGCACAAGAGCACCATCAGACCTTCATGATAACGGCAGGTAGTAGCCCTACATCCTATCTGGAGAAAACAGCAGCCATGCTTGACATAACCGGCTGTTGGTATTATTGGGTTTCCTTTGACGAATATGATGATAATAATTAGCTCATATGTTATCCCTTCTTTGGGCTTGCACTGCTGCCTGAGTGAGTTTTCATGTGAATCTCACCCTGCACTGCAGCCATGCTGACATAACGTCTGGGGTCATGTGGGTCATGTGGAGACTATACATCCATGACCCACATGGGGTGTGGGGTGCTGGTGTCATACGAGGGCTTTGTATGCCCTTGATGATCCTTAAAAGAATTCGAAGCGCTTGCATATCGGGCTCGGACTGTAGTATTCGCTCCGGTTTACCTGGTTGATTTGTACGTGTTCGTACATGCATCGTACGCACGACTCTATCCAGCAACACGCGATATTCCCACATTTTCTCTTGTCACATCTTCTGAAGCCTAGGCACAGCACAGCTCAATAAATACCACCGGAAAGGATGACCACCTCTGTGCTGGGCGGGTTCGCCACTTGCAAGCCGCAGGCCCACCGACGAAGTCACGTCCTGGAGTGCGGATTGCGATGGCATAAGGATTTCGTATTAAATGATGCGACTCACGACGGCGGTGCAAAGCGCCAACTAGTCATGGTCGGTCTTGCCATCGCCATCCCACAAGCCAAACATGCAAATGTCGACCGCGGACGTTCCATATTTCCAGCAAATCGCGAAATGTGCAACGCCAGGCACGAACTAACCGCCGCGCATCATATTTTTGCCGTATTCTATATGAAATTAGTTATTTCTTGCGAGATTGGCCGAGGAAAGTACGACTTAAAAATTCCTTTTGGGAACGGATTTGTCATCGGCAATTTGCGACTGCGGACTTTCATGCTGCAATCGGCAATTAGTCTTGGGAACCGCTATAACTACTTAATCGGTTGATAGCTAAACCCCCCCAATGGGTTGTCATCGTTCTACCACCAGAGCCGGTTGCCATCAGTGCCAACAATTGCCCGTGAAGCCATTATCAGCTTCCCCACATCATGTTCTCACACACGATTCAAAATGCGACAGTCGATAGTATTCAGCAACCTCGACGCAGGATCCCGCCCCGTTATGCTATTGCAGCGCCGCTGGTGACGGCAGCGCCATGGGATCACGCAGTTGCAGTAGCAACAGGCGTGTCTGCCAGCTCACGTGTGAGCCGATGTCGCAGCGCGGTGGCCGGAGGCAAGGACACGCTATCAATGGCATCCTCCACTCCCGTGCCTTTCCCGACCCAAGTCGCGAGCAGCACAGTTGCGTCGAGGCCGGCAGTACGATTCGGTGTCGCCACAGGCGCTACTGCGGCTGCCAGATCTGCAGCTACTGCCGCGGCTTCTGCTTCTCCCCTCGGCGACACAACTCCATGTGAAGCTTGAATACGGTACATAATTGATCTTCCGTGTCCATACCTACATGCCTACCCGCCGAGCAGCCGACCCGACCTAAGCGCCTTTCCTGTTGGCTTCCCAACCTCCAGCCCAACCACCTCAACAACCTTAACAACTCGATGTAAGCCCATACCCATCCTTTTCGGTCCACGGTTGGCTCCCCGGTCCTGCAAAACGGGTCCAAATCTTAGCGTGCGTGTCGGTTCAGTGCTTCTTCGAATCCCCCACTCCGATCCACGAGCTTCTTAGGCCCCTTTGATATCTACTAGACGCGCCTCCGGCCTGCGGCCCCCGTTCCGACTCAGGGCGCCATGAGGCCTTCGCAGCTCTTGGTCATGATGTGGATGAGTACGCCCGCCGGGGGACTCCGCTGGCGCTGTCGCAACTCAACATAACCTTCCGGGCGCCTCTGCGGTGGGTATCCTACATTAGTTTAATAATAAGTATAATAATTTAAACAAGAAGATTAAACAAGCATAAATTATTTTCACAGTCCCACAATAGGTTTCTGGACAGCCAGCCGGCAAGTTGCGTATACCGCGCTTACCCAAAACCCTGTAGCCTAATACTGCACTTACCAGGTGTACAGCTTAAGAGTTTTAGGGTTTTAGGGCGGGGTTCTGAGGGTTCGCTTTTGGGGATCCGGGCCCTAGGCATCTGGAAAGGAAAGCCAAACCCACACGCACGCGTGAAACGCCTAACGTGATGTATTTTTACTTGCTTCTGAGCCAGGATTGCGATATGAGGTTGCTGAGATATACTAGGCATACGTATGTGTCTGCATGTGTGTATCAAGTATTGCTTACCATTACTGTGCTGCTTTCATTTTCTCTTGATGCATAATATGTCATTGATGTAACATGTGTCATAGCACCCTTGCATCATATCCAGCGGCAGCTTGAATGGGCGTCCGTACAACGTTTCTGTTGTCGTCGTAAACTGTTTAGCGTGAGCCGATGAACCTATCGTGTGGTGGCCTCACGCAGGTCGCGCGACGTCTTTCGAGTGACTGTTTCCGTGCAGCGGGTTTCCGGGGCCCGAGTGGTGTTTTACCAGCGGATTCTCAAATGCCTGAGGCGGCCGCTGGGAGTCGTTGGTGGACCAGCCGCAGGCAATGGGGAAAAAGAAGAGCAGGGGCGGATCGTGGACGAGGAGGTGAGTTTGAAACACTAATATCCATGAGCGATGATGTCCGTATGTAGGGATTTTCAGAGTGTTTATTAGGATGTGTGTGTATGTGTGTGTGACAACGGAGTGCTTTGGGGTACGTGTGAGGATTCATGTAATTCGGGCGTCCTTGCTTGCAAGCAGTGATGACAGACGGAAACGGAATGAACAGCTCCCTTAGGTCACACCCATTGTGGAGAATACGGCTGCGTTGCCGCAAAGCCCGATTTCGTCATGACCTGGCGTCGTGTGGCTGTACGGAATCACGAGGGTGTTATTTTCGACTGCCGCGTCGGTTTCGGAGCGCGACAGGCTGTTATGACGGATTGAGACCAAACTCTTACCATGGGTCGGGTAACGGTCATGGATTCGGGGAACGGTGATCTGGTGTGACAAGATATCGTCAGGAAAATTTGTCACGGAATATATCGACGACGAATGTTTTGTTAAGACTTAGCCAGGAGAGCTCGTGCATATGTTTCGCTGCTGAGGTGCAAAGCAGATCGCAGAAAAGCATGTAGAGCAGAACAGGAACACCAAAGAGTCCATCATCATCTCCTGCAACGCCTGCTGGGACTGTCAGCACCGCCAGGAGCCTTACGAGTACACCTCACCAGGCACTCCCTCGAGCTTGGGAGATTCGGGGCGCTTGGAGATCCAACTTACTTTTCACTACCAGTTGCCGAGAGGAAGAGCTCACGACCTTTTGAAATTCCTCCTCCTCGCGGCGGTTCTCCCGACGTGTCGTCGTGGTTATAATCTCGGGGCCGCCGCCAGGGGCACCGGCGGCGCCGCCTCCGCCTCCGCCGAACCGCTGTAAAGATGTCTCTTCAGATTGCTCCTGAACATGGCGGCTGAAGGATTCTACATCCTTTCGCTCGGACTCCCTTAGGCGTGAAACGATCGAAGGGATAAATTGGCAAGAGGGGTGCTCAGAAACGGGAAATAGTGAAACGTCTTCTCCTTTCCAAAGGGGCCCTATGTAACATGCGCAATCGATAGTCATTTGAAAGCACGTATTGTGGTCGGTAAGCGGCTTTTGTGTCATGGCATCCCTGTGTCCTTTGCCATGCGCTCCGAAGCGCTAGCTCTCAAAGCATCGGTCTCTCTGTTCGGTCTGCTATCGATGTAAGAAATGGGGACATGGGAAAAGTCTGAAAGCCAAAAGGACCTGGATGGATTATGTCTTTGGACGCCAGAATATTTTGGGTGCCAAGATATTACGATTAGGCGCATACGCAGCTGGTAAGAGGCCCGAAGATGCAGCTGCATCATGTTGGATCCTGAGTGCGCTATGGCAACGTGTGGCTTCGACGTGGCTGTCGGAATGGGTTTCTTTGAGGTCTCTCTACGCGGTCAAGAGACTCCACCTTCCCATTTGACGTCACCCTTAACTGCAGCGAAAAAGTAAAAAAGTAAAAAGTAAAAAACAATAAAAGTATAATACACATGCGGCTTCCTTATATGTATGTCCCTGTTATATATATTATAAAGTCCCAAACCCCCATGCAAACCAACTCAAAATGACCCTTAACTACCTGCAACTCCTGAGTTCGCTGCGACGGGCACCAGGCAGCTGCTCCGGCCACTCGCCCGTGGCTACGGCGGCGGCGGCGGCGGCGGCGCCGGCTCTTCTGCCTCTCACGGCACTACGGCACCGGCCTCCGCCGTCCCTTTGCTCCAAATCCTCTAAATCAGCGTCATTGTCCACATCTTCGTCCTCGAGATCCTCACCAGGCTTGGACACCTGCAGCGAAAGAGACACGGCTCGATGTTAGTGACCTAGGGATTGACGGGTGCACGGTTGACAACTGCTGGTGTGATTACATTTAACTACAACTCAACAACGTATCGAACTGCGCCGTTCCATCCGTCCAGGCACCTCTGCCCACCTGGTGCATCACTTTATGGCTGCTCTGCTCCTGTACGGAAGATTTGCGGACTGTCTCCGTAGTGCCGTCAGGACCATTCGTCGTGGTCTTGGAGGAATGGTTCGTTGACGAAGACTTTGTGGTTGTTGTCGTCGTCTTTTGGGGACCGCCGTTGCCGCTGTCGGCCGCGACGGCCGGAATGCCACTGGAGATTTTCTCCGGCACGCCGCTGCCGTAACCCCCAACGGCGGCGGGAAAGGAGCCACTCAGACGGCTGCGACTGGGCCCTGCGGCTGCAGCGGCAGGAGCTGTCGGACGCAACGACGGACCACCGCCGCCAGCGATGCCATCAGTAGCGGCCGTACGTGCACCATCATAACCTCCGCCACCGGCGCTACTTCCCCGGGAACAAGGTACAGTAGCCCAAGATGTAGATGGGCCTGTTGCTGCAGCCGTTTCGGCGATTGCCGGGTCAACACTATTGCTTACGTCATCGGCGCTGCGGGGGAACGGTACTTGCTGGCAGCTGCCAGCCAAGGTGCGTGGTGTGGTTGCTAATCCAGCTTTCAAAGGACCGGCCTGCGGATTGTTTGCCATACGTGCCTTGACGAAGCTTTGCTGAATGCTACGAGGATCCAGCATCTCCACCGCCGTATGACCCCCTGAGGAGGAGGATATTTACCATAACAATATGAGCGCGTTATCCGAACACTTTATTTACTTCACGAGAGCGCATGAAGTGGTATGGTTGGGGGAGGAGGGTATAAGAAAATGAACACCTTGCGGACCAACTTATGGGCAGCCCATGCGTGTATCCAAAGGGCTTAGGAATAACCCGGACGCGCTCCGAAGTTATCCACATCGGAAACGTTTAAAATCAACGTTGCTGCTCTGCACCTCGGCAGGATTGTTTCGTGTCCCTTTCATGCCGGTGAACCCCACGTTACCACTGACGCGCAAAAATCCCCAATCAAACCCAATGACAATCCCGCAGCAGGGAAGCGTCCCCTGACGATCGTCTGCCCGTCACCAGCAGTTTTCACCTGACGGCCTGGCCTTCTCGTACAAGTTATCTTGTTGGCGCGTCCGCGGGGAATCCAGCGGCGCCGATAGCAGCGTCGCGTGGCGGGCGGCGGGCTGCACAACCCCCGGCCGTTCCTGCCGTGGCGAGTCTGGCCACCTACCCACATCACCAAGACAGTCCTCGACGGCATCTAACCGTGGTGATCCCGCACCAATGCCAGTCTGTGAGCACGGACCATCGCTGATCCATGTCTGCGCGCGGAGCAGATTATGTGCCTGCGACTGCGATTGCAATTGCGACGGCGACGGCGACTGGGAAGGGGCCTGCGGGCATGTGTCGTTCACGTAAATATTTATAGACTTACGGGTGGGGCGGGACTGGACGCTTCAGTTCAAGGTTCTTGTGTTGCAGGTTGCTTTCAATGAAAGAGCCACCGCGGTCCTTACGCGTGATCCCCGAAACGCCCCAATTCGTTCTAACATCGTAAAACAATTATGCGCGGTTGGGCCTCCCTCTGGAAACGTAACAGGTACGGGTACCGGCTGCGCAGCATAATGTGCTGCACATGCCCTGGAGCTCTTAAGTCTCGCGGAACAGTTGTGCAAACGCATGACAAACGCATGCATTACATGACAGGTCGCAGCGTGAGGCGGCTTGGTACTCCGCCAGGCTATGCGTTACGTGGCAATAAGGCGTGGCGTTTGGGAGAAGCTACGGAGCTCACCGGTGGTTGGCGTGGAAAGGCGGCTGGGTTGTCGGGTCGAGAGGCTGCGACTCCCGGGGAAGTCGCCTGGCAAAGGACACGTGCGGGTTAACGAAAGAGCTAGCTAAATGTACTGGGATGGGTTGCGATGTGGGTTAGCGGAGGTACAATGATGTGCATCAGGCAGGCATCCTGAGGTGGCTTAGGTTGTGGACAGAGATTATCACCTGAAGTATATCTTCGGCTGCGATTCGCTTGCGGCTGTTGCTGGCGCGCGGCGTTGTGGGAGTGGCAGGGGCTATGGGTGCGGTAGTTGTGGATGGGGTTGGGGCAGCGATTGGAGTGCTGACTGCAGGTATAGATGTGGTTGTCGTCGCAGCCGCCGTACCTCCGGGAGCGGGTGCACGGTCTTTGTCCTTCCGGACAAGGGATTTCAACCAACCGAAAAGACCGGACCTTCCCGGAGCCTCGCTGTTGACCTGGTTCTGAGCAAACGTTTCGGGATCCGAACGGAAGTTGTCGGTGACAAAGCGGTAGACATATACTTGTGTATCGTTTGGAGCATGAGTTACTTACCATTTCACCAAGTATATAGCACCACGCTGCTAGCTGGGGGAAGTTTGATCGGGCAGGAGTCCGCCGCTTCTTGTACAATTGCGACAGGTAGAAGTCATTTTATGCTTGATGTACCACGCATGAGTGGCGACCCTGTCGACTGAATGAATGCCCTTTTATTACTCTGCGCTGTTGCTTTCCGCCAGCTTAACGTCCCCGGGGATGCAAGAAAGTTCAGTTCAAGCCTAAATAGTTTCTAATATTAACCAATACTGAACAGCTTAACGTGAATTAACAGAACTTCTGTGGTCACCTGCACCATGTCATGCCACAACGCGTGTCCGACCGTTTTGTGAGCACCGAGTAGTTATTGCACATAATTTAGCAGTTGTAATTCTTGAAAAACTACTAACCTTTTGACCTACGAACAGTCTACCTGCGGCATCGGTACGGTAGGCCAATCCTTTGTCAGGCCAACCAATTTTGGCTTGGGAAAATACTATTGATTATTTTACTGTTTATTTAATCTTACCTACTTATCTAGTGTGATCTTTGCTGAGCCCATACCTCCACCACCTCGAAGAATGACGTAGACGTTTAAAACGCTCGTGAAACGCAATGATTATGTGCACCAATTTTTGTGGTGAATGCAAGGATAATTCCTCAAGGTCGAAGTAACATATATCTGGAGGGTTGTTACCTGCACCACTACGATGGCAAAGCTTTCCAACCCGAACTCAAGCAATGTCAGAAGTTTTATACCGAAACAAACAGCATAATTATATCTCATGATATGGTGTCAGGATAAGGTATTGAAGGCGTGTGTGCTTAGGCTACAGCGGGTTCATGTCCTGTTCGCATCCTGGCGACGAAGGGCCACGTAACCGGAAGGGAACAGGTGCAATAGACGGATGAGAATTTTTATTGCAGATAGATTTCTGTACCATGATTTTGCACCCATCGCCTTGTCGGCGGTGTCTAACTTCCGATAGGTTCGGCAGGCCCTGAGCAGGCCTTACCAAGCCTGCCATGCCTAGAATTGGTAAACGGTACGATTCACGACAGGTTCCTACTTGAAGGTTTGTGAACAAGAAGTTACTCCTGAACCTCCGGTAAACACTTATGTTCCGTTCAGTCTCATTGATGCACATATGACAAAGCCCTGACAGCGCCTGAGCCTGCGGGGTCCTCATGGTCTGCAGCGAGAACCCAAGCATGCTATCAGCTCCCTGCATGTTAGGTCTCAATCAAGCCAAGACACACCACAATACTACCGTGCTGCACAAGAGCACCATCAGACCTTCATGATAACGGCAGGTAGTAGCCCTACATCCTATCTGGAGAAAACAGCAGCCATGCTTGACATAACCGGCTGTTGGTATTATTGGGTTTCCTTTGACGAATATGATGATAATAATTAGCTCATATGTTATCCCTTCTTTGGGCTTGCACTGCTGCCTGAGTGAGTTTTCATGTGAATCTCACCCTGCACTGCAGCCATGCTGACATAACGTCTGGGGTCATGTGGGTCATCGGTCATGGAGACTATATATCCATGACCCACATGGAGTGTGGGGTGCTGGTATCATACGAGGGCTTTGTATGCCCTTGATGATCCTTAAAAGAATCTGAAGCGCTTGCATATCGGGCTCGGTTGACACCAGACTGTAGATTGATTGATTGATTACAAGTTACTCTGAACTCGTAAGGCCCGGTACGAGCCAGGAGGCTCACGGACCGCGAAGCAAAAAAGACAAAAGATAAAGAAGAGATAAAAAAACGAACGTCAGAAAAAGTAAATAATAAAGACAAGAGAAACAGAACGAACGGAAAAGAAAGTAAAGGAACTGATTACGGTAAACTATCTATATTAATTCACCTCCCCAAGATCTTCTCATACAACGAATCTCATAAAGTGCTCTGGCCAGAATGCGCTGGTTATCCAAGCTCATAATAGCGATCATGTTCCCTCTCAAAACGTCCCCAGCTTGCAACAACTCTAGCCTTATGCTCTCATAAGCTGGACATTCCATGAGGACATGATATTCATCCTCAAACACGCCACTCTCACACATAGGACAATAGCGAAGTGCTCTAACTCTCCCATTCGGACGGTTCACGTCGATAGCCCAGCAGCAAAGCCTGAAACGGATAAGGCTGATGTGATGTGTGTGCGGAATATAACCCGCCATGTGCTTAGAGTCCCCCATCCAGTGATGATATCTGCACATTTTAATGCCTGGATGTAGCCCATCTGACACAAAGTCTCGTGGATCTATGGCAATCCTATCACTCCTCCAACCTGCCCTCATCTTACTCTGCAAACCCTCCACAATTTTAGCAGTGTCCAACCGGTAAGCCGCCAAGGCATTAACTTTTTCCTCTATATCTGTAATAGCAGAATGCCCAACCAGGTCACAACCCATGATCCTCAGGAGGTGAAGCATCTGGGCACCCCAGGTCTAACCCTGACAATTCGTGAGAAGGGCTAGCCTCAACTCTTCCCTGAAAACCCAGTAATAGACAGAACCACGAGCATCAACCAACTTATTCCAGAAACGGAAAACTAATTTAGCCCAGAAAACCTGAAGCGGGTATTGATCAAACTCCCTGAAGAGTAAACTATTAGGTGCAACTTTGACACCTGCTAGCGCACGCAAAAAGGATTGTTGTAACGTTACCATAGGATCCTTGAGTGACTTCTCAAAGCAGACTGTAGTATTCGCTCCGGTTTACCTGGTTGATTTGTACGTGTTCGTACATGCATCGTACGACTCTATCCAGCAACACACGATATTCCCACATTTTCTCTTGTCACATGTTCTGAAGCCTAGGCACAGCACAGCTCAATAAATACCACTGGAAAGGATGACCACCTCTGTGCTGGGCGGGTTCGCCACTTGCAAGCCGCAGGCCCACCGACGAAGTCACGTCCTGGAGTGCGGATTGCGATGGCATAAGGATTTCGTATTAAATGATGCGACTCACGACGGCGGTGCAAAGCGCCAACTAGTCATGGTCGGTCCTTCGCCTTCAGGTGATTGCAACGCTCCGTCGACAGAACTGTTAGTGGGTTATGCAAATTATCTTGTATTATGTTTCAGAAAACTTTTGAAATATATAGGAATAGTACATACATTGGTTAGCTAGCAAAAGGCCAGCGCAGGTGGGACTCGTCAACCTCCACATAGTGTATCAGCTCATAATTACAGCGCCACTTCTCTTATATAATTAATCTCGAGTGTTAATTATTACAAAGATTCATGGCAGGCTTCTGAGCCAAACCAAACCTTTTATGCGTTTAACTACTTAATCGGTTGATAGCTAAACCCCCCCAATGGGTTGTCATCGTTCTACCACCAGAGCCGGTTGCCATCCGTCAGTGCCAACAATTGCCCGTGAAGCCATTATCAGCTTCCCCACATCATGTTCTCACACACGATTCAAAATGCGACAGTCGATAGTATTCAACAACCTCGACGCAGGATCCCGCCCCGTTATGCTATTGCAGCGCCGCTGGTGACGGCAGCGCCATGGGATCACGCAGTTGCAGTAGCAACAGGCGTGTCTGCCAGCTCACGTGTGAGCCGATGTCGCAGCGCGGTGGCCGGAGGCAAGGACACGCTATCAATGGCATCCTCCACTCCCGTGCCTTTCCCGACCCAAGTCGCGAGCAGCACAGTTGCGTCGAGGCCGGCAGTACGATTCGGTGTCGCCACAGGCGCTACTGCGGCTGCCAGATCTGCAGCTACTGCCGCGGCTTCTGCTTCTCCCCTCGGCGACACAGCTTCCATGGGGCATGAGACAACAGTAGCCGATCTCGGGCAGCTCTTTCCCAAGGGGGAATACTGGGTGGAGATGCAGGTATGTACGGCATGTGTATGGCATTACAAACACCGTACGCATCACACCACAGACCACACCCGTGTGGCGCCGCAGGTACGGGATTACGAGCTTGATCAGTTCAACGTGGTAAACAACGCCGTGTACAGCAGCTTCTTCCAGCACGGTATGGCTTGCCGTGCTGGAAAGACGAAGAGGCAACGATTAAGCTCAGTGTGCAAAGCGAAGTGCAAAAGCCGCGGTGCTGAAAATGTGGGACGTACGGAGTGGGAATGGTGCCGGAAGCCGGATCAGCTGCCTCTTAGTAGAGTGCCTGGTGGGGCTTATGAAGGCATCCGTACCTGTGAAGCTTGAATACGGTACATATCTGACCTTCCGTGTCCATACCTACCTGCCTACCCGCCGAGCAGCCGACCCGACCTAAGCGCCTTTCCTGTTGGCTTCCCAACCTCCAGCCCAACCACCTCAACAACCTTAACAACTCGATGTAAGCCCATACCCATCCTTTTCGGTCCACGGTTGGCTCCCCGGTCCTGCAAAACGGGTCCAAATCTTAGCGTGCGTGTCGGTTCAGTGCTTCTTCGAATCCCCCACTCCGATCCACGAGCTTCTTAGGCCCCTTTGATATCTACTAGACGCGCCTCCGGCCTGCGGCCCCCGTTCCGACTCAGGGCGCCATGAGGCCTTCGCAGCTCTTGGTCATGATGTGGATGAGTACGCCCGCCGGGGGACTCCGCTGGCGCTGTCGCAACTCAACATAACCTTCCGGGCGCCTCTGCGGTGGGTATCCTACATTAGTTTAATAATAAGTATAATAATTTAAACAAGAAGATTAAACAAGCATTAATTATTTTCAGAGTCCCACAATAGGTTTCTGGACAGCCAGCCGGCAAGTTGCGTATACCGCGCTTACCCAAAACCCTGTAGCCTAATACTGCGCTTACCAGGTGTACAGCTTAAGAGTTTTAGGGTTTTAGGGCGGGGTTCTGAGGGTTCGCTTTTGGGGATCCGGGCCCTAGGCATCTGGAAAGGAAAGCCAAACCCACACGCACGCGTGAAACGCCTAACGTGATGTATTTTTACTTGCTTCTGAGCCAGGATTGCGATATGAGGTTGCTGAGATATACTAGGCATACGTATGTGTCTGCATGTGTGTATCAAGTATTGCTTACCATTACTGTGCTGCTTTCATTTTCTCTTGATGCATAATATGTCATTGATGTAACATGTGTCATAGCACCCTTGCATCATATCCAGCGGCAGCTTGAATGGGCGTCCGTACAACGTTTCTGTTGTCGTCGTAAACTGTTTAGCGTGAGCCGATGAACCTATCGTGTGGTGGCCTCACGCAGGTCGCGCGACGTCTTTCGAGTGACTGTTTCCGTGCAGCGGGTTTCCGGGGCCCGAGTGGTGTTTTACCAGCGGATTCTCAAATGCCTGAGGCGGCCGCTGGGAGTCGTTGGTGGACCAGCCGCAGGCAATGGGGAAAAAGAAGAGCAGGGGCGGATCGTGGACGAGGAGGTGAGTTTGAAACACTAATATCCATGAGCGATGATGTCCGTATGTAGGGATTTTCAGAGTGTTTATTAGGATGTGTGTGTATGTGTGTGTGACAACGGAGTGCTTTGGGGTACGTGTGAGGATTCATGTAATTCGGGCGTCCTTGCTTGCAAGCAGTGATGACAGACGGAAACGGAATGAACAGCTCCCTTAGGTCACACCCATTGTGGAGAATACGGCTGCGTTGCCGCAAAGCCCGATTTCGTCATGACCTGGCGTCGTGTGGCTGTACGGAATCACGAGGGTGTTATTTTCGACTGCCGCGTCGGTTTCGGAGCGCGACAGGCTGTTATGACGGATTGAGACCAAACTCTTACCATGGGTCGGGTAACGGTCATGGATTCGGGGAACGGTGATCTGGTGTGACAAGATATCGTCAGGAAAATTTGTCACGGAATATATCGACGACGAATGTTTTGTTAAGACTTAGCCAGGAGAGCTCGTGCATATGTTTCGCTGCTGAGGTGCAAAGCAGATCGCAGAAAAGCATGTAGAGCAGAACAGGAACACCAAAGAGTCCATCATCATCTCCTGCAACGCCTGCTGGGACTGTCAGCACCGCCAGGAGCCTTACGAGTACACCTCACCAGGCACTCCCTCGAGCTTGGGAGATTCGGGGCGCTTGGAGATCCAACTTACTTTTCACTAATGCTGTCCTCGTCCCGACCACGTCGCTGCGTCCCTGACTTCAGCTGATTGCGGAGGCAGAGGCGGTTGTGGTATTCTTGGACTCTTATTACCGCCCAGCCCGAGTACCCAAAGATGCTGCAAGGTGGGCCTGGTGTTGGGTCAGGGGACTTTGGATAGGGTTGTGCTCGCTGCCATAATTGCTAAATTATTGTATATATATGTATTTAAATGCTGCATATATTTATAAGTTTTGGTGTTACACTAGGAGTTGTTCATATGACGGTTATAATTATGTGCCAGTAATAAAATGTATATGCATATGCCTGGGCCCTTTGTGTCCATATCCTCGTATTTCCCGCCTCTTCCCCCCCCCAAAATAATGGGCACGAGGTTTTGTGGGCATAGGGCTTTAGGGTGTTCGTGTGTTGACGAACTGCCTCAGTGCAATCTTGCAGTGCATGTGCGCATGCGTGTCGAGGGAAACGAATGAGGCGCGCATGCAGGTCTTGCACGCCGGCGGTAGAAGCATGATGATGCATCTGCAACAATACTTTTCTCAAGTTAGCTCCTTTCCGAGTCGCAAATGTTAGGTTATATGATCTTAGGGTTTAAGAGATCCGCACCAGCGGGACACCAGATGAGCGCTCTCCGGTTAATATGCCTTTGAGCTGACACGCTGCTGAAATCCTCTCACATCACAAAGCTGTATCTGTCCCACATGCATGGTCTCCGCCGGCCGGTTCGCCGTACCGCACCGTCTGACTGGTCTGGCCTCTGGCGGCCTTATTTTGTAGTGCGCTCTTCTGTCGCACACTCCCCTTCCGCCTCTATGCACCCACATTGTTATGAATCGGTCCCTTAGTGCTCCCTCCCTCTGCTGGCCTTTCCTATTGCGCCTGGCCCTCGCTTCTCCAGGATGTTTCAAGCACTGGCTGACCTCCGGAAGGAGCAAACGTGATCAGATCTATGGATTCAGCCCTAATATACCTTACGGTAAGGCTCACCTACACCTTATGAACTTCATTTTTGAGCCCCATCTTGTGGAGCGAGCATGAACTTGGCATGAGTGGCCAAGGGGCGGGGAGGAGTAGCAGTTGCGACAGGAACTGCTGTAGTGGTCGAATAGCAGCTGCACGTGCCGTAACTACAGACGCCATAGCAGCTGCAGCAGTGACAGCGCAGCCACAACAGCAATAGCGGACATTGTACACACAACAGCACAGGGCTTTTCGTTACAGGTTAGCGACTGCAGAATCGTAGTGACCCAGTGATTGACATGACTACTGTGGCAAATGATACGGTGGCGTGTGACACCGCTTGCGGTGACCCACATGACGATCGAACCAATTATGGGTGAATCCGCACTCCCTCAACCTCCACTGTCACCGCACGTGTATACGCTGTAATGATGTTTCGCACTTTCCAATGCATGTGTGGGGACTGGCGTTTATTTGGTGAACCCGCTTCAAACCCAACCTACAGGGTGGGCTTCTGCCCACCGTCTTTATTTGGCGCTTCATATCACCCCAGTATGTCATGTCCGGGCAAGACGAAACAACATGGAGGCGACCACCGAACTAAGCGTGAAGCCTGAAGACTAAATACTGGATGCGGCCAAGAGGCCTACGTGGGTGTGCGTGAGATCTCAAGGGGATGCGCAAGCGGGGAATGAGTCAGAGGATGTGGCTGGCCTGACTGGCCTCTGCAGCATGATCTGCACAAGATTATCAGTGCGCTGGCTGAGTGGAGGGTGCCGCCAAATATCCTGCTATCCTAACACAGTGCTGATTGCGTTATATGCCCTGGGTTATAATCCTACTGTTGTTTACTGGTAAGGTGTTTCCGCGACGTAGTGCCTCGTATGACTGGCTTTTAATGAGCAACGCTTGGAGCGAGAAATCTAGTGCAACATGATGTACCCGTGCGTGGCGCCGGAAGGCAAGACGGATTGCGAACGGGAAACGGGAAACGAATTGCACGCCCTGGCCCTCTGCTTCACATACACCGCCGGCCGATCTGCGCGGTGCGCGGCTCAAATGTTTCCAAAGATGTTATAATTAACGTTAAGCTGACTATAAGGAAACCAGTACAAAAGTGAAGGACTTGATAGCCCGTCGTACCGATCGACTATGCGTCGCTTCATGCAAGGTCAGGACATTTTTCTTGCCAATGCGTCTGGAACAGGCTTGCTCTCACACTTTATGCAGCTGTACATGTTGGCTTTACGGAGCGAATGCGAAAGGAAGGCATCCGTACTTGGGCCGTTCGTGCAGAACATCAGACTGTTACACGCCACGGAATCACCGTTCCCTTAAACATTGATTTGATATAACAGCCATATATCCATCTGGCTTAAACCACAATCAGAAATGGCCACGACAGGAAATAGTAAATACAACTTTGAGTCGGAAAGGCTCACATTGCCAAAAGCAGCTATCTCATACGACAAGACAGGCAAGGGTCATGCGCAAATTTATTTGCCTGTATGGTTAGCGAGCGGGCACTTCGTCGACATGGTCCATGGACTAGCAATCATAGTGACATGAAAAGTCCCTGGCAACACCATGCATGATGAATAATTAATTGCATTGACTTATAAATCCTATTACAACAGGTCGTCCGATCTACGGTCTTTTGGACGTGCCTGCCCGTCGGCAATGCGGGCATCAGTTTGAAGAAGCTAAAGCGGTTGCTAATGTTGAAGCCCAGGACAAAATGTTACGGCCACAGAGCGGCCAGCGGAGTGCAGCCCGCGAACTAATGCAAATGGAATGGGCGCGGAGGGAGGACGAAGCGCAGGTGGGCAAATTTCGGCGATTTGGGCAGGAATGAACAGGCTTATTTCGTTCACAGGAAATCCACGAGCCAAATTTTCTGTTTTTGTGAGGGATTGTACTAAACTTTGAACAAAACCAATGGCGATTCGATGTCGAATGGCGCTTGGAAGGTATTAGTAACCGTGTACGGGCTGTAACGCCCTATTTGTGCCTATTTTCGTGACCAACTTAGTAGTCACAATGAAACATGGAATGGAAATTTGGTTGTCATGTCGTGAGACGACAAATTTGGTAACTGAAAGGCAGTATGTGCTGCGTAGAGGAATCACAGCTTCTTTGTTGCGATCTTCTATCGCGCAACCCCAAATCCACCGCATCAAAGCCCAGATCCTTCATCTTCGCCATCAAAATCCTTGACGCTGCTATCTTTAGCGGTCTAACCATTTACCTTTGAAAGAAGAAAACAGTAATGGGTCTTGCAACAACTTTACGCAAGTCTGCGTCATATCGCGTCTCACGCCTGGGGCCTGGACACTTGCCTCGCCAATGCCGTATCTAGGGCAGCCAACCGATGTGATCAGAACCCCAAGAACCACATTACGAGAATCGCCACATAGTACGCACAGTAACCTCTTCGGTCATGACAAAAACGACGCCCGCACACAGTTCCGTCAGCCCCTTCCCCAGCGGCATATTCACCATGCTGTCGCATTGCTACTCTGTCTTCGCATTTTGAAATTCGCCACACTTCCAAATCGTTAGCCTTTCAGATATAGCGCCTCAAGTCATGCAAACCGGCCGAGCTCCATTGATTCATCCGCAGGTCCACGACACCTCTTCCCCGCGCTTTCTCTTCCCCTTGTCCAAGTTTGACTTACGGTTTGTTTCTTAGTATTCGAAGCCTTACTTCCCCCACGTTCCATCCATCCTCGATTTACATTCAGCGGAAATCTCCTCGCCAAGTCGTGGACTTCTACTTGCGGACCAGCGTCGATAACCCGCTTTCCGGGATACCTGCCGCCAATAACCCGCTGAGAACGGTACGTGTAACCCATGTGCCGGGAGCCATGGGATGTTCGGACTTCGGAACATCACGGCTGTGGATGGGCACGGATGAAGTTTACATCTTTAAAATAACGACGAATATAAATGTATTTTTATTATGATATAATCATACTTTTAGATATCCATGGGGCTACCGCTTCTACTGCTGTTCTGGCCCTGAAATTTACGGTGGTCGTGCAGGTTGTGGAGTCTGCTACCCCACTTCCCTGCACTGCCACCGTCCTGGCTAACATCTCTCTGAGATCCCTCCCTTTTTCATGTCCCTCATCATCATGGCCTTTGCCTTGTCCGTCCCCTTCCCCAACATATCCTCGTCTGGCATCAGCGTCAGAGTAACATAGCTAAAGTAAAATACAAAGGGAACATAAATGAAACATCATAGTTAAAAATTCATCTACAGTAAAAGAAATGAAGGTATGACAGACAAAAGTTTGCTAAACTGACTAAAAGAGGGAAAAAAGATCACAGCTAAGAGATAGCATCTAGGAGTTCTAGATCAGGTAAATAAAACAGAATTCAAAAGCAAGTAATTACGTTTTGGCGGCGACGGCAAAAATTCCCGAGGGCCTTACACTACTAGGACTCGGTAATAGGGGTGATAGTACGACAGACAACAGGTTTGCTGAACTGACCCAAGGAGGAAACGTAGCAATTCAAGCTAAAAGATAGCATCTAGGAGTTCTAGACCAGCTAAAAAAAGATTTCGCTAACAAAAAATCACGTTTTGGCGGCGACGGCCAAAATTCCTGAGGGCCTTACACTACTAGGACTCGGTAATAGGGGTGACAGTACGACAGAGGAAATCTGCTGAACTAAAACAACTTCCTAAAATAATCTAAAACAACTACCTAAAATTAAATAAATACCTAACTAATAACGATTACTAGACCAGCTATATACAGCGGTAGCAATTACCTCGTTCACATGCATTGGGGTACCAAGAGGTTACCAAGAGACACACACTATACACATACACATTCCATGAGCGGGATATAAATCCCTCCATCAGTTGAGGGTGGATGTGCCCCCACAAAGATGGACGGTGACAGACCCCGGTTATAGTGCTCTGCGAGCTGACCAGAAATGGAGTTGATGCCGCCGACGATTCGGCAGATTCCATTGGATTCCGGCGGTGGGAGCCCGGGAACCCGTGCGGGAAAATCACTGATTTCGGAGAAGTCCGCGGATGAGGGTGAATGGATGCGAATGTCTCGAAGTACAGTACTGGAGAAGGTAGGGACTGCCGGCCAGGTAGTAGTGGCCACCCACGGGTGAAGCACGACCCCCCTATCCTACACACATACACATACGAAGCCACGTGCCCCTCCCCTGTGCTGTGGCTCGGTCCGGTCAGGACCCCTGGTGCTCGTCTTTGCAGGGCGAGTCGTCCACATTGTAACACCCCTTACATACACATACACATACACATACACATACACATACACATACACATACACATACACATACACATACACATACACATACACATACACATACACATACACATACACATACACATACACATACACATACACATACACACACGCAGGTACCCAAAATAGCGTACCATGCACCTATGGATTTGGGCCTGCTCCTCAAGCCATCTGCACCACATCCTCCAACGGTTTTAACTATGATATCTTGGTCTTGCCTTGAGACGTCAACGTTGGGAATGGTGATCACATAAGCAAACCTGGCCCCATAGGTAAACTTAGGTATTAGGCCACGTAAGAATGTTTCTTTCATGGACATGTGTCTATCCTGGGGAAGGAAGGAACGTCGCTTCTGTGAATGAAACCATGACCGCCCGCATGTAAATTTATCCGGTCCAACAAGCTTCCTTTTGCCGTACGAGTTAGGCGATTGCAACCGCAGTCCTAGATGACTGCAAGCCTCCTGTTGTTGTTGATGTTGATGTTGATGTTGATGTTGATGTTGATGTTGATGTTGATGTTGATGTTGATGTTGATGTTGATGTTGATGTTGATGTTGATGTTGATGTTGATGTTCTTGTCCCAACCCGCCATCCTCATTTCTTTGCTTTTCTATGTCATCCTGTTGCGTCCCTGGTCGAAAACATATGCAGTCCGTTCGGACGTACAGCGACGAGGAGCTGCCAGTCAGTCTACGGACCCATGTGATGCCGTACATGGCGCCAACCGCTGCCGACTTGGCGCGGGAGAAACTGAGCTCACGGGAAACGGCCAGCAGGAATCAGGTGTGATGCAATATCATCTGGTTGTGTTTGAATGTACCTGCCCATACGTACGTGTTAAATATGTGGCCGTACGGGCAAGCGGTACTAGCCGTACTAGCTCCGCATCATTATTCATGCTTCCGTTCCTGTTCCTGTTATTGTTACTGTTACTGTTACGGTTGCTGTTACTGCTGCTGCAAGCATTCCATTCTTACTCCGGCGGGTTTTGGTGGCTACAACCAGTGTTGTGATGCGGTTGCGATGTCATCATGCAGCTTCCACTAAGCACTAACCCGCTGATGTGGCGCCTCCCATTGGTTTTGGTCGTGTTACTGCTGCTATAACTTGCTGCTGCTGCTGTTGCTGCTCTTGTTGGCGCATACACCAGGCCATCCTGGATAAGATAACTGCGGTGAGGGAGTTCGGCAAGCGTACGTGCGAGCAGTACCCGCATGGGCTGACGGTGAGAGCTTGAAGATAAGGGCCCCAGGGCTGGGCTAACGGCACGGGAACTCGGCACAACGGGAGTGGTTTTGGAGCTTATAAGGGCTGGGTATCTTTTCATTATGTCTAGCCATGACATGGGCATAGGGCAGCAGATGCCACGCAGTGCCTCAGCGGACGTTTTAGAATCCGCGTATTTCGATTTTCAGTGTGGGAGTCGAGTCAAGCTTGAGGTCAACGAGGGTACGAAACCTAATCGCTTGCCAGGATATGCCCTTTTTGCTCTCTCCGGTTGCGCCTTCACCTTCTTGCCTCCCTCTTCATAACGCCTCTCTTCCTAACCTCCCGCGCCTCCCTGCCTTGCTTCCAACGGACACAGCGGCTGGAGCTTGCCAAGCTTAGGGCGAACAACAATCGTGTACTGAATATGGCGGACCTCCCGGCCCTGTCAATAGATTACACGTCGACACCGTCGCTGCATTACTGAACAACAACGGTCGCAGGCGGGGGAAGCGGATGTGTTAGGTGCAGTAGGCGGAGCAGCAACCTATGCAGCAGCATACCGACAGCCTGACAACTGTGGCAGCGGCACAGGGGAATACCGGCCGCAGGAGGCGGTGTCTGCAGATACCGCCAGTAGTCTGCAGCCCAGCAGTACCGGAGCTGTGATTGTGGTTGTGGGGACGCCTCAGGGCCCGGGTGGTCGGCGAGGGTTTGCGATGTGCACGTTGGAGGAGATGGCGCAGCAGGAGGAGGACGACCAGGACGGGGCCAAAGACATGAAGGGGATGAAGGTGGGGATTTACAGGACCTTCGGCTACACGATGATAATGCGAGTCCTCGATCGCATCACCGTGCCTCTGCACGCTACTGATTAGTGTACCGTGCAGCACCAGCCCGCATGCATAAGCAACCACCACCTCCACCACTACCATTACCACCAGCATTTAATTGCAACCGCGCCATGCGGGACATGTGCACATGGGACGAATATTTAGTGCTGCGATTTCTATGGGTACTTTGGCTCCAGGGGGCTCTGGAAAACGGGCCAAGGATATCAAGGACCACGGCACGTGATGCACCTTGCCCATGCATCATCCCTCTTCTGCCGTCAGCTGGATCGGCCAGGACCGCTCCAGGGGTGCAGCACACCTAAGAGGGTGTATGCCGTACATGTATGCCGTTAAAGTTGTAACTAACCTACGGCACGGGGCTGAGCCAATGCTCAGTCTGGCATAGTGTGGTGTTGACAGATGATGATGTGCATGCGTGAAAGAAGGGGCTGAGGTATATGAGAAATGAGGTCGATACGGTAACAAACACACACACACACATGATCAACAGGACGAGGGGACGCGTGCCGTTATGAGGAGGGCTTTCCAGTGTGTGTGAATTCGCAGTATATAGGGCATATGCTTCAGTGGGCTCCAGACCGAGGTAGAAGGGTTATTGCGCATAAATGAGGCTGTCGGCTGTGATGTTTTGGCAATTGTTGTTGTATGTTGCCCCTTGTTTGATGATTTGGCTGGGTGCATAACCGGATGTGCTCGTGCGGAGCTTTGGGGTTTTGGAGGCTGCAGCGAGTCGTGAGCACGAGTTACGATCCGTGAGAGTGGCGGGGAGGAATGGAGCGCAGTGGAGTGGAAAGGTTTCAGGTGGGACAATATGCCCGGACGCGCGCTGTGGTGAGTCGCGGGCGCCATTTTAGGTGTTTTGTGTGTATGTGTGTGTGTATGTGTGTGTGTGCGTGCGTGGGGGTTGGGGCAAGCGGCTCACTGCAGCGTGTATTGGCTTGGCTTGCAATGCAGGGTTCGTAGGGGCATGCTTGCTACTAGTGGACTTTACTGCAAAGATTTTTAAAATGCTGTCGGGCTTTCCTGTTGGGTTTGCCAAAGTAATTTGGCTGCATGGCTGCATTTTACGATTTATGGGGGCCGCTTTCAAATAATGTCAAGTAACGCATGCTGGAGAAGCATGACAATGCCCCATGCGGCAGTGATGAAGGCGCCGCTCTCAGTTTAAATAATATGGCCCTGACGGTGGAGAAGTTGCTGTGGAACCATCTGGATTTACAGGATTTGGGCTATCAGGCACACACACGTGCCTGTGATAGCACATCGTGCAATAGGCTCCAGCCCGGTGCCCGGCTGCTGTTCGTGTGCTTAAGTGCACTTATGCCGGCCGTCAGTTGTGTGCTTGTGGTGTGTGCATGTGTGGGGGTCGGGTTGTATTCAAGGGCTTACGGGAACTTGTAACGTCGGCAGGCATTTAAAGTAGAGCGAGATATCGTCAGGAATTTCATATGCATTGAAGGAGATCTGCCTGGGTATCTGGACAGGTCTGGCCTCTTCAGTACGGGCTGGTTCGCCTAGAGGCTTTTATAAGTGGCTACCGGGAGTAGCCTCTTATTCATTTGTTTTTATCAGCCTCTTCTGGAGCAGCAGTCGTGGCGTGTCAATAGGTCGTCGCACGAGGTCGCACAGAGGAATGCTAGCATGTGGCACCTGATCGATAAAAGCCAGCTTGCCTATGGGTTCGTGTTACCACTTGAGAGATTGTTCATGTCTTACGACATTATTTATTACGACTTATCAAATTATCAAACGATATGCGAGGGCCCGGGTTGGGCGAGCACGAGAGAAGACATTAAATTGATGGAAGCGAATTTCGCGCTGGGGCAAGCGCATCGGTATTGAGCCGAGTGCAGTTCGGAGCAACGTTCGTACCGATGCGAACATGCGTCAGGGTTTCTTGCTGTGTTTGTGTCGCAACACTAATACACGATATGGCAAACCTCAGCGAGCTCAAGATAACCCAGAGATATGAGACAACTGACTTTAAGACTGAGATGTCCGTACTCGAGACTCTGTACAACATTGCCTTCGCAACTTTACTTTGATCGTACATTGTTAAAGTTACATCGTGAAACCCTATTTGAACGACGGCACAGGTTCGAGGTCTATCTTCAAAGCTACAACACGACATATATGCACACGTCTGATACCCTTTTAAATATGTCACGTGTCGCGCAGATTCAATTGTAACGTTACCTTGCCATACCTAAAGAAATGTCCCAAGGCGGTCCCTTCACTTTCTAAGCGCTCATGATGCATAAATCCTTATTTTTTCAGGGCCTGTCGATACCAGCCGACTATGGCACGTGGCATCGATCACCTATTGGGCGGCACCTAGACGCGTAATGCACTTTATGAACTTCATCTCTTCATGCACTTTATGAACTTCGTCTCTTCATTCATTCATTCATTTCCTTCTCATACTAATTATGCCATGAAATTTTGCAAATACTCGCATGCAAGTGCTGACATAAAACAGGTATATGAGGTTTTGCCCGTTCGCTGCAGTTTAAACCGTTGTATTATATTTTTTTGTAATTTTATGCTGACATGTGTATTTAATGGCCATGCCCCTTTTTTCGTGCACCATGCCACATCAATTTTCATTGACGTTATGGTGACTTTCGATGCCCATATCAAATTTAAAACAATAGGAAACTCCGTAATAAATATCCTCACTAAACCGTGTCACGAATTATGAAGAAGACAACCTGGTCGTACAGCTCTTTAAGAGCCCATATGTGCGATTTAGCCTGACTAGCATGTGTATCTTAAAGTTATATACGATTCATTATAACATTGAAGTAGCAAATAGTAAGGAGATACTTACTTCGGATTACGCCCAATGTTCTATGCGAGGGAAAGGTAATGGATGGAGGAAATGGCAAGCCATCTTGGTGGCGTCGGCTGTTGCAGGGAGCATGTCCCCATGGCCCATCGGCAGCGAGGGCACAAGGGGCCTCGCATCAGGCTATCGACAAGCTGTCGTTTGTCCCTACGTCCCGAGCCCTCCTTCACCGACAGTATGATTCGGTATCGACGCCAGTCGTTGCGATTAGTGTGTTTACCTCAAGAGAACGGTCAAGACCCCGCGGCGATGCAGCGGTCTTTGTCCTGACATATCGCAACGCAGCAGTGGACACCAGCCTGGGAGCTGGCGTGCGAGACTTAATCAATGACTGTAACAATGAATTCTCCTGCAAACTCTGGAGAGCCTTAAGCAGTGCCGCTTCTGATGGCACACGAATGATGTACTTCCAGGCAAAAGTGGGCCCAGGCGTCTGGTCTGTGCAGGTCGTGCGCTGCATTTTAGATGATGCGTTCCCCTCAGGAAAGAAACGCAACAATGAAGTAGACCACCTCGGCTGCGGTTGCTTAGGCTTTGCCCGGACGCGTCGAGCAGCACACCCCTCGCTTATCCTGCATTTCCATCCGCTCAACGACGAAGACAGCGAGCTTGTGTCCAACAGCACCGCCGGGGCTCCCTTTACCTCGCCTCCGACAAAGTTGCTGCAGAATTACCACTCCTGTGACAGCCCTCCCTTCAGCTTACTGCGCCTGCCTGACCCGGATCAGTGGTCGTTCCACGCTGTGAACGCCCTGCCGGCGGCTGTAACCATCTTTACCTTGGATGGTAACCAAGTTGTTTTTCAGAATGCGGCCAGCAGGATGCTCCTAGGAGACCATCTGTCCACTCGACCTGGAGCAGTGCCCCAGGAGGAAGATGCACTGGTCCAGGTCCCAGGGCAGCAAGCGCTTCCTGGCCAGGGCCTGGCAAGTACAGATGGAAAGAGGCCAGCTAGGCCATGGCGGACTTCCAAGGGAGGAAATGAGGGTTCAGACGTCGATGTTGCAGCAGCATCGGGGCCGGGGCTTGGCAGGGACCTGCACCCAGTCGGCCAGGGACAGCCTGCTCCGGGACAACGTGAGATCGAAGCTGAGGAGAACTTGCTCTGCCGTCTGTTCGATTTGGAACCAGGCAAAATGCAACAAATGTTGGCGGCGGTGTCGGTCAAAGATGGCGCGTGGCAGGGTAAGAACTTTGAGATGTAGTTGAAACGTAAGAGTTAGTGAGAAGTAGGCCAAAACCAGCTGTTGCGTTCTCCTGGTGTATCATAACAGCTTGAAAAGGCAATCTGCAAGAGAAAACAGGTTTGGGATTGCAAATTGCCAGCGAATCTGGGACTCGAACCTGCCGGGATGCTGAGCACTTTGAGCAGCGAGTGGGGGAATGGCAACGAGGCGCGTGCGAGTATGAATCAACACGTCACAATTAGTGCTCAGGGAGATATGATCATTCTGCAGTTACATGGAGGGGCCACCCCTAGAAGGGCTTGCAAGCAGCTGGCGGCGAATCACAGCTGGCGGCTTGCAAGATGGAACGGCCTGTTGCGGTTTGTCGTAGCCAGATAACAGCTGAAATGGTGCCTAATTCGGAAAGGGGAAGAAAGACCTGCGGGTGTCTGTACAACTTGGGGTGATGAACGCGCCCATGTTGCATGCTTTACTTTTGCGCCATCTGATGCTGCACTCACAATCATTACACGCACCAGCGTCAAAACCACTACTGCTGCGCACCGCATGATTCGCGCGATATCCGCAAGTGATATTGTGCTAATGGGCTGCTATCCGGCTGCCCCCTGATCCGTAGCCTGAGCGTTGTGTGTTGGGGTCGGGTTGCACGCCCATTACGAACGCAGGCATTGTGAGGGTGCCTCCAGGGCTCTCTGTGCCAACCTCAAGCGGCATGTACACGGAAGTTCCGACACCGCATGATGCAGGTAAGGGGCCGTCCGCTGTAGTAGCTTTCGAGTAGGTTTCACCGCCATGTGCATTTTTGGGGAGTCGAAATGGTTGATGTGCATAGCAAAGCCTCTTTGCGGGACAGCTGCTGCGGTGATGTGTAGGTCACCATACCATTCCAAGAACTGGTATGGGCATAGTTCCCATTCCCCTAGCAGACTCCCTCATCCAATTCCGCGCATTATCACCGTCGCCATCTCTGCCATTACGCCACCGATCCAAGTCATGTCCTTTCCTTACCTAACACTTTCTAAGCACCGACATTACCTGCCGTTCGTCTGCCACCCAGATGCATCGGCGGAGGCGATGGCGGCGCTGCTGGGGGGTCGCAAGGTAACTGTTGGCACCGGCGCTGGAACTGAACACGCGAGAGCAGGCGCGGCACCACCGTCCTCGTCAGACCCAGCCATTGAGGTAAATGGGTTGCGAAATGGCCCTTTCGCCGCTTAAGTACTCTCGCACTCAAGTCGCAGTTTGGCTGCAGGCCGCGGGTACCCAGGCTTTTACGTTTCTCGTTCTGTAGCACCCAGAAGGCCTCTTTTTTTATGCACTTCCGGATCCAGATCGACTTCCGACGCCTTATCAAACCCCCCCAGCCTTCCCGCCTTGCATCTTATTACTTGCAACGCACCCTTCACTATTTCCCCGATCTCCATCGCAAAGGAGCCTACCCTCGCGTTCACTTTCTCCCGACCCGTTTCTCGCGCTCCCAGCAGCAGAGGCAGCTACCTGGGCTCCTGCTCCGGCCGCGATTGCCGTCAGTGTCAGGGTTCGACCCTGTGGCAAGCTGCTCCTCCTCAACTCCGCAAACGCCTGATGCGACATGGGTTCTCAGCCCAACCCAGATGCAAGCGCAAATCCATACTGGCATGGCCATGCAACAGCAGCAGCAACCTTCGTATCTGCAGGCGCCTGTGCACAATACCAGCGTTACTGATTCATGGTCACAGAAAACAATTAGCGCAGGAGATGGTGGTGACAGTGTACGGGCGGTGGCGGTGTCTACAGCCGCTGATGCGCTCTCACCGCTGCCCGCAGTTCGTATTCTCCGTGAGGTCGCCAGTGCTCAGCTTCAGGCGCTACTGCAGGCCAAGTCCGCGTGCACGATAGACGCCAATGGTGCCACTGCACCTCCACCGCGGGCCCTGAGTCCTCCGGTGCAATCTCCTGTAACCGCCATCTCCGCTGTTGTCGAGGGGGTGGAAGAGTCTGGTGTTGGAGCGAGCTGGGGCCAAGACGTTCGTGGAGGCAATGGCAGCTGGGCGCAGCTGGATGTCGATGGTCGCCCACGCACCGCACAACTTATGATAACTGATACAGCCGCCTCTGCCAGTGGCCTGACGCCGCGTACTCAAAGCTATGTAACTGACGCACCGGAAAGCAATGCATCGTATGGGGGAGTTGGCGGCACCGCGACACCAGTGCCTCTAGGACATATCCATCAGCTTGGCCTGCTGGCAAAGGTCTCAGGGCAACTTCAGCCAATATCCGTCGGGGCGGCGGCCACGGCGCCGCCATCGCGCCCTATGTGCTCTGGGGATCCCGCCAGGCCCTCAACGCCATCCGCTGGCACTTTAATAGAGAAGAAGAAGAAGAAGCAGCGCGGCGGCGGTGTTGGTGGACTGGGGATAAATTGGAGGCCGGGCGGGTTACTTAGTGTGCTCTTCTCAAGCTTATCTGGCGGCCGAGCTACTTTGGGCACAGCAGCAAGCGGCGGTGGCGATGGCGGTGTCGTCCCTAACACTGATTCGAGCACCCGTGCCTTCAACGTGATTACACGTAGAACACCTGGCGACAGTGGCACTCCACTAGCGCCAGATGGTGTCGAGCTGAGTGCTTATTCAGCCATTGCCAGTGGAGGTGCTACTGCTCAGGAAGCGATGTACGCGCGATCATCTATAGCGCGCAACTGTAGCTTCGAGCTAGGGCTGCGTTACGGCGGTGGTGGCGGAAGCAATACCACTCTTGGCAGCCCGCGTCGAAATCGCGCATCGACATTCCATTTCGCTCGCATGTCCCTGGAGCTATCACGAAGTCGGATGAGCCTGGTCCAAAATCATGGATCGGGGCGGCACCCACACCTAAATAGCCCCGCCAAGACATTGGATCCATGGACCACAAGCACGTGGCAGGTGGCCTTCAGGAGCATGGGGAATGGCAACAACAATGGCATGAGTGGGCCCAACGGCAGTGTTGGCAGGAGTCGTGGCGTTGGGGGTGGCGGCGGCAGCAGCTGCGCCGGTCCCGCCACGGCGGACGTTCGACATGGCCACGGGACGCGAGGTACTGGCGGGGGCTGGAGTCCGCTTATGTGCGATGACTGCGACAGTGAAAATGAAGCAACTGCAGGTGCTTCGGAGGCACCGATCGGTGAAAATGAAGCAACTGCAGGTGCTTCGGAGGCACCGATCGGCCCCGTTGTTGGGCGTGCATATCGCATTACCAACGATGCAGAAGCGCTGCAATGCTTTCCGCTTCTGGAGGGCCTGGAGGAAGACGACCTGGACCGGGAAGGCGACATGCGTCCCGGAAGCACCTATGGCAGTACGATGCCCTTCGGAGCGTTCCGTGGGAGAGCCGCGGAGAATGATGATGTCCCCAGCGGTGGCGGCGGCGGCGGCGAGCAGCTGAGCCCGGCCACCGGTGGGAGCGCAACTGTGATCGAACCGTTTGGTGTGGCTACGCAAGGCGCTGACGGCCCCACCGCTGCACCTGCGCGGTTGCGCTTCCCGCCTCGCAGAACCTCCTCCTCCATTGGCCAGAACCGCGCTGGCAGCTTCCTCTTCATGCGCGGCTCCACACCGGCTCCAACCCATATGCATGCGTCAGTAGCAGACGGCGTTGCCGCTGCCAGCCCGGCCGTGGGCTCTTCCTCGACCTCGTCTCTATTCTGGCAGCCACTGCGCTTGCGCTTGCGCTCGGGAGTTCATGTAGGGACCGGTGCCAGCACTCCTGCCACACCACGGAGTGGTGCTGCGGCCGTGGCCGCTGCCGGTTCTGCTTCCAACGGCTCTTTGCCTCAGGCGGCGACAGTGGCCGCTGCTGGTGACGGCGGCGCAAGCAGCAGTCAATACGAGCAAGGCCTGTCGTCTTTTGTGCTGGCGCACGATCAGGAAGCCCCCATAAACAGGGGATATGCACCGCAGGGTATGTTGTCTAGGTCTTACAGCGCATGCGTAGTACATCCCAGTCAAGTGGCTGCAGCACGCACCGTCCTGGCGTCCACATGCTCAGCAGCATCAGGCGTTGCGGCCACTGTAAACGGCATGATTCGACCGACGCACTCTTCGACATATGGCTTCAGCCGCCCAAGCACTGCCGTCGAGAATACAAACCAAGCACGTCCAAGCAGCTTGACCATGGGTGGCAACTTGCCGGCATCACGCATGTTGGCATTTGCTCAAAGCCTCCGTACGGCGCCTAACACGGGCGCCGGGATGAGTGGCGGCCGCACACGCGGGTCATCCGCAGGACGTATGGCACTGGCGGGAGCGTACATGGCCGAGGGCGGATTGATGCCAGGTGCTGATGTGCCGAGTTCGGCAAAACGCGCCTCGTCCATCTGCACACCCGTCGCTGCCGGAGCAGTGCACGGGGATTCCAATGTCGGTGTCGGCGGAGGTGATATCAATGGCATCCACAGTGCTCATACCGGCGGTGGGGTTAGTGGTGAGGGCGGCGGCGGTAGGTCAGTGGGGGAAATAGTAGACAAATGGGGCGGTGGTGCTGCGGTCTCCAGCGCCGCGCCTATGCCGTTGAGCAGTGTAGTTGTTGCGACGGCAGGGGAACCGACGGCTGCACCACCGGCGCCGGCCTTGGTACCGACACTGAGTGCCGCTGCGATGGATGAGCGCGTGTCTTTGTCCTCAGCTGAGGTTGCTACTCCGGCAACGGCATCCGCAGGTCCTGCACCTAAGGTTGCCAGCACCCTGCCAGCACCCTGGTGCCCTCCTCCGTTATTGCCAGTCGAACGCACGGGCCCGGGTAGCGGCGGCAGTGGCTGCAACGGTGGCAGCAGTAGTGACTCAACTAGGTCGTCATCTTCCGAGTGTTGGCACGAGGTGGTTGCTGTTGGCGTCGTGGACCCGGTCAGTGGTCGCCGTGGGGTGGTGGTGATGCAGCGTGATGTGACCGCCAAGGTGGTAGCGGAGAGACACGTCGCACAGGTGTCGGAGACGGAGCACCGGCTGCTGGAACAGATCTTCCCAAGACACGGTGAGTTAATGGCTGCAGGGAGGGAGATGAAAGGGGGCTTCGGGAGAGCCGGAGGATGCTCCCTGAGGTAAAGAGGACGCCGGGTAAAAGGTAAACCGAGGTTCTGGGGCGTGCAGAAGGGAAACTTGAAGTCGGGACCGGACATACGCAAGGGTAGAATGGGATTACTGGAAGGGACCTGGAAAAGGCCGCAATGATGTTGCTGATGTTGCTGATGGTCTGCTGCTTACATGCTACCCATCGTGAATACTTATCCTTGTTCTTACCCATTTGTACATATGGATACCGCTGTTGCTGACCCTGCTATTCGTGCGGAGTGTGGAATGCAACCGACGTGCTCGATTGAGATCCCACCCTTTCTCCATTGTCCCACCCAATCTCTTCCTCACGCCCGTGCAGTGCTGCAGTACATCACAGAAGAGGCGGGCCAGCTGGTGGGTTATTGCTTTGGTCATGTTGGAAGCCATGGAGACCGGGTTCCGAGGACGGGGCCGCGTGGGGTCTGCTTGACCACAGTAGTGAACAATATGAAAATTTCTACGTCGCCTGTGCGCGTTGATGTTCCTCAAATCATATCCATTGCACGTTGAATGGCGCCACCTTCGGTTCTCGCCACAGGGTGCAGGGCGAGGCCGCGTGTCTGAGACAGATGGCAGTGGTTGCGACGACGGCGGCAGCGGTTGCGACGGGGCGAGCTCGCAAGTCAGCAACTGGCGGCCGCGCATCCGTGACTGCCACCGTCTGGCCACCTGGCACCCGCGGGTAGATCCGTTAGCCGAGATTCTATCTCGTTGGGTCGGGCTGCATAGTGTATGTCTCGTGTGCGCTGCCGTCCCCAGCTGGGTGGGACGGGGTTCTCCGGTTAGGAGAAAGGCGGGCTGCTGGTCGGATCGCATATTCAGACAAGAGATCCGTGCTGCCCCCCTCCCGGGTTCGCATTCCATTCATATTCTTGAACATAACGTATTGTCGGAGCTTTAAACTTCGACCGTTCAGCTTCTTACCCCGCTTCCGGCATTATTTCAAGTTTATTTCTAGGGCCGCCATTATCCGTTCCTTATCCATCCCGGCCTTGGCATGAGTTTACAGCCCGACATGTAGCTCTACTGTGGGCTATAGTAATTGAATTTGCCGAAGCACGGCTATATTGACTTTGTTGACGCACACCTGAGACGCTGACACTCGTCCCCCACTTTACTGGACAAACGCAGGTAACGGTACTTTTCGCTGACATCCAGGGTGAGTGTGGTTTTGTGTGAAACGCAGGGAGCGATTCGACGCGTATCGTAAGGAAATATAAAATACCTAGCCTGGGCCTCAACGAAACGATTTTGATGTTGATCCGCTGTGAATTGTTGGGCAGTGGGCTTCAATAGGGGTTCGGGGAAGGCCATGTACGTGGTGGAAATCAATAAAGGAACAAGGGCCCCCAAGGACGTGTAATGATCCTACGGTCCATTGGAAATGCTAATGAGCATATGCACTGTGCCTCCCCATACACACAGGTTTCACGCCGATGTGTAAGGTCTTACCTCCGGCAGTGGTCATGACGTTCCTGCACACGCTGTTCACCGCTTTTGACTCCATGCTGGATCGCCACCGGGTATACAAGGTGGATGACTTAGGGTTTTGGCATTGACAGTAGTTAAGTACCCTAATGGAATCGATTGGCTAGGTATGTTGTATTCATGTTCAAGAATTACGAATCTGCAGCCCTCCCTCTCAGGTTGAGACCATTGGTGACTGCTACATGGTCGCCGGGGGCCTTATTCGCCAGGACGAGGACGGCATGGCGGCGGTGCAGGGAGGCGGCCATGTGGATCCGGAACAAGCCCTTCATGTCGTGGAGTTCGCTAAGGTATGTAATTGTCACCACCTAGCACTATGAGCACCATTGTGGTGTAGTAGATAAGCAGGAATATTGAGGGGACCCGGGAGCTAAGGGAATCAAGGTACGCGGATAAGCATGGCAAGGCTTACTAATTGACGGCATCTGTTCTGCTGTCGGTCCCATATGGCGATTCCCCACGCCAATTCGACATTGCGCTGATGTTGATCGCTGAACGTTGGAATGCGTGCATTATCCCACAGGATGAGTCAGATTCTCATCTTAACCTGTGGCCCCCAATCGATTCTGCTGCAGCCCATCCGGGTCCTTCACCGATGTTTTGCCCGCCATGTCGTCCTCATTTCTGTTCAGAAAGATAGGGCTTTTCTGGGCTCAGGCCCACGACTAGCATGTTACGCATAATTACGTGATGCTTAATCACATGAGGACCTATAACTTAGACGTCCCGTAGGCTCAGCCTGGAAGCTTAACCGAGTAGACAACCAGACGCAGAGTTGCTGGAAGCACCTGACAGTGGAACATATACAAGATCACACTATAAGCCTAAATGAAGGCGATTGGCGACCTGATCGGGTCAGCCTTGACGTCTCGGGAAGATAGAAAAGGCTCACCCCTCTCAGCTAGAGTGTTAAGAGTGAGCGACACATGCATGTATGTGATTTAAAACAAGGAAACAAGGCCGGGCACTTTGTTCCTAACATGGTACCGAGACCGATGGTAACGCTCTGCACGCAATATGTTTGAGGTCGGAGGTTTGATTCCCTCGGATCGGGGTCGATTTCCCACTGACTATTGCCCAAGGTAGGGAAGCACTAGGTGGGTCTTCCTAAAGCCGGTGAGTCCTCGTGATATCGCCAGCACCGACGGGGGAGGGTCGATCACGAGGCGTGTTAATGAGCGACACGCATATACGTACATGATTTGGCTAAGCATAGAAGCCAATTTTTTCCTTAGTTGGAAAAAAAGTTTAATAACATAGCTCCTATAGCTCAGCCGGTAGAGCGTGCGGCTGTTAACCGCAAGGTCTACAGTTCGAACCTGTATGGGAGCGAGTTTTACAACAGGCTCGCCAACTAGGCTCACATTTTGATAACACGACAATATTCCTCTTCTCACTGTCTGTGGAGACCTCGCCGTACGCATCCATCGTCCGTACCTGACGTTTCTGGGGCTGTTCCTGCTTGGGCTCGGCCCGTGGCCTCTTGCACATACACATCACCATTTCACAGATAGCGACCAGAACAGAACTGGTATGCCTAATCCTGCCATTCTCACGACATAGCAGAGCTTCTTTTCATGACACATTGTTGCCCATCTTTTGAGCCCAACGACAAACCAAGCTGACTGGCACAAAATGACACTGTGAGGTCTTTACAGATCATGGGCATCACGGACGCCTCATCTGGTGCCTGGCCTCGACGGGCCCGCATTGTGCAACCCAACAGCTCCAATATGCGATCTTACACCTCGTCGCGCAGGTATCTCTGAGCACTGATTTCTATCACATACGGGCCTTCACGGTTTGCATGGCCCCGAACCGTTCCTCACCATCAGGCTATGCTGGTCGCCGCCTCCTCCGTGGCGCTTCCGACCACGGGCGCCCCCGTCAAGGTCCGCATAGGCATCCACAGCGGGCCCGTGGTCAGTGGAGTGGTGGGCACCCGCATGCCCCGGTTCTGCCTCTTCGGAGACACCGTAAACACAGGTGAGGGATGGGGAAGGAACGTCTGTGCATCTTGTGTATGTGCATGAGCTCTTAGCCACAAGGAGAAGGCCTCCTGTTGAGATGACGTTCGTCCCTCCATTCCTCCCCCCAGCGAGTCGCATGGAGAGCACCGGCGTGGCCGGCTGCATCCACGTCAGCGAGGAGTGCTTCCAGCTGCTGAGGCAAAGGGACCCGGTAGCGGCAGAAGGTTGGGAAGCCACTGGCGGCATCGAGGTGCGCACGGCTGGCGTCCTGGACCGAGGTTACGGCGGGTCTGGGATGGTGTGGGGCCGTGCATGGCTGGTCCTCCTGAGCAAAACATGTATCCATGTGTACAGACTAGCTGCAGGCCCAAGGTCTGAGGCTCAAGGATCCGACGTCTGGGAGCTTGTGGATCAGTTGTGGTTCGTTTGTAGTTTTCCTGGGTATCCGAAAGGTAGCAAGGGAGACACGAACAGATTGACGGAAATCTTCCCGCAAAACCATTTCACAAGGAAACGGCAAGCATGATCTCTGGGTTTTGGGTTTTGGGTTTTGGGTGACGTGTCTCATCAGTTCTTTGGCCCTATGTTACCTGGTGTGTCTCATGCCCTCGAGCCTCATTGCTACGGTCGTCAGTCGGCGTGGCACCCTGCTGCCCTCATCTCATTTCGACCGTTACGCATCGATATCTGGCATGATCAGCATTACGTTTTGTCCGGCCCAACAATTTCTCACCACCTTGCTTGACGCTGGTTTCTGTGGTTTCTGTGGAACATCTCACTCTGGCCGTTGGAAACCTTCCCGCATTCATGTGAGCATTCCTATACCGAATCACACTACCCCAACTGCCAAAATGCTTCATTTGGTGCTTAGGTCAAGGGCAAGGGCCTTATGCGCACACACTTGTGGACGCCACCGCCCGTCACGGCAGTGAGAGCAGCCGCGGCCACTGATATCACTCCTACAACCGCCAGCAGTAGTACCCCTGCCGCCACAGCTGTCACCAACGCCAACTCCACCCCATATGTACCTGCGATCACACCAGTCCCCACGACTGCCATGACTACCGAGCCGACGGCTGGGACTGCATCCTTGCTACCTAAGCAGCTTCTTCCGGATGTCCAGAAGAAGAATCAGAAACATCAGCCCGCACGACTTGATCCCTTATCACCGGCTCCACTGTCTCCGAAACCACAGCAGCAGACGCCCAGTTGTGCTCTTAAGACGCGGGCAGCTGCACCTCCGGAACCACCCGAGGGTGATGCGCCTGCCATCGGTAGTACTTCTGCTGCGACTGCTGCAACCACTGCTACTGCTGAACATACCCGAGGGTCGTGCATAGCCGCCGCTGCTTCAGTACCGCTGGAGAGGCGCCGAACATCATTATCGACGACAAGCACACCGATTACTGGCGTGCAGCCCGCCCTGTCCACGGAGGATATGCACCTGCGCATTCCCAGCTCCGCCAGCTTCCTATCCGAACTAACAGCTATGGATCCTCCGGGGATTAGGTCCATGGCGGTCCCACACCCTGCAGTACTGGACAGCGTCGTTGAGGAGGAGCACGATCCCTTCACCGCAGGTGCATTGGTCGCGGTAACGTCGTCTTCGACAGTGCAAGTAGCTGCGCCTCCTTTCTCGCTAGTGGATCGCAGCGTGGCTGCAGCTGCCGCTTCACTTGCAGCTACAGCTGCTGTCTCCACCACCATCACCACCACGGCCACCGCTGCCACCGGGAGCAGCAACGGTCGTGGCGCTGTGCTCGAAGAAAGCGCAACGGGCGAGGAAGGCCTGGCGTTATCAGCCGGATGGCTCGCGACGTACAACAGCGCCGCCGTCAGCGTTGCTGCCAGCGATGACATCAATCATCTGATAGAATCCATGGGTGGCGGTGCGGAACTGGACCATCTGATGTTCGTTCCGGCGTTAACCAGTGGGACAGTCCCTCATCCCGCTGTCCAGTCCGGCTACGGCGGCCACCGCGGCACCGCCGCCACCGGTTTCGATGTCAGTAGCAGTGGGCACCTCGTTCCCGGTGCCAGCCGTATAGGGCCGTCCTCAGGAGCGGGCCTCGCCTTTAGAGGGAAACGGCTGATGATGGCGGCCACAGGTGGCGGCAGCACCTCCAGCTCGCAGCAGAATAGTACGGCACAGTTTCCATACGCACCTGCAACAAATGTCTCGACCGGCGGAAATCAGCGATCGCAGCGTCAACGGAATATCTTCGCCGCAATGGTGGCCGCGGTGCGGGCGTCTGCCAGCGCCACTGGCACCGCCGGGGGGGGTAGCAGTGGCGCCGCTGGTGTCACCGCTGCCGCCATGACTGCTGCGGCCATGGCGTTCTACAGTGGTGGCAGTAGCTGTGATATGGTCTGGAATGGGGCAGATTGCGGAAGCAGCACCGGCACACCGTCTACATTGACTCGCCAAGCCAGCTACACGACGGTTTTAGACTCTCGTAACCCAGTATCACCGCAGCCTTCCATGGCCTCTTACCACCTGAAGTCTACCGCCGGCCCGTCCGCATCGTTTCCGTCGCGTCCGCAGTCGCAACGGCAGTCACAGCCGCAGCTGTCGCAACTGCTCCTTAAGACACCCAGCAGCGCCGCTGCCGCTGATCCTGCTGACGTTACGTCTGCGGCTGCTGCGGCTGCCAACACTACTGCTACAACTGCTGCGTCAGGGGGTGCATCTGCCGTTGCTTCATGTCAGGGAGCATGCACAGCCGGCAAGGATGCAGTGTAGGCGTGTTATGAAAGAGCTGATACGATATGAGCTGTACATCGCGGCGGAGAGCTTGCACTGAACAGGCGACGAATGACGTCGTCCGTCTTCTTCGGCTGTGATGCACTACTGATCTTTATTCCTAGCAACGGTGAGGTGAGAAGGGCTTTTTTCATCCGAAATAAGCCCACGTACATCCACGTTGTGTAGGCTTCTTAGGGTGAGTTGGTGGCGTGGGGGTAGTTGCAAAGAGCATAAACCGCAACCCTAACGCATGCCGCCTTGTTGCATGGGTTAGCATCGCCGGGTAGCAGTCTGCCGTCGGGACTGCTGCCGGTCAGAGCTGCCGGCGCGGCTAGTGCACTTCATTGACGGTATTGCCTCTCAGTACAGATTCCGGCAATTTGGTCAGGGCCTCACTGCCGCCACGGTAGGCGCTTGCCTAGTCTTTGGAGAAAACCAAAGGAGCTTTATGCAACCTAGCGCGTGAAATTGTGTACCCTCTGAGTAGGCGGGATGAGCCAACGGTTGCTATGTGCGACCTCTGGCAAAACGGCATGCCGATTGCGCGCGGCTGTCTGTGTCATAAGTTAAGGTGCAGGCCGGGGATGGAGGGAAGTCGTGGGTCATTCAGAATGCGTGGGATCTATTTAGGGTTCGATGTGAATGGATTTGCGATCAACCGGGTTTCTATCGGCGCGATTCCACCAGCCGATTCACTAGTTCGCTTTTCATCACGGCGGAGGCATTCGTAACAAATGTTTTATCAATGTGAGTTGCAATCGATCTAACCCTAGTTAGCAGTCTGTTTTAATATATTGAACATTCTTATCGGGACTGTTTTCATTTTGAGGCAGCTGTCCCGGGGGGGGGTTTGACTGTTTCCCCCGGCATTAATCAACAACTTATTCGCCGATCTATCTATCTATCTATCTATCTATCTATCTGCGGGAATTCATCTTACTCACTTGCTCCGCGCGTTAGAATGTAGAGTGCAGGCACCTTTACGGTACCTCCTGAAACCCTATATTTGGATGCGTAGCAGTTGTATAGAATGTGTGCCTGCGCAACATACGTGCCAGGCCGAGCGAGCGGACGGGCCACGTGGGTGTGATATGCTTGCTCATCCTAGAAATTATGTGTACTGAACCGACTGAAGCACACCACACGCACTTATGTGCGCTAATACGGAAATGAAGTGGGTTGATGTTGCAGAGGGAGATGTTCTATCCTTGAATGCCAAGTCCGGTGGTGATCAGTGCCGTGCTGCTATTCGAATGCGCTGCAGCTGCAGCCGAGAGCCAGGTTACTAACCGACCTCTCCTCCAGACAGCGGCAGTGCCAAGTGCGGTGAGATGCGCTGCCATCCGACCGAATAAAGATCCTTTGTCTCTTAAGGCCGGTGATTGCTTGGCTGCCTTCGCGGTCCCCGCCAGCGGTGATATGAGATGGCGTAAGTAACACGTCCTGGAGCGCTTGGGTCGGCATTTTGTCACAATGCACGAATTGCGTGCCTGTATGCAGGTCTGTGACAGTCCGTTCAGGTTCCGTGCGCTTTTGGCGTTTGGGGACGAGGGACGAGATGGCGCTTGGGGACAGGATGGCATTTGTGCCGACGAGATCTCATAACTGGTAAACTGCACACATTCTTGGGTAATCGCCAGCATGAAGACGAGGGTCATGCCTACATCATGTCGATACATGGATACTGTATACCGGGTTGATATACAGTGGGCTAGCTGCTGCGGTAATTTTCATCTGCGTTAACAGTACCATTCATCTCTAATACCAATACCATCCCCCTACACGTGTACACACATCCGTGTCCGTGTGTTTGGGTCCTCAGCCGGAGGGCGGTGGGTCACTCCAGGTCACCCTTTCCTCGGAAGCGCACGGGAGTAGAGGCACATGTCGGCGAGATGTTAGACCGATAAGTTGCTCTGTGGCCTTCCGAACATGCTCCCAGCAATACCCCGCTACTACCCCGCTAACGGGCAGAGGAACTCTTGCTTGCTTCTTTGGGTCGGTGTGTTGGTTGTTTGGTTGTCCACATCGTAAGCTGGTTGGCTGGGCGGCAAGCATTCCACGTTCAACCCAACCGGCGGTGGCTTGCTGCGTATTAAGTTCCAGCGACCGTGGTTCATGGCCATAGCCTAAATAAGCGAGGTTTCACGGTCGTCATATGTTGTTGTTGTATCTGTCATTGGGTTGGTCTAATTTATCGCGGCCACGTCGCTGTGGAGACGCGTGCGGCGTCAGCATTGAACTAACTTGGAGTGCCGTCTCGGGGCAGGCAAAGTGAGGAGGGAAGGGGGGGAGAGGCAAGGGAATGCACCAATTTTGTCGTAACCAGCTATGTTCCATTCCGTTCATCATGTCCGCTTCAGATGACGTCCTGTCATTGGGGATTATACGCCGGGTAAACGGCACGCATAAAACAAGTTAGCTTGGGTGATGATCCTAGGCGGAGGCCATGGGACATAGAACAAGTGAAATAAGACGATGACGCTGGCGGTCATGGGACCTATCACTGGTTGATATATTACTTAAATCGAGGTATGCGCGAGAGAGTGTGAAGTGTGAAGTAGCGGGGTATGTGCGAAGTGAAATGGTAACGGATAGGAGCGTGCCCGCGCCTGGAAACATTGTTTGCAGTCATTTTTTACGTCGTCGTTGTCGTTATTGTTGTCGTTATTGTTGTTGGTGTTGTGAGGAGGAGGGATGTGCGACGGCGGGTACTTGGGTTGCCGAATGTAAAAGTGCAGAGGTAGGTCCACGTAGGACGATTGCCCTCGCGCCACCCTGCGCTTGGAGGGCCGTGTGCAGCTGCGCAATAAGGGGGGAAATGTATACAGCCCGAGCACAGCGACCCATTAGCTGTCGGGACAGGAATGAGATTAGGTATCGTTCCCCGAAGTACGGAGGGTTGTCTGGTGGTTATCTATGGTAGTTATTTGTTCGAGAATGTATTCGAACGAATTCACTGTAGAGTGCGATATCGATCAATGGTGCAGTAAGTGCATGCTAGACGTCAACAGCTGGATTCGAAGGATGCAGCTGCGGCGGGCGGCTCGGCACATGTTGCGTTCGCCGTATGCGCTGCTGTTTAGCTGTTAGGGTTTACCACACAGGATGGCAGGTGGGTGAGGATGACGGACGGGGCTTTAAGAATGCGCGTTGTGTGATACTGTGGCCCTGGTCAGCCGGTGCGGTGGACCATTTTGTCCATCTTGGGACTTGGGGCCTGCGGTCCTTCCTCTTGAAGATTTCTTCCGAATAATGGAGCCATGCAATGTCGACTGAAAGCTATTACGAACACGATTACTCACGTCTCAGTTAGTGAGTGGACGAGACGTGCGGACGGTGACGGCCAACGGCTCAGGACCCGGGATTCATGCCCACTAAGAATTTACATGAGGAGTCTGGTAACGATTTGATGATGCGCGACAAATATGCCGGTATGCGATGCTAGTGATGACGTACGTGCTGCAACTTGGTACAAGCAAGTGATGCGGTGATTTAGCAACTCGAAGCAGTTGCTAAAGATGCTCGTAAGATATTGGGGTGTTACACTGTGGGCGACTCACCCTACAAGGGCGAGCACCAAGGGGCCTGACCGGACCGAGCCACAGCGCAGGGGAGGGGCACGTGGCTTTGTCTGTCTGTCCTGCCACGTGCTCCCCCTCTCACTAAGACCAGCTAGAGCAAAGAAAGACTCAGAGGCTCTAGCCTGGCCACTAACAGAGCACTGAGGAGCACCACGAAAACGAGGAGGGAACAAAAGAAAACAGGGGGCGACTAACTGCACAAAGAAAGGGACTACTCTCCTCCAACACAAAACTGAACTAGCAAGAGCCTGAAAAAGACGCACAGAAGCCCTCAGATGAGAGACGCCAACAGGAGAGCACACTCAAACACAGCCAAGGAGGAAGAACCCAGCTAAAGACAGAGGGGGGGATGACGAGCCAAATTGGCGCCCCCCTAGAAAGCCTCCCGGCCCCACCCACAGCTGGCCCCTCAAACACCTGCACTGCACAAGAGGGAAAGACCTCTCTCACTGCCTCCCCCAAAACCCTCAGAACCCAGTGCCTGGACACAGGCTCCTCCAGCCACGAGACCCTCCACTCTCTCCCTGCCCCTCCTCAAACACCAGGCTGCCTGCCCGTTCTCTCCAACTCTCCTCCTCTCTCCCCCTACTTCTCCCTCAAACCTCCTCAAAACCCCACCCTAAGGACCCTGCTCTGCTCTCTCTGCTCCACGGTCGGTGATTTCCATAGGAGAATCACATCTCAACTGAGCTCCAACTATGGCTAGGATGGGATGGTGCGGTCCCACCCGATCCCAGCCATATTTAGGGATACCCAGCGCTGCAAAAGAGTGCAAGCGATTCCAGAAGTCAGCAACTGTACGGGCCTGTGCTTGGTCCAGGGGAGAAGCTGTTGTTTGTACTGCATTGTCCAAAGTTGGCTGTGTCGTGTAGATGCTTGGATGTGTGTTGGCAGCTTCATCCTCCTCTTGCGTAAAGCCCCCTAACCGGTTGAAGAAGTCAGTAATAGCCCGTTGACGGGGTCCCTGCTCTGCTGTCCGGGTCTGTGGTTGTTGCTGCTCGTAAGATGTATGTACGAGAAACACATGGGGATGCAGTTATAGAAGCAAACGAAAGTACGTAAGTCGCTCGTATCATCTGATGTAATGTACCTATGCCGCCGCGCAAATAGAAGAAGCATTCTATGGATATCATCGCTGAACGCGGGTACGAGCCGCCGCGCTGATGTACTGCGGAAGGGTTCTTTTGAAAGCTTTCCTTTTAGGTATGCTATATACGGTAGCATATGTACGGCAGATTATAGCCTATGGAAGCTCGAAGGCCAGCCTGATCCCAGGCTTTTTTAGAGGGATGCATGTGATGTGAGCAAGGATGCACCCCTGATCGCGTGTTGCAATCGAAGGAGGGGCGCGAGGCGGTCATTGTTTCATACTTGCTGCTGAATCTTGGTGCATGGCCATCCTCTGCTCCAATTCCAGCCAGGCGGCTGCTGTAGCTCTCCGTTCGAGCCCCTAGCCAGCCGTGTACTGTTGGGCCGGCCGTGCGGTGGCTGGATTCAACCCGATCTGGAGACGTGATAGTAAATGTTGGGGCAAAGGAAGGGGGGGCCGAGCAGAGTAGTGGTGCATGTAAGAGGATGGACGAGCTGGGAGCTTTTGCCAACTGGGAGCACCAAGCATATCCAACGAAGACAAAGTAGGCTGCATGGCGTTGGCGTTGGCGTTGTGAGCACATGCACTATATATCGACGTGGTGACTATACACATTATATAGGAGTGCAACTACATACCCTCGCCGCTCTCATATACATAAATGATATTTTGAGATCTTCAATTCCTAACATGTCAACCGGAACTACGGCTCACATATCACAGTTTTCACGGTTCTTCACGTCACTGTTTTCAGCCGACTTAAACCTACACGAACGCTTTGCTGCACGCTTCGGTACGTGCCTTCTCCCCTTGCAAGCCTGTCACAATACGCTACACATGATGTGTACGATTTCCACTAGTATGTCGTGACAAGGTCCGCTATGCACTATGGAGGACGCAAGGCGGGATATATGAGATGGGGGCCATCCTTTCCTAGCAGCTTCCCATCCAATTACGTCTGCCATCCTGTATGTATGGGGAATGGATGCGTGGTACATGTGGATAAGCTTTGGTGCCGTCTCTCTGTATGTATGAGTAAGCTTAGGCATGCGTGCTGGTGTGGACTCTATATTATACTTATATATGTGTGCGTCTGCGTGAGTTCGGAGGTCTCTGTGCGTATTTGCGTGTGTGTATATGTGTGCAGGTTGCGTGACTGGGTACATGTGCTGTTTAAGAAGAGGACATCCTTCGCCGTCACGTACCCGACGCAAGATGCCACCTATGTGTGCACTCCAGGAAGACATACGCCAATCCTTCGAATTCGAGCCTAATGCAAAGCGGCCCTTGTTACGCCCCTGTTGCATAGGTCCTAAGCTGTCACTGACAACTACAATAAATAGCGACTGCAAGCGCGTACGTAGGAAGTACTTGGGTTCGCAGTCTCGTTTCCTAACTTGGAAGTGTAGTTGGAAAAAACCATCTCGCTCAGTTCATGAGCTCGTGCGTGGTAGGGACAGCAGTGCACAGTGGGACCGGAGGGTCTGCGTGATTTTGTGCATGCTCATGAGAGTTAGTAGACGTATAATAAGATGGTACGCGCGTGGTTGTGTTCACGTACGGAAAGCACGTACGGGAGAGGCAGCCTTGGAGCCAGGGCCTGTAAATATGTAGCCGGCAGTGAAAGCTTTTCGCAAGTGAATAACAGACGACGCGAAAAAGGGCATCCATCGCCCACATGGCCCCAACTCCGGGGACCCCTCCAAACAGTCCCGTCGTCCACGAGTATCAACACCTACACGGCAACTAAAGGGCCAACGCAGGGCGCGAGCGGCGATAGGTGGTGTGCGTGCCCGTGACCTTGCTTGGACAACCATCGACATGCAACAGACGGCGAAACTTGCGTAGATGGACTCCTGTGATCTTTTGTTAGCCCAACCAAACATTTTACATAGTACGATGAAGCGTGCGAAATTATTTTGATAAGGCTTCCTTGTGGTGCGAAAGCTTGTATCTGGTCGTACGGCCCCTCAGTTGTCGCTGGGTCGAGGGGGCAGAGGAGCAGCAGCCAAAACAAAACCCTTACAACAGGACGGACGAGAAGAAACCACAACTCCGCTCGGAACCGAAAACCCTGGAAGCTGAGGCAAAGCTAGCTACACTCTCTAAGCACAGGTTGGGGAATGCCAACTGGAGAGGGAGGAAGGGGTGAACTAGGCGCCTCTTGCGATGACGATGCCGCCATGCACTCCGTCCTGGCATGAATAAGCCGACTGCCCAGCCGCTCTATCTAGCTGTTGCCTACATGTCACTGAAGCCGTGGATAACCTGCTCAGGCCGCACGTGTCTACCCGGCCGCACACCCCTAGGCACGTGTCTACCCGACCGCACACCCCTAGGCAGGGAAACGCGGGAAGGAGGTACGCGGGAGAGGGTGCGTGTGTGGGAAAGGAAAGGAACAGCCCCGCGGGCCAAGTTAACACGACGCACAAAAGCGATGGCGAGAACGCAGAGGCACCAGCCACGAGTGAAGCACAGGCAGGTGTTCCGGCTCTCTGATATCCCATTCCGCTGAAACCGACAGTAGTACGGCGACACCACCAGAGATAGGTCTTTCGCGTCTCTGAACACTGGAATTTTGGCGATTCCATCATTGGCTGTTACCTAGCCGTGCCAGATCAAGTTACAGATGGTCTAAGGCCACATTTTTATTTCATGGATGAAATACGGCATTTATTGCAACTACGGATCGATGTGAATGGTTTCAATCGTGCTACTGAACATCTTGTTTGTGCGAAAGCTTACGTCTGGTCGCGCAGGGTTTTGGTCGTGCATCGTGCCGCGTCCAAAAGTACATCTTCGTCCTTGGACTATGTTCATATACAGCAAGCGGCGTAGTGCTGAATATCTATATAACGGCTGAACTCGAGCAGGCTGGGTCCTGCAGGACCGTGTGCGCTGCTCTACATACGGCATGCACGTACGTACGCGGGCATGCCTGTATACAAGTGGTGGTGAGTGGTTGACCCCGGGCTGGCGTCAAAGAACACTTTTTGAAATCATAAATAAATTTGTATGACCCAGAGGTGGCATCATAGTCTGTCGTGCAGCGTGCACCCATCCTATGGGTGTAGTCGTCGTACGGTGTACGGCTCACACTGAAAACCGTAATTTTATTTCCTCTCTCAGCTACGCTCAGGAAAACCCCAACCCTAAGTTTGATTTTTATTTTAAATATATGTGACCGCAAATCTCCGTAAGCCTGCATAGATAGATTGGACTCATTATAAACACTTACATTAATACTTGCCAATTGAGACTTTAAACTTAGGGTGTAATGGAGGATGTTCTTAAGTTGTTATACACCACTCAAAAATGGTGTAGCCTCTCTGCTTACGGCAGACAGTACAAGGCGCCAAGACAGCTGGCGCCTTCTGGCGCCACGATCAGGGGCTGAAACACTCGGCATACCTGCTGGTGAATTACCCTACGCGTGAAAGAAACGACATCAAAAGGATGTGCTTTGTATGTGCTGATAAGATATACTCTTTGGGTATTGTAGTACGTAGTTGTCGCATGCAGTAGCGTTGCAAATCCGCGGACATTTTTATGTCGGTGTTGTCGTACACTTCTTTGAATCATGTTCCTGCATTAACGGAATTTTCCGCAGGCAATTGCTTGTAATACACATTGCCTTTGACACAGGTCTGACCAGAAACGCGCAGAAATGGCAAGCGGTTTTATTTGCTAGCTGGAACGGAGGGTATCACAAACTCCCCGCTTAGCCGCATCTACGAAGATATGAAAAACCTCTATCTAGATACCGATAAGGGTCCCCCCATTCTAGATATTTAGATGCAAGTAAAATGATATCCACAGCCAGCAGGTGCTTAACGGCATCTGAGGTCCGTTGATACCCTCCTAGATACACTATTCATCAGAAATATGACCAAACATTCCCTTCATGATTATGATACCTTTGTAATACACCTTTTCTACCCATACCCATAATCCCGTACCCCTTATCTTGTCGTACCTGTAACCCCGTTAAGCTTATAACCCATTCTCCGATCCCATCCCCCAAAAAGCTGCCCCGTTCTGCGACGTTACCGCACTCTGGTGGCTCCCCGACCCCCGCTTCCCAGGTCTGTCAGTCAGAATCACGTCGTCGCTGCCATCAAATCCGCTGAACAACATCCGCATCGTACCGCTGGCCAACGAAAGTAACTACCAGGAGAACGTGTTTCACCCGGAGTTTCTGGAGCTGCTGCAGGTCAGAGCCACGGCGCATACCACGGAGCGGCCAGGGTGTGTTAGACTCTGTGTCAGTGTGAATGCACACGTTTGCAGTTGCGTGCATGTGTGTGTGTGTGTGTGTGTGCGCGCGTGTGTATGTGTATGTGTGTGTGTCTATGTGCGCTGAACGGGAAAAGGAGGCTTGGGGCTGGGGCTATAAATGTCATGCAATTAACCTGCTCAGGGGAAGCCCAGGAAGTTTTCACAGCGTCCTGGTATGCTTAGAAAACAGCCACACTAACCCGCAGTCCCGCACCCACACTAACGCATAGGGCATCCCGCTGTTGCGCTTCTCAGCCTGGATGCGGGCATCATCGGATCCCACGAACGCACGGAACTCGCCACGTAGTTGGGCCGCGCGGACGACCCCACAACACAACTCACAGGCGAGTTGTTTCGGTTGTTTTCATGTTCGTAGGGCAACCAGGGTGTAATGATGTGTTCGTACAGCGGGCCCCACGCAGAATGCTATATATTGAACGGAGTGGCATAATCGGACATGTCACCTGATGCTATGCAGGATAAAAAATTATGCAGGATAAAAAACAAAAACACCCGGAATGAAACACCGTGGGAACAAATGAGGCAGCAACAGAACCAAATTGCACATTCCTCCAAAATACAATGGCATGTGGACTGCACAAAAGAGGAGGTATGGGGCCATGGCCAAGCCATGGGGACCCCTCCCCTTGGGCAGATCCATTTGTACCAGGGCTGCCTCACCGTGGGTAGCCTTAAAAGCTGCCCGAACCCCAAAAGAGATCGCTTAGGAGGGGCTTGTTGTTGCGCGTTAGGGATACATCCATACTCGGGATCTCCTGCACAAACAGCTCTTGAGCCACCGTGGATCCACCATGTGAAACGCCCTGCATCCACATGGCTGTATGTAGTTGCCTTCACCATTAGTCGACGAACATCTAGAAGCAATATCCCGGCGAACCTTCATCCTAACCGATTCAACCACCATCACCTCAAATTTTCCTGATGGATAGCAACGTCGCGTGATCATTCGCCATCCCAAGTGACCATTGCCGCGCGCGCACCCGCATGTTACCGGAATATCTGCCATCAGCAACGAATTTTAGACCCGTGATTTTCTTTGTGCACAGGGCTCGGCTATGCAATATCTAAATAACTCCTTGGCTCCAGCCGTGACGAGGGCCAAAAACAAGTACTCTTGTACGACAGAAACTGAAAGGCCTGGGGTAATGCCGCTTTGTTAAGTAGTTGGGATCGAACTGTCACGTAAAGTTCGTTTATCGCACCTCACAATATACGGTAGCCACGGGATTGCTAGGCTTAACCCTCTTTGGTCCGTTCAGTTTGTATCATTTAACGCAACGGGGTTTAAGCGGGCGAAAAGCAATTTATATCACCAGGAGAAGAAATAAAAATATTTAAAGTATTGAGTCAGGCTTTCACATGAACGGGGCAGAGAATAACGATCGATGTGTTTTATGATTGTTGAGCTACGGCGGCGATAGGAGATGCATCTGCCTTGCAAATCGCTAGTCAGCAACACATCCAACATGAAATCGTTCAGTGGCAAATTGTTAGTACCCATGAGTGATTTTATGTCATCCCACGCACTTCTGATGTTTACGAACTCGGGAAGAGCTCTTAAGGCCCGGACAAGCCAGGAGGCTCAAAGGACCAGGAGAGCGAGCATATTCGATCCCGCGCACGATCCCACGCACTGTCCAAATATGCGCAAGGTAATTGCTGTACGAAGTATCTTGAGTGTACCGCAGTAATTGCCGGTTTGAAACCCGGCCTCTGTAGCAAACACTTTTTCTCATATGATTACTACCGGGCATCCGGGTAATCCCAGAAGAAAGACGTGAAGGGAAAAACGCCCCAGGATGCCCGGTTAGGCACGATTTGCCATTGCTTCTTCTAAGAAAGTTTTCCGGTTTCAATGCTGCGAAAACATCACACGAATACATTTGAGTCTCTGTTATCTGCCTGCCTGCCTTGGTCACTATGGCTCGGCTTCTGACCAGCACGGTTCTTCTGGAACGCTTATGGGGCAGCCCTGTCTTATCTTCACCAGTTTTGGCAATTGTTTTATCTTCTTATTCTCCTGATGTTTCATTGCCGCAAACGTTACGCGTGGCATGGCTTAATGCCGCAGCCAGTAATTTGTTACGTGGTGCTGCAGCTTTTGATCTTACTGTGCCCTTGGAAAATGGAAGCAATGCCGAAATTCTCCGTCTCTTGATGGATCTGGCATCTACGGGTCACGGGGAAGAAGTCGAAATTACAGCAGTGGTTACTCTTCGACAGACGTGGGACAGAAGTTTTCAGCTACATGCTAAAATGTTACCGTGTTTCTTAGAAGACACAGTCAACAGCGGCGTTCGCTTAACTAACAGGGATGATGACTTGCGGACAGAGGTCTTCTCGTGCCTTCCATGGCTTGGTCGAGGAGCTCATCGGCAGGGCGCCCAAAAACGGAGAGCCGATGCGCGCTTAGCCAAGAGCCTGGAACCAACGTTGGATCACCGCACAAAATCGACCACCACCACAGCGTGCTTACCCTCGTTAATCCTCTTCTGTCGAGATGTCGTACCTATTCCCTGTTTAGGCCCGTGTAAGGGGATGGGGCTCACTAAGCCATCCGACCCGAGGGAGTCCCCTTTCGCTGCTGGGCCGCCGTCCTCCTCTGCGGCAGTGCTTACGCTGAATAACGGTCTATTAGGCGATTCCGCAGACTCGGAGCGCTGCTTTGTAGGGGACCCATCGTTTGGCCGCCTGGCGTTCATGGTGAGCCTTTCCTTAGTCGTACCATGCAGGTATTGCCTTCTATCCGTTGCAGTTGGAAATGCAGCTGAGCTCATATCTGCTGATTGTGATGTCTCGACTTCTGTCCGCGGTATATGCGCTGCTCGTTTTTGACTATGTGGAGGCAGGGGGGCCTCTGAGGCCTCAGACTACGGTTGCACTCACTCATGGCAAGAGCTCGGTAGCGGCTGCCAAATAAAGTGCAGCAATCGACATGCCTGAGACCCTGTGTAGTTTGTGCTCAATCACGCGCGGGTTCTATCGACCTTAGCCCCATCGGTCAGAAGGCTAGGGGAAAGGACCTACGTAGCTTAGTACAGGACTGTGACAATTGTACCGTTCTTCCCTTCCAGTCGTCGTTCGCTTTGTTGGTTGGAACCGCCCATACTATTCACAAATTGCACAAATTGAAGCAACAAACTATTTCCAAAGCACAAATTGAAGCAGCCCCAAGCCTGAATGCGCTTGAGGCACAACCATGCATGTCTTCATGTGCTGTGCGCAGATTAAATGGAACCTGCACTGGTCTGATGCCAGTCACGGGCCGCTGCTCCACCCGCTCTTATACCCACTTCCGTTCCATTGCATAAGTTGTCAAGGTCACTTGTTCGATTCCTGGTTTGCAATTCTGTGTTGTGACCTCTCGAAGCTGACTAGCTGCCCTCCATGCAATTTGATGAGCACTACTCCTATGGACAGTTTCTCCCCATAGCACGCAACGGGGTATTAACTACTTCGGTGCTTATGCTCTCCTCCGCTCTGAAACCATCATGCACGACCTCATGGGCTTTTTTTCTCTCTCCTCCAGGCTTTTCCAGGTGCCATCACCATGCTGGACACGGAGGATGGTAATGTGCTGTCGCAGAATCCCACCAGCCTTGCCATGTATGGTGACCTTACTTTAGCGATGTTGCGGCAAGGGACAATCGATGCAGTAGTGCAGTCTCCTGTTAATGACAATCACGATGCAGCCAGTGTGGCTGCGGCAGCCGGCACGACCATACCGCCACGCTCGGACATGAAATCACAACGACTGCAGCAGAAGCAGGAACGATACATGGTACAGCTGCTGCGGCGCCACAAACAGCGGTTCTTGGGGAAGCTGTTCTCCCAGGAGCCTTGGAAACTGGGGGACGTGGTGGCAGATGTGCTGGTCTCGGGTGGCATGTGGCAAGGTACGTACGTGTGGCATGTGCCTTATAAATCGAAACAGACATGCTTACTAGCCCTGTAGTAGTTGAGTGCCAAAAGGGCCCATCAAGATGCTGAGATGCTTTATGCACATTTTGTATCTGTGTGCCATACCATGTACGACTACAAGCCTGGTGACTGTAGTAAATCATATTTACCTTAGGAAATCTGGCCCACCAATGTACGTAGGTTAAGGGGTGTTACACTGTGGGCGACTCGCCCTGCAAAGATGAGCACCAGGGGCCCTGACCTGACCGAGGCATAGCGCAGGGGAGGGGCACGCGGCTTAGTTTAGGTGTACATGCAGTAAGCATGATACCTAACAATAACTAGCAGAATGTCGTGTGATGCATAGACAGATTGCAGTATGGGTGAGCCAACATTAAAGTCGCTCTGGTGCGTGGGGTGCTGTGGCCAGACACTGATGTATTATGATTCTAAGTGTTCAGAGCGAGTTCGAGACTCTGTTGTGTTGTATCTCTACCTGTTATATCCATTCGCCAACAGAGGCCCGATCAGAAGATGACCAGACTCATCAGTCATCCCTGATACTACCCATATGTAGATACAGCCCAGGATACTACATGCTGCAGCTGGACCTTGATTAGATGTGCCAAGTTTGCACCTGATTATTAGCCTGCTTCATTCCATGCTCTTTTTGACCCAAGTAAACAAATGCTTCTGAAATCCAAGTCTTGCATCGTTTATAAGATGACTGCTATAATGGCTTTACAGAGTAGTGCCTATTTGGTTGCGGTCAGGTGCACAAACAGCTAGGTAGGCCTCATGGTGCCAACAACCATGCAGGCCATCCACGCACCAACCTAACTATCTGCGTCCACTACAAAGAGCAAGTAGGAAGTATTTGACCCAAGAACATATATGTTTATGTGCGTATGTATATGTCTCGGTGTGCGCATCTCTTTGTCAGGTATCGTACGAATAAAGAACGACCTGGTTATCGGAGCTGCGATAGCCACAGCGGCTACGGCTACCATACCCCCACGGAAGCCAAGCATCCCTGGTGGTGGTGTTACACCGATCATCCCAACTGCTGCAGCTGCTGCTGCTGACATGGTACCTGCTCATCCGTTGGCACTGCAAATGCCACAGCTTGCTGTCATGATGGCAGCCACAGCCAGTATGGACACTAACGACAGTGCCGGCGGTGTATTGCTGACCTGCTGTCAAGGTCTGAATGACCGCAGACCCAAGGGGGCGGCAGTTGTAAAGCAGCTGCCATTGGAGGAAGTCACCACCACCACCGATGCCACGGTGGCTGTCATTGCTGATGAAGCTGACACTGCAGTGTCAGCAACAGTGAGCCCTGCAGGCAGCACCTTGGATCTGGCTTCACAGCAACAGCGGCTACCGATGGCACATACAAGCATGCTGCCCGGGTCCCGAACCATTAGCTCTGGTCTTGATGCCAGGGTTGCACAAGCGTGCTCACCACATGGCAATCGACGCTTGAAAGCTGGGAACTCAATGCGTTCTAGCAACAGCCTTCTTTCAAGTTTGCATGTCCTGCTTGAGAATCGTGGTGACGGCGGCCTTTCTTCTGCTGTGGTTCATCCCAGCTTAAGTCCGACCCAAAGCTACAGCCTTTTAACCACATCCATCACCGGCACTGGACTCACTGCACATAATGCCCATGGCGGCAATGTTGCATCATCGTTGGGCTTGGCACACAGGCCACCAGGCAATGATGTAATTGGTGCTGGAACCGCAAGCTCTGAGATCCGCCCTGCCGGATCGCAACCACCACCACCACCGCCTGTGGCGCCACTACTGCGTCCGCCACCACAGCCACAGCCACAGTCACTGCTGTCATTGGCATCGGAGTCGCACCGTAGCATCGGGGAAATGAGCTTTGGTGGCAGCACCAGCACCATGATGGCGGCATACAGCAGTGCATTTGATGTGCTGAGCACTTCCACTTGGCAGGTATGTGTGCGTGTGCTGTTGTATGTGTTGTACCAATGCATAAACTCCTACGTTCGGAGAATCACCTAGATGATGATTGATACAGATTTATCCACATACAGATACAGTAACCGTGTACGGGATTATACAGCCATAGCCGTAACCATGTACTGTACTGTACGTTGCCGTATTAATGTAAGGAATAACTATATGTACCGCTGTACGGTGACCGCCTTTGTATTAAACAATCTGTTATAGAGAAATGCCTTTTAGAAATATTAGTAGTAGTGATATAGTCTGTTACACTGCCCATGTCCCTGCCTCTGCCCCTGCAGGTGGCATTCCGACGTCCTGGAGCTTCTGCAAAGTCCGTTGGCAGCTCTGTACTGCCTGCTGCCCCGACCAACTTGTCGGAGAGTGTTTATGGTAACACGGCAAACTGCCTACGTGCTACAATTAACTCGGTTATTTCAACCAATCAACTGGGCGAACTAGAGCCAAAGAGGCCGGCTGCAACCGTGCCACGTTTGGGCAACGGATCTGTCGCCAAGGTCACGGGTACGGCGTCCCGTACGCTCGCCGCGAAGCCTGGTCTTAGAATTGAAAGAGGGCTGTCGTATACGGCGACGGATGCCAGTCAGTCATCGGATGACACGGTTTCAAAGAACGAACACAGCAACCGCGACATGGCACAGCAGGTGAAGAAATGAAGCATCCATACCTTTTATCACGTATTCGGATGCAAGGGGCCTTGAGGGGTTGGAGGAAAGTAACTGTAATGTTCGTAATAAACCGAGATAGCTGTCATCCTTGTGGTTGCCTGATGAAGAAAATCGGGCTTGATTGGAACAGCAGGGGATCGATGCAAATTGGAACGATGAAGCAACGACTAAGCGTGTGCTCTCGGCTGGGCTAGATGGATTGAACCGAAATTCGGGAAGGGACGTGTCGGGAAACAGATATTTCATGTTGCATGCTCCAGTCGATTTAACTTTCATGGCTGGCATGCTGTATTATTAAGGGGTGTTACACTGTGGGCGACTCGCCCTGCAAAGACGAGCACCGGGGGTCCTGACCAGACCGAGCCACAGCACAGGGGAGGGGCACGTGGCTTTGTCTGTCTGTTCTGATGTAAGTATGTATGTATGTATGGCGTATGTTAATGGACGCATGATTGCCCTGATCAGATATTGTAGAACGTAGGATTATTGTGTTATCGAACTCTGCACGCTGCCATGCATTGCATATGTACCCAGCTGTATGTCCCGTTCCCTTCTCCCGCTTCCCTCAGGCCAAAAATCGGATGGCGCCAAAGGCCTGGTCGATGCTTTTCCGACGCGGTGGTGGCACCCATGGCGGCAGCAGTGTTCGTGATGTCACTGCTGCTTGCACTGCTCGCAGAAGTACTTGTACTACTGGGTTCGCTGATCGTGGTGCTGATGGTGACAATTCGGAAACGGGAATTTGTGCGCCGCTGCGCGCCCATAGCATGTATGATTCCAGTTCATCACGGTCGATGGTCAAGCAAATTACTGCCCATGGCTCCAGCCTGAACCTGCCTACAGCTGCCAGTATCGCACGGCAACAGACCAACAGCATCACGTCATTTCCAGCACCACAATCACCTCCCATATCTAGCGTTGGTGGTGCGGTGGTTCCGGTGATTCAGTCGAAGAGCGTGTCAGAACGCCCACCGTCCCGTGTACTGGCCTTTGCTGCTAGCCTTCGCGGCTCCCAAATGGCGGCGGCGGCAGCGGCAGGGCTTCTACAGACACAGTCAACTAGTTCGATGAGAATGGGCGGCATGTCAGCAACTCCGGCGGCATTTAGCCTGGCACGTGGCTCCTCAGCATTATCAGGCTTTGCTATGGCATCCACGTCACCGTGCCCGGTTGCGGATGCAGGCGCGATCCTTTCTGGTGCTAGCATTGGCAATCCCGTTGGACACAGCAAGGGTAGTATGTGCTTCTCGCGCACATGCATAGGTTCCCTGACAGCAGATGACAATAAAGAGGTAAACGGTACAGGTTGAGCGTACTTCTTTCGATGTTCTGTTTGTTCATGATTAATATAATGTGTTTTCCTCCTTGCAAGTTAGGCACCGCTTTGCTTTCATTCCTGACTCCGTTAACCTCACTCAAATAAAAAAGGAAGCACCTCATTCAAAATAAAGAAGCAATCATGTACGTATGTAAGGATTTGTTCATGGTTACTGGCCATGCATGACTAGTAAATGATGATGGGACCAAGCACCGTGCGTTCCCAATCTGCTCTGTGCTCCATCAGGACTCAAAACCACCTGGGCCTGTGCTCCAGCTGGATGATCCCCTCCAAGGTGTAGCCCCCGCCAAACCTGACTCACATCCAGTCAAATTACCACGAGATGGCAAGTCAGCATTGAAGGCCATGTCATCCTGCATGCTACTGGACCACATGCTTTCTAAGGGCAGTGCATCCCTGCCTTCACCAGCCGCATTTTTCTTAGCAATTCGCGGCAGCAGTACTGCTGCCACTGCTGCTGCCACTGCTGCTGCTACTGCTGGTGCTACTACTGCTGGTGCTACTGCTGCTGCTACTGCTGCTGCCACTGCTGCTACTGCTGCTGCCACTGCTGCTGCCACTGCTGCTGCCACTGCTGCTGCTGCCACTGCTGCTGCTGCCACTGCTGCTGCCACTGCTGCTGCTACTGCTGCTGCCATCAGTGGTGGTGGCAAGGGCAGAAGGCTCGGTGTGCGTGGCACTAACAGCTTAAGTATGACATCTGCCATACTGATGCAGCAACCGTTGGGCACCGCTCAGTGCATGCTCACACTTCCATCTAGCAGCCATGGCAGCCGACGTGTATTACAGAGCCGCTGTACCATCCCCGGTGATACCAGTGCCATCACCACGGCTACCACAATTGCCGCTCCCATGTTTGATGGTGTCATGGCCACAGCACGATCCATAGAGCTCATGACCTCCACAGACATCACCCACGGCCTGTCACCTTGGCTAGAGGAAGGCAGTTGCACCACACCGGCAGGGGGATCACTGTTCAATGTGAGCGGGGGCCCCTGCATCATGCGCACACATAGCATCGGTGCTTTTTCCGGTGGTGGTTTGGTCGGGGATGGCAGCATCGGAACTGTTGGCTGCTTGGGTGGCGGCGGCGGCGGGGCGGGCGTAGATCTGCCGGTGGTCGAGGAGGCGGAGGGCTCAGCAGCGGGATCCGGATCTGGAACTGAAGCTGGGATCGACCATCACATTGTTCAGGACAATGGTGCCAGGCACCGTGGTGGCAATCGTATTGACAAGGGAGATGCAGGCGCTGTGAAACTCCAACAGCTATGTGGCAACAGCCAGGGCATGTTTGCTGCCCCAAGACCACTTGACACTACGATACCACCAGTGACGGTGGAGGGCGCCAGTGCTGGTGCTGGTGCTGGTGTCTGTTTGATGGTTTCCAAGACCACTGCCGAGGCGAACGTTACGGCCGGTGCTGCTGGCGCCAGTGCTGGCGCTGTAGTCCCCGGCGGCGAGGCGGAGTTATCTTCCGAGTGTTGGCACGAGGTGGTTGCTGTTGGCGTCGTGGACCCGGCCAGTGGTCGCCGTGGGGTGGTGGTGATGCAGCGTGATGTGACCGCCAAGGTGGTGGCGGAGAGACACGTCGCACAGGTGTCGGAGACGGAACACCGGCTGCTGGAACAGATCTTCCCAAGACACGGTGAGTTAATGGCTGCTGCCGTTACTGGGTAGGCGCCTTTTCTGCGTGTGACTCCGGTGGCCAGTTCGTTCATGGCTCATGGGGGGTAGGGATGGAGGATGCAGGGTCATGTTGGGAATGCTGCAAACAAGACAACGGGCGGCAAGTGGGTTGCAAGAGGTATCTATCACACAGCAGGGTGATAACTTAGTGCGTGGATATGATTGGAAAGATATACATATTTTTCATGGATAGTACTTTTTCATGCACACTGATTTTCCCTTCTCCTGCATCTGCAACCTCACCTCCTCTGCATCTGCAACCTCACCTCCTCTGCATCTGCAACCTTACCGGCCCACAGTCCTGCAATACATGACCGAACAAGGGCCACCAGCAGGTTTTGGAGGGCATGAAGTATTAGATGAAAACTGGCGGCCATATGTACGGGACTGTACTAACCTGGCGACCTTGCATAAGACGGTGCGGGTTGTAGGCTTAGGGTTGTGGGGTTGCAAGGGCACTTAGGTGGGTGTGAGCTTGTCACTTGGTGCATTTTTACGTGCCCTTCCTTGCTTTACGTGCATGGCAAAAAGGACGACGACGGGGGTGTATAATATAAGAGCTGTGTCTGTGCGGCATGCTCTGTCTGGATTGAGAAATAACGGGTTTTAAAGGACTAGCTGCCGCTGGATGGAAAGGCCTGCCGAGATGCTGGTGGTGTATTTTTAGCACCATACGTTGATGTGCATGTGTGCATACAGTATGGCTTGTTCAGCGCTGGCGTGCGTGTTGTGCCTATATGGTGAAAGTGTAGGGTTAAAAAAATAACGCTGAATTCGTCCGACAATGTCGAACAAGCAGACAGGGTACATACGTTATACACGCTATGGCTGCATGTGTGCATAACACATATATCACCATGCTGTATATATCACCAGCAGTCCAGTTGCCGTACTGGTTTATTTATTAATCCATATTTCCTGAGTTGGGTGCGTGAGGAAAGATCGCTCTTATAGACTGATCGTTTCACTGCCCGAGCCATGCTTACATATTCCCATACCCCCATCTTCATTCCCTCCACCATTCCTGTTGCCCGGCAGGTTACTCTGCTGTTTGCAGATATACCTGGTGGGTGGGTGGGTCTCTTGCTGGGCAGGCTGGGTGGGTCTGCATGAACTACGTTCAGGGGCTACTGTCATGCATTCAGCACCAACGGGCAAAGAATTGGCACCTCGCAAACATCTCTATCTGTTGTACACTATGTATGCTTGCTGCTGCATTTTACTTGCAGAATTTCGGCCAATATATGAGGAGCATCCTCCTCATGTGGCCATGACCCTGCTCCACCGCATCTTTGCAGCGTTCGACTCCCTGTTAGATGATTACGGCGTATTCAAGGTGAGGATGGGGAGTGTCTATGATGATGACCCCGCCGAATTGCCGTGAGGTGGGCTAGCGTAGGGTCCCGGGATGTGTACATGTACGCACGCAGGCAAGCATTAATGCCCTTCACGTAAAGAAGGATACCTCCTCATGCGCTGATAGGGCACAGGGGTTGATGCCTGGCAGCTGGACGGCCCTAAGTAACTTGTAGTAGAACCCTGCGATTGCAAGCTCGTTGCTACGGGTAGTGGTCCATACATACCTGCATTCCTACTGTGCGTGGGAGGCAGGGTGTACTGCTACTGCGTGGGAGGCAGGGTGTACTGCTACTGCGTGGGAGGCAGGGTGTACTGCTGCGGAATGCTCTATCCTGTAGGATCTGTAGCTCAGCGTGCAAGAGTGCTGGGGTGCGAATTATTCCCTTGCTACATGTATGCATGCCGTATGCCCCGGCCCCGGCCTCTAATATTATATGAGCGAAGCTTTTTCCTCACACACACACATCAGTTTGTTTCTAAAGCTAAATTGTTACCCTCCGGGTCTGCTGCCTAAATATTATTAACAAGGTTGAGACCATCGGGGACTGCTATGTTGTTGCTGGAGGGCTCATCCAAGAGGACGAGGATGGCATGGCGACAGTGCAGGGGGGATGTCACGTGGACCCCGCACATGCAGAAAAAGTATTTGCATTTGCAAAGGTAGGATGATGGCCCCTACATGGTGTGACATATCGTGCACGTGTGACATATACCACGGGGCCTGACACTGCCAGCCGGGACAGCAAACCTTGCCCATTTGGGAGACCTACCGCTGAAGCACATCTATTCTCATCTGAGGGGGGATACATATATACCAGCTTATAAATCAGCTCAATTACTTCGTTCAAATAATCTCTGCGTGGTTTCCTTGTTTAGCACCGTGCTTCTGTAGCGTTCATCTGCGTGAATTACCACTAGTGTGCATGTACCAGTAACATCATCAGTGCATGCCTAAATGACGAATAATAAGCGGCATCGATCTCAAGAAACATGCATGACACTAATTCCGTCAGCTTCATTCCGTGTTTGTTTTGTTTTTAGCCGATGCTAAAAACCCCTAGCTTGCTATGTGGCAATGCAGTGAGGGTAGTTAGCCCTCCCTGTTCATCCCTGTGCGTGTGTTGGTCACCTCGCAAATAAACACAGTGTCTGTCAAATTTCCTGCAGTGTCTGCCACACTGCTTCCTAGCTTCCCGCAACTCCAACCAACTCCACCCTCCATTCTTCATATCCCTAGGCAATGCTGCATGCCGCTTCCAGCATCCAACTGCCCACTTCTGGCTCACCGCCGGTACGGGTCCGTGTGGGTATCCACAGCGGGCCCGTGGTCAGTGGAGTTGTGGGCACCCGCATGCCCCGATTCTGCCTCTTCGGAGACACCGTAAACACGGGTGAGTAGTTGCGCGTACGTTGCTTGAGTACGCCAACGCCTGGAAGAACTTTTACATGCATCCTTTTTTTACGAACTTTTGTTACTGACTGTGTGGCTAGAAACCATCTAAGGATATATAGTTACGCGTTAGTTGTATGCGGATATACTGCTGCGCTGCCCTGATGCGGGTCGCTGATTTAAAGCCGTTACTTTTCATTCCAAGGAAATGAGTGATGAAGGATCGCAACTCTGCCTTCCTGGGAGTGTCGATCGGATCGAACGATTGCTGCATCCATTGCTGATCCCAAAGTATGTATCTCTTAGCCTGCTGACAATAATTACCAACACCGCCGTTTCCTTCCTTCCACTCTGCCTTGGCTATATGTACGCATTCTCACTACCGCATGCTGCATACCACGACTACCACGACTACCACGACTACCACGACTACCACGACTACCACGACTACCACGACTACCACGACTACTACTGCCACAGCAAGTCGCATGGAGAGCACCAGCATGCCGGGCGCTATCCACGCTTCGGACCAGTGCTACCAACTCCTCAGACACCATTCGGGCTGGAAAGGCACCGGAGGTGTCCAGGTGTGGAAGTGCATACGGTGGTAATCAATGTATTTGGCTTTTTACTCATTTGTACTTCGGCTGTTCGCTTACGAGGACCCCTCATGTATGCCTGGCTCGCGCGCGGACTAGTATGTATAAATCCCAATGAATGAAGTAAACCCTTTAAGTATGCTATTGAAACACCAAAAAATATAATGACTAGATAGATATGTTAGGCAGGAATGGTGGTGCTTCTGATACGCCCAGCAGCAGCTTATATAAATTCTGGGGATATCATCGTCCGGGGCTTTACAAGCTTACTTGCCTGAATGCTGCCCCCTATCTACACACGGTGCTACTGAAACAATACTTGTGTCCGCGCGCCTCTCATCAGGTCAAGGGCAAGGGCCTTATGCACACACACTTGTGGACTCCCCCGCCGTTCGTGGCGGCAGTAGCGACGACAGCAGCTGCAACTGCCGCCCCGAAGAAGCGCTCTCGTGCCTCATCAGCAACGGTGGTTGCAGCAGCAGCTGCTGCTTCTGCGTCGGCTGACATTACGACCAACAAGAATGGCCGTCAGCAGGGGAAAAAGGATTCACATCCATCATAAGGCTCTTTCCCTACATGTGTGTGTGGGGGGGCGACCAATAGTACACGTGTATGTGCGTGTTCCTCAATTGCGTGGAAGTAACGCTGCGTGGTACCCCTGCCTGCTGCCTGCTGCCTGCTGGCGGGCCTTGACCAACATATGACGACCGACAAACTACTGTTATTTGGTCCGCATTATCAGCAGGCAGGTAGGGGTTCGACAGTATATATGCGCTATATGGCTAGATAGGCTATATCTGCTATAGTGTAGTAGTCGTAGATATATGTACGGCACACGCTATCACAATATAAGGTGCACGAAGCTCCCTGCTGTCAACATCTCGAGAGGCCTTTTCGGCACTCAACTACTACATATAGTTATCTACTCCGCCGCATATATAGTTTGGTATCAATATCTGATGATCGGAATTTGGACAAACGTCCCCTGCTGATGACTATATGTCTATTCGGCCAGATTGCAACTAACCTGGAGAACTGACTGCGGGCCTGCTGATGAACTAGTTGTGCATCCGGTCAATTAGGATCTGCGGTTTAGCTTATTAACCAAAAGGATCAATACCTGAAAACCCTTTAGGAAAGGTTATATCAATACATGCTGGGACTCCGCTGCAGAATGTGTGGTGTGGTAGCTTGTGTTTCTTGTTACCGAAATTGATGTGGTTGATGCTGATTAGCGGCGAGAAGATATGTTTAATAAGGTGCTGAGTGAATACTTTGCTAAAACTCGGAGAGAGTGATGAGAGAGTGCATGCAGTACATCCATGGAAGCTAGCTAGCTAGCTAGCTCGACTGCAGCGATCATGTACGGCAGCAATGTTTGCCGCATCAATCAATCAAACAATAATCGACGCATGAGGTAACGGATGGGACAACGAAGGGATGAGGATACGCTTGTTGATTGCTGAAACCTGCTCCACAATGGGGGGCAAGCAAGCCAGCAGGACTTGCTTCATTGTCTATACCCTGGATTGTCCGGGTTCTGTGCGTATTGCTTAATGGCCTGGAGCGGATTCCGTGGCCCCGCCGCCTGCTGCATGGCGCATGATGCGGCATCGACGAAAAGTGCCCTCGCCCAGCAATGAGTGCGCGCGACCAGCAGGTTTGACTTGCTAGGTACGTAGTAATGTGCGTGTTCGGCAATATTTATGCATCGCGTGTATTCGGCGTTGAAAGTTGACGTCTTCATTGAAATTATTGCGCATGTATATGTGCGTAGTAGTAAGGAACGTCACAATGGGACTTATGCGGTAACTGTTTGTAAGGGGCCGGCTAGCACCTACTGTTGTAGGTATCCTAAGGGCGGGGTCAGCTGATTATGAACCCCCTTAGGAGATCGCCCCATTGATCGCCCCACTGATCGCCCGACTGATTGCTCTTCCTAATTCTTCCATGTCGAGCGAGCCTGGCATGTATGTCTCGCTCCCCTCCTGCAGCTGTGCGCTCGCTTGTCCAGTTGCCTAAGCCCGGTTCGGCCTCTGCGAATGGCGCTAGGCTCTGGCTATTTTATTACATTAATTATTGCTGGGTTACGTACCTAGCTGGTTAGCTAGCTGTGTTATTGAGATTGGCTGCTGGCTGCTGGGTGGCGTATAAGCATGTATCTATATATTGCACTCGCTCGACATCTCGTCCGGTAACGGAAGTTAATTAAAAAGCCAACTAATCAATTTGTTGACCAACACGTTGGGTGAGGTGTGCATGCGGCGGCAGTTTCGTCCAGGTTTGTCAGGCCTCATTGCCTGTCTTACCATAAGCATGCAAGATTGCCTGCTGCTGGGCCGGCTTTTCCCGGCGTGTCTCACACACGCACAGCAGCTGTCCGTCTAGCTCTCCTTGCTCCCTGAGAACTGCCAGTTAAAAGAATTGCTGGCGGCTGTAGTTCTTGTCGTTGTGTTGCTGGATGGGTAAGTGTAGGTACGTACCTGCCTGCTGGTATGCAGGGCCCCTGGATGACACGGATTTTGTGGAAAGGCAGGCTAGGTGGTGTGTAGGATGCGGGGATGCGGGATGGATGCAACGGGGCAAATGTACTCGAACCTTTCGCAGCACATCGCCTATCGCCCAACATGGAATAATTTATTGACTCATGCCTTATTGTACCTGCTTTTTGAGCAGGTCAGGCGTTGCTTTATTTTGCCGGGATGGATACATGCAATGTGTGCAAAACAAAACATTTCATGCATGCAGCGGGCACTTGCTCGCGTGCACACGGCAGCGACAATTTTGTCCGCGTAGGATGAAGTCTTGCTTGCGGGGTGATGGTCGTACCAGTCGTCGTCATGGATGGCGTATGTAGACGTAATGTGTATCGATAATACCGTGCGTCCTGGGTTGTGACAGCCACCGTGATGAGGGCTTCTGTATGCAGCGTGATTGCCTAACATACCTACATACTACTCCCTTGCGCTGGTCATCCGATGATGAGTGTATGTACTGGCTGGCAAGCAGCTGATGAAGTTATTCATAAACCCTAGATTATAAGTTGTTGCTGCAACCAGCAGTCAACCAAAATGCCTTTGATTATGTGTGTTTTTAATTTGAAGTCGGGACAGCTCACTCGTGTGACATCTGATAGCATGCGTATGTTGTACATAATAAGGATAGATATGGCATCGTGGGTACGCAGTTTCCAAAGATACTGTCTCGTCTGCTGGCCACCTTTCCGATCGTGAGGTCCTATGATTGCGTACGTAGTGGTGAGTGGTAGTTGGGTGATAGTTGTGCATAGCGGCTACCCTGCCTGGACATGTGCATATTCTCAGCTTCGTACATAAATATTGCCATATATGTGTAATGGATGTAATGCTCATCTTATCTCGTGAATCACGGATCCACACGCGGCAAGCTTGTCCTTACTCGTCGATATATTACTATTTGGTTTTGTGTTCTCAAAGACATAGGTTCATTCTGTTGTTCTCGGTGTGACAGGGTGGTATTCCTCACCATGCTTATTCATGCAAATAGCTTACTCGTGACAGACGAGGGATCTTACCATTTCCATTATCTTATACACCATTATATTTTCACCTTAGTGTGCCGTCTCGGCAGGTAGATGTTGTACACGAAACAAGCGCCCACACGGGCTAGACGTGTGGGCGGAAAGCTATCAAAGCGGCCTATCCGGAGGTGCGGAATGAATTCACCAGCAGGTAGGAAGCATGTTCCTTTTGTGGACATGTGTGTGTGGGGGGGGGGGAATGAGAGCAACTGTGGGTTTTACGGAGGGTAAAATCAATATGCGCAGGGAGCCATGAGGTGAAGTGAATGGTTTTCCTCTGTCCCTTGGCACTTGGGTCTTGGGCCAACCAAATGGTGTTGGAGCGAGCTGTGGCCGCAGTTGGATGGTTGCTCCTTGGCAGGAGGGCTCATTTTAGGGCCTTGCTGTTGCTTGCTCGTGTGCTATGTGTAGTATTTCTACGCATCCAATGCGACGAAGCAAGTCCAACACGCGCAGGTGAGGAAGCCTGGTGACACGAGCCACGCACCGGTAGGCAGCTAGGCACGGAATCTCGATTATTCCTACATATGGTTATGTCGATCAGGTGAAGTCGATCTATGCTGTAAAAACCAGGGGGCGCTTTCATGAGAGCAGTGTTCCCACCTGAACAGGTTATGGTGCACTTCGTATCTTTGTTGCATCCACGTGGAACACAGTCTGGCTGGAGTCCTTTAACAGTCCAGTTGGGCTCTCAGGATGCTTGTTGACTCATGCTAGGTACCTTCATCAACGTGCTATACCTCCCCCCGTCTATCGTTAGGATGCCATCGGCGTGCAGGCCTGAAAGTTCACTGCCAGGCCTGTGTTCCGGTGACATCTCAGTGACGAAGGACGGGGGGCTGCCAAGGTTAGTTCATCTCACGCAGCAGGACTGCTGACCCACGTGGGATGGGTGCAGCTGCGGGATTGGGGCCAGTGTCCAGCAGCGAGCAGGGTCCCTCACACTGACCCTGTAGTAGTTGAGTGCTGAAAAGGCCTCTCAAGATGATGACACGGTGCTTCTATTGTGATCGTGTGTGCCGTACAAGTACGACTACTACAGACCCTGTGACACGGCACATGAGCTACACAGCCCGTGGTGGTGATGCAGCTGGTTACCTACCCCCTGCCTTGCAATGAGGCATGCTGAGGACTGCAGCCCATGGGCCTGGCTAAGAGAGATTTTCACTCGTGACTTGAACACGCACACTGCGTACTGGGTGAGTTGCAGCAGGTTCACATGTTGCCGTGCGTGGCTTGACCAGTAGCATTAAATCTCAGCTCAGAGCCTTCGGTGGGGAGGGGCCATAACAGCCTTCAAGGGCGACGGCAGCAAGCTTGGATGCAATGACAGGCTTATCATGCGCGATGGAAATCAGTGTTGGGAAGGTGTAAGTACTGCCTTTCACACATGCAAGTGCGTGGTGCAGGCAATGTGGCAACGGGTCGGACGTGGGGGTGGGGACTGGGGGGTGTCCCTCCATCCATGCGGCGTGCAGCGTGCAGGGGTGCGGCCGGGTAGACACGTGCGACCTGAGCAGGTTATCCACGGCTTCAGTGACACGTAGGCAACAGCTAGGGCGGTTGGGCCGTCGGCTTATTCATGGCAGGACGGAATGCACAGTGATGTCTTCACCATTTACAAGCCCGTCTTCTCCGGTTAGCACTTCCCAGGGGACAGATGAACTTAGTGTAGGTAGCTAGCTGGGAGATTTTTGCCTTCGCGAGCGAGGTGTTCAAGGGTGTTCATGGTCGAGGTTATCTGTTGTAAGCTTCATTGACGGTTTCTCTGCACCCAGCGACAAGGGCTATGCAGACCGAAATTTGACATAGCATTATGTTTGGTCTATTTTAAATCCCTGGAAAAAACAAAATTTCCATACGCGTACAACGGCCTCTATTCCTAATCCACACGCCATGTCCACGGCAATCCAGTGCTGTTGACATATGCGACCAAACCCGTCCAAGCTTTTACAAATGTAAACATTACCGTATGGTGCCGTTGAACGGAATGGAAAATGTAACGTTAAATCCGATTCCGTCCTGTAACCACATAGTTGTGACCCCGAAATTCTCCTAATTGGCTAAGATACATACAAGCTGAAATGGCAGCCAGGGATGGTGCCGTAAGTCGCGCCTGCGTGGCCGCAAACCACAAAACCTAGCATCCACGCAAAAGTAGCATCGTATGAGCGTGTGGTTAATTAAGAATAAAGATCTGAATGCGCGCAATAATGACTCATGTGCAAAGAGTGGGGTCCGCCGGAGTGACTCCTAGTGGCTCGACACCGACAGCATCAAATTCGGGCGTTCTTGACGAAATTAAATCCTAACACTTCCCTTAATAAACATTCATTACTTAAAGCTGTTGCATTTCTGATGGATGTATGCGAACCGTCATCGAAATTTATTAGGCGATACTTTTCGTTAATGATTATAACTTCGTCGTTTCTTGAAACATCTAGACATATTTAGTCTATGCATCTCGCTATATTTATTAATTTTACAGTTACTCTTGAAACGCTTATGAAAAATAGACGTTTGTATTGGGTACGGTGGTTACGTATAGCTTTGCTTTTGCCACCTTACGTCAGCACTGTATTGCAAAGCTCTCAGGCATTCGGCTTGAAAATGATGAAATTTGTTGCGGGTTGCAGTTAACGAGCTTGTGTACTTGTCCGACGCCCTGTATTAGAGTAGGGGTAACCAAAACGTCTTTTAGCAGACCGGGAACCTGAATAACGCAATCTGAGAAATTTTTGAATGCTTCTAAGTAAAGTGGTGGTTGACGTATTTAGGTTGACGACAGCGCAACCGTGGGGAGCAGCGTAGGCGATGCTCACTAACAGACGCCTATTACAACAGCAATGGGGTGGATCGCATGTGCCCATTATGGTTGCTTCTGTGGACCGGGCGGCCCTTGTTCACGCCAATGGCGCCGAAGTTGTATTGGCCTGGTGTAATGACGCAATGCTTCGGCTAGCGGACAGGAAACCCCACGATGAGCAGGATAGCCTGTGTGTCATTCTGGACTCTAATCCTCGTCTACGCTCTCGTGTACGCGACTTGTTAGACCAAATGGCAAAAGGTGTTGAAGTTGTGGCCCACGTGATGGAGTGCTCGCTGACAAGCCAGGAAATCTCAGGTTCATTACGCAACGAAGCGCTGTCTGTTCGCATTATACCGTTCTATCTAGAGGTTTCTTCTTCTAGTGAAACGATTTCCAGGGACTCGGTCCGATGTGGCTGGAATACGCTTCTCCCCACTTGCTTTCGCCGACCTGCGCGCTCCATCTTGAAGTACGAGTCCTTCTGTGGACTAGAAAATGGGATAACGCAGCAGCCCGCGCTACTATTGCAATGCCAACCCCGCTCTCAGACATTTCCCTTCCAGCCGAGCTTTTCCCGCCCGCACGGACCCGTGATACCCCGCGGCCTACCGCCTTTCCGCACGGCAAATCCACCTCTTGCGGCCCTCGGTGTCCCTGACATTGGCGAGAAGCCTCCGCCACCACCACAGCAACCACCCCACGACGCGCGCATATCCTTCTCTCCGCTGCTGGGTGGCTCCACATACTGCGGCAATCGGTCAACAATGGGTGCGGCTATCAACAGGGCTCCTTCCACCATCGCTACAGACTTCGGCCTCACGCGACAGTTCACCTTCCCCTCCACCATCGGGCGGCAATTGACCCATCTGAGGAACTCCACAGCTGGCCGCCTCCTCACATCCTTTGGCGCCGCGAATATGTCCTTACGCGGTGCCGGTGGCGGAGACGTCGACATTGAGGGCCGCAGTCTTCGGGAGCGACGGAACAGCCTGGCGTTAGCGTCAGTGCCGATCGCTGTCACAATCTTCGCGCTGCCAAGCGGTGCAGTGCTGCACCAGAACGCTGCGAGGTAGAGAGCGGGGTGTTGCATGGGGGCTGAGGAAGGCAAGCCGAGGGGAAAGCAAATGGCGGAGCCTAAGTGCCGAATAGGTCGGGGAATGGAAGGGGACGTTCATCGCTTTAAGCGGGAAGGGGAGAGGGGGGGGAGAGGGAGGGAAGAAAGAGAGACAGGTAGAGGGAGGAGAGAGAGAGAGAAGGGGCGGGCCCGAAGAAGGAAGGGAAAGAGAGAGAGAGCAAGAGAGGAAAGAATCCCTCCCCCTCTTCCCTCTCCCCCCTCCTTCCCCCTAACCCTCGTCCCTCCCTCCTCTTCCTCCAGACGCCCCCCTCCTATCCCTCCCTCCCTACTCCCTCTAAAGACTCGCTTCCCTCCCTCCATCCCCCTTCCCTCCCTCCTTCCCTCCCTCCTCCTACCCCTTCCTCCTTCCCTCCCTCCCCTCCCTCCTCCCTCCCTCCTTCCCTCCTTCCCTCCCCCTCCTTCCCTCCCTCCCGGTCGGCTACGTTTCATTCCCACTTACTGACCACCTTGCTGCTCACCACGCAGCCTGGAATACTACGGCGACCGCACCTCCCAGGCTCTGCTGCCAACGACCACACAGCCCACCGTAACCACCACCTACGGCACAGCGACCACCAACGCCGTTGCCGCCATCAATAACAATAACGGCGCGGACATCGCGGGCCAGGTTCCCCTGCGTGCCTTGCTCGAGACAATCTGTTCGGATGAGCGCGAGTTCGACACCAAACTTGGCGGTGGCGGCGACGAGGTGGGCAAGGCAGCTCCCTTGGCCTCGGCCACGCTGACGATTGGGACCCGTGGGCCAGCGACCTTGCGTGTCAGCCGTGGCGTTGGTTTATGCTCCGAAGCCAACGATCCTAAGGCGTTGGAGCCACAGCTTGACGCGGATCTGGAGGTCAGTACCGATGTACGACAGTTGAAGGTATCGAACAGTGTGCATTTGCCGCTTCCAGCTCAAAAATCGGGCGTGGGCGAGGCCGCGGGCGAGGTGGTGGGGGACGGTGGCGTTGCACGGCATGGGTGCCCAATCAAGGACAGCGGTGTGGGCAGTTGTGGTGGACCCGCGGGGGATGCGATGATCAGAGCTGGCGGAGGTAGCGGCGAAGGCTGCGACTGGCATGCGGGGGACTTCGGCAGCGCTGTCAGCGGCGGCGGTGGCGGCGGCGACGCAGCGGCGGTGGCCGTGGCCGCGAAAAGAGCGATGGCAGCGGCACGTACGAACGTATCGGTTGACTGCGGAGCCTCTGTGGTGGTCGTGGAGATGGATGTCTTGCGGCAGTTATTTTCGTACGACTACGGGAAATTGGAGCGAATGCTGGCCGCGCTTACTAACGAAGGGGACGTGTGGCAGGGTACGTCATGTGTTTCGATATTTGCCATTACGTGGAGTGGATCCATTTAAAGTGGATCCAAAGTGGATCCAGAAAAGGGGACAGTCACGGTGCATATTAGGATTGATTCGTACCCTGAGATTTATATTTGCTCACTTTCTCACTCGTGTGCATCTATTAAGTACCGTACGTTTTTAGTTCCGTAGTCAGTGTTCTCACTGACGACGAAAGCCACGAGCTTCTAACATGCTTATGAGACGCGCAAACTTTTCTACGGCGTGTCGTACCTGGCCTGGTAACAACCTGGCCTGGAACACTCACACACATATCCTAGTTAGTTAGTTAGTTGGCTAGACGATTATAGTAATTTAATTAATATACGTAATATAATTCATTTAACGTTTTTGCTTTTGCCCGATTCGATTGTCATTCACCACGTTAACACACACACACACACACATACACATACACATACACACACACATACACACACACACATACACACACACACATACACACACATACACACACACACACATACACACACATACACACATACACACACACACACACACACACACACACACACACGTGCACACATACAGACTAACTCGCCGAGGCCAGTAAGCACCAAGTTCACCCCCATCAGCGACGAGGTGGTATCATTCGTGAAGGAGCCATCTCTTGGCCTCGAAGTTGAAGTGACTAGGGCTGATTTCTTTTCGGTTTTTGACTTGCCATCCAAGGCCCCCTTCCCCCGCCCCTTCCCCCCCCCCTTCCCCCGCCCCGCCCCGGCAGGGATTATCCGGGTGCCGGAGACATTGAACAAGTCCGCACATCACGAGGGTGAGGGTGGGAATGCGGACGACCCGGGTCGAGGACACGGTACCGATGCTGATCGAATGCGACAGCATGAAGCGGCCGCGAAGTTGGGGTCCTTCCCTGGAGTGGAGACAAACCCTGACCGCGAAAATGGCTTGGAAGGTGAGGTGCTGGCGTCACTGCGTCACTGCGTCTGTGCGTCTGAGGGTTAAACGATTTAGGCGAGGGACGGTTGACAATCTAGACCAGTCGTACGTTACGTAGTTGTTAACGTGCTACTAACGTTAACAACCAACCGAAAACTGATTTTGGTCACGCAGATGATGGTGGTGGCGACGGAGTTGATGGCGACATTCTGGGGAGTATGGGGTCTGACTTCCACGAGGCGATGCGGGCTGTAACGGAGGGCCTGAGACAGCGCCTGGAAAACAAGCAGCAACCTGGTTCCGGAGCCAAGGATTCGCGAATGACGGAGGCGGCGGATGATGGATGCGCAGTCGGCGTGCAGCGGCCGACGGCGCATCCATCATCACCTGTGCCACAAGCATCCTCCCCCGCGCCGGATGGACGGAAAGAACAGAAGCAGACTCCGCTGGTAAGGCAGGGGCCTGGCGCCATGCAGCACACGCATGGCGGCGGCGGTTGTAGTGGTTGTAGTTGCGGTTTCAGTTGCGGTTGCGGTTGCGGTGCTGATGAGCAGGGACACGAAGCAGCAGGTATTTTGCGGCGGAGGCTCCCGGACCTGATCCGGCCGATTACGTGATCAGGTAGAGGTTCAGGCGGGTGGGCGCGTACAGAAGCTGCTACCGCCCCATGCAGCAGAAGAAAGGAAAAAAAGTTATCATCCAGAAAATATATGGCCATATGCCTGTTATGTAGTACCTGTTATAATACGTTGAAAATTGCCATCCTATTTGTCATCCATATGGTTTTAACGAACCTACCGTACCATACAACTGTCAACTGATTGGAGCCCATGATCGTACCTCACAATATGCAATTATAATGATTATTATTATTATTAGAAAATTATTATTATTTCCATATACCTCTTGATACTAAAGCCACAGCCCTCGAGCTCGCGCATGCAACCCCCAACCGCCAATCCTACGCTGCCGCAGTCCACCATCACCGCCGCCGTAGCCGCTGTCGGGGAGATTGTGGCGGCACATGCCGCTGCTGCTTCTGCTGCTGGAAGCGGAAACGATCCCGGCGCGATGAAGGCGGCGTTGCCGTCGGCAGCGGCGACAGCGACGGCGGCAGCAGTGGCAACGGCGACGGCAACGGCGACGGTCGCAGCGGCCGTCGTGACGTCCCGCAGCCGGCGTGCGCCGCGTCGAAGTGCCTCGGCCTTCTTGCTGGGAGGTTTAGCAAGCCGGCTCTTAAGCTCCAAGGGTGGATTCGGCCGCACCGGGGATACCGGGGCCGCCAGCGCCGCCAGTGGCGGCCATTATGACCTTCGGCCGCAGTTAGTTTGCTCGGAGAGGGTTCCAACTGTGTATGACTTAGACCGCGCGGACGCCAACCGCTTCAACCGTATCAACTGCCTAACTTCTAATTTCCATAACCGGTACGACGACGACGCTGACAATGACGATTGCGTCAGGCACGGCGGCGCCGCCGTCGCGGGCGAGGAGGCTGCGTGTGCGGTTCGTTCGTCGAAGGGATCATCCTTCCGAGGGGGCATCTTAAGTCCCAAATTTGCCTATGGAAGCAACTCTCAGCCTCCGATAAGTCACGGCAGCGTGGGAACAAAGTTATCTGCGTTCGGTTGGTGGGGCGGCGGCATCTTCCGGTCGCGACCGATGCTACGAGCGGGATCCAGCAGCGGCGTTGGCGGCGGCGGCTCCGCAGCCGCCGCTACAGCCGGTCATCGCGGAGCCCTGGCGGAGGCGGCGGCGGAGACGGAGGCGGCGGAGGCGGGCCGAGGTACTTCCAGCTCTCCTATCAGTTTGGATGCGGACGTACAGACGCCACGACAGACACCCCTCAGTGCAGGGCACCGTAACGCCATCGAGGTATCGTCTTGTACGATTATGGAGCCGTCTGCCTCTAGTAACGGCCACTGTGGCAGCGAAGCCACCGCCGCCGCCGCTGCCGCACCAGCGGTACTCGTTACGAATACCACGCGACGTGATGAGCTGGCGGCGGCGGATCCAAGCGGCAGCGGCGCCGCCGCCGCAGCTGCTGCGGTCACCGGACCAGGTCCGGCAGTGTCGACATTCTTGCAGCTGCCCCCCCGACGTCCCGCGCCCAGCCGCTGCACCTCCACCGATAACCCCACGCTGAGCTTCCCGGCTGTTCCTGAAGAATCAGCGTCGGTCTCAGAGGGCCAGCTGTCACGGAAGCATACTCAGGTGGAGCCTGACGGCGCACCTGGAGTAGGAATACGTTCGTCTGCAGCCCATGGCTGCACCGGCGTCGCCGGCGTCACCGGCGCCGTGACGGCGGCGGACATCGGAAGCAGCGGGTTGGTCGCCGCCGCCGCCAAAGGGGCGAAGGGCAGGATACATAGGGTACCCGGACTGTTGGGGCGCTTCCTGTCGTACACTGTCGACGCCGCCAACCGTAGCCGTACGGCGGCGGCGCGGGCTCTGGCGTCTCCGACGCAGCTGCGGGGTAACCCTGGCGCCGCTGTCGGTGCGACAGTCGAGGTGCTGGAAGAAGAAGATGATGACCAGCTTGGGGGATCAGCTCCAGCAGCGGATCAGCGGCTACCGCGAGGTGCAGCTTGGCGTACGAACCAGTATGCCGCGAAAGGGCACGACTATGACGAGCATGTCGTACAAAGATCAGCACAGAGCTGCGCCATCGCGTCCGCGCCTTCACACCAGCCGTTTCGGGCTCAGGAGAGGAGGCGGGACGGCGTTGGGGCTGCTAACACTCCTAGCCAGGGTAGCGTCTCTCACCTCGCTTCCGCCGCGGCTGCAGGATCCAAAGGCGGTTCCGGAGCCATCGAAGAAGGGCCGGTCCTACGGACGTTGAATAGCTCCCGGTCTTCCCTTACGTCATACCTTTCCTTATCACCAGAAACGTTTCGTAACGCCGGTGGTGGCGGTGGCGAAGGTGGCTTCAACAGCGGCGTCCGCATTCGTTCGCCCTCGAGCTTCAACCCCGTATCAACGATGCCTGCAATACCCACAGCCAGCCAGCCGGCGGCGCCTGTGATGGCGTCGTCGCCGCCATGTCGGGGCCACGTACCCCGCCGCCAGTCATTCTCTGTACGGCGATCGCTGCAAGCGAGCAACGGTCTGGCCACGAGCACTTGGCAGGTAGGATCAAGCTGACGGAGCCCGAACGCGGTCCTTAACCAAATAATACAATCATCATAATACAAATAAGTGGAAATATTTATGATTGCTACTGCTTGAATTAGCTGATCTAGTAACAGCATATTTATAAAAGCGTAATAATAATGTATTTAAAAAGGTTTATGTTTTGCTTAAAGTTGGGGGCAGTAGTTGGCTTTCAATTTTTCGTATGTTTGCCTTGCTAACGAACATATCTAGATTATTACATTGTCTTCCATTGGTTTCAGCCTGCTGGTCTAATATATTAAGGTGTGTTACACTACGCTGTGGGCGGCGCGCCCTGCAAAGACGAGCACCGGGGGCCCTGACCGGACCGAGCCACAGCGCAGGGGAGGGGCACGCGGCTTTGTCTGTCTGTCCTGCCACGTGCTCCCCCTCGGTGTTACACTGTGGGCGACTCGCCCTGCAAAGATATGTATATTGTTATATTACATATAATATTTATGTAGAACGAATCATCCATAGATATAATGTTGCTGTTGATCAAAGCAGGATGACGGGACCAATTCCAGACGGTTCCAGACTCCGTTTCCTTTCTCCACAGCCTACAGGGAAAGCTGTTACAGCATTTTCTGCCGTAAGCATTTCCAGCAAAGCTGCTTTTGCTGCCTTGCAAAATCTTCTTTTTCTCCTGTCATTACCGACTGTAGAAGTAAAAGGAAGAAGTAAATATACCATATGTATATAATGCATGCATTTTTTTATTTATCTGATGGGTTGTGACCTGTATGTTGTGCGGGTCCTTCTCCTTGCCGTTTATTATAACCTGCCGTATACCTGCCGTGCAACCTGCTGTACGATGAAAAACCTGCCGTACCCATCCCTTCAGGTCCTGATGCCTGCTGCTGATCTGGACGCAGCTTCTGTAGCCACCACAGCTACCCCCTGCCCCTGCCCAACCTTAACATCTACAAGATCCGTAGCGCTTGATCCTTGTGGCGCAGCCACTACCCCTGGCAGCCCCAGTACCAAGACGGCAACCGACACTACCGCCGCCAGTCAGCCTTTTGGCACCTTACAAATGGAGCTAGCTAGCAACTCGATGACCTCTTCCTTTGATGTCAGCAACGTGGTGGGCCTCACCGCGAAGGACTCTCCGCACCAACCACAGCACCAAGACCAGCGACAGCAGCATCCGCAGCTGCTGGGGGAACAACATCAATGGGGCGGCGGCGCCAGCTCCCTTGCCATGGGTGCAAGCGGCGGCACAGCGACAGCAACTTCTGTGTCGACATTACCATCGGCAGTGGCTGCTGCTGCTGCTGCTGCATCACCTGCTGTGGCTGACGATCTGCGCATGAATTTGCACGTGCGGGACTCCGCAGTCCCGTCACTTAATGGTTACTGCGGCCGCCACACCCACCTTCCTGAGAAGATTCAATCGTTGTTGTTGCTCCCTACTCGTCGATCCTCTCAAGAGCATTCGCAAAGCGAGCAACCCCGTACTGCCGACGGCAGCGATGGTGACGGCGGCGGCGGAGAGGAGGCACCCGGCGCCGCCGCTTCGGGGGCTGCAAAACTGGTGGCTGTGGCGAGGGACGGCGGCGGCAGCGGCAGCGGCGGTGGCGGAGCAACAGCTCCAGGCGTTACCTTTCCGGGTGTGGGTAGCGATGCGGCTACAGACAGGTTTTCGAAGTCGACGAAAGGGATACAGACAGTACAAGAACATGAGGTCGATGTTTCAGCGGAGGTGGCGGAGGTGGCGGCGCCGCAGCAGCAGCGTTCACCACCGCAACCACCTGCTGGCGCAAGCAGACCTGTCCAGCAAGAAGGTTCGGCGCTACTTGCGCTGCTAACAGGTATTGGCGATGAGCCCGACACTGACACTGTCGCCACCAATTCTGCCGCGATGTTAGAGGGCGAAATGGCGGCATCAGCACAGCAGATGAAGCGGCCTAATAATTGCCGTACGACGCCGACGAAGATGGCGGCGACGACGACGGCGATGCCGACGGCGCCCCGTCACCACTCCGCGCGAGAGGTGGCCGGCGGTGCCGTGGGGCAGGAGAGGATTATCAATGGTGATGTCGGCGGCGCATCTGACGGGTTTGTGTCTCTGTCTACTCCAATGAGCATCAGCGGCGTCGGCGTCGGCGCCATGGCGGCCGGCGGCGGCCTCGGCAGTACCTCTACAGCTGTCCCCGCCGCCGCCGCTAGCGCCTCGTCTCCGTGGTCACGACCACAGTCATCTCGCGTTCTCGCATTCGCATCCAGCCTGCGTACGGCGCCACACGCTCTGTTGCCGCCGGGGGCAGTCCCAACCGGAACCGCAGCGGCTCCGTCGTCGGCTGTACCGGCGCCGCTGGCGCCGCCGCCAGCCTCCACGCCTTCCATGCCACATTCGTTCGTCAGCTCCGGAACCAGCGGCTGCCTGACGCCGACAGGGCGCCCCAGGACGCAGACTGGCGGGCAACCCATATCGGCGGCCGCCGGGCAGCGCAACTCCCTAAAGTTGCGTTCCCCAATGGTGCTGGCGGATGCATTCAGCGGCTCGTCGTTGTATGGCTCCGCGGCCGTCGTTACCGGCGGCGGCGACGGCGGCGCCGCCAGCGGTGTGGGAGACGGCGTCATGTTCAAGGCATCGTCCTTCTCTTACGGGTTGCCATACGGCACCGGCGGCGGCACCGCGGAGGACGCTGTCACGGAGGCATCCTCCACGCCACGCACTCGTCCATCAGCGCTACTGCCTGGCCGCCAAAGCATGCTACTGCGAATTGGCAGTAGTGCGCTCAGTAAAGTGTCGCTTCTCACCAGCGGCGCCGCGGAAATTTTCGTGCCCGATTCTGGGCCGTCAAACATCATGGGCACGTCCGCGCGTGTTACTGGGGGGGGCCGGCCGATGCCACAACAGACCGCCTCTGCGGCGATGGCGGCGGCGGCAACCTCCGCGGATCTCAGGTTTGCATACACAGGCCCTGCTGAGGATCCGGCCATGGGTATTGCTGAAACCGGCGGCTGCAGCATTACGCTGGCTGGTGGCGGCGGGGAAGGCGCAGATGCTCATAACAGTCGTATGGTGGCGGCGGCAAGGGCAGCAGCGGGTTCTGCCGCCACCAGCCGGCGATGGCAGCTGCCGTCGCCGTCGCCGCCGCCGTCGGTGGTGGGCTCGAACCTGCGGCCTCAGGCCCCCGTACGCGAGTGCTGGCACGAGGTGTGCGCCACAAGCGTCATAGATCCGATGACGGGCAGCTTGGCTGTTGTGTTGGTTCAGCAGGATGTGACCGCGAAGGTGGTGGCGGAGAGGCACGTGCATCAGGTGGCGGAGGTGGAGCACCGGCTGCTGGAACAGATCTTCCCAAGACACGGTACGCTGCCAAAAGATTAGCACCCGCATATGGTCAACTAGAAGTGAGATGCGATAACACCTGCCGCGGTCGGAGTGATGTTATCCGGGTTTGGATTGAAGACCGATTGCTGAAAATGATCAAGTTTTTAGGGCTTCAGGGCTTTTAGGGTGCAGGGTTGTTTTTGTAAAACAGCATTTTTCGACGTACGACGTACGACTTCCGGTACTGAAATCGCACGTAAAATCGCCACATCTGCCACTTTCCTAAAATGATATCTCTCTTCTGTGAGGGAACTGATATCTCGCTTCCGTCTTCCCTCCCATCGTTTCACCTGGCCGTACTTATTTCCCTCCTACCTGCGTACACCCCTATCTGGTTATACGGCTACGTTGGCGGCATGCAGTGCTGCAATACATCACAGAGGAGTCCGTGGCGCCGTCAGGCATGCAGTCATCACCCGGCAATATTTTCAGTCCAGGCAGCCTGGAGACGGTCACCTCAAGCCATGACCTAAGCTTTCTGCCGACCCACTCTCCCAACCCCAGCCTAATGCCCCAAATGGACATCTGGAGGCCCCAAATTCGAGATTGCAATCGTCTTGCTACCTGGCACCCTAAGGTAACTGTGGTGCGCGTCTCCGTTATAACAATTTCAATAGCTTAGGATTTTGGACAAGCTGTCGAAGAATTTGAAAGTAGCCGTCATGCATTTTGGCGGGGGGGTGCTTACCATACGATACCCGTACTGCCGCTGCCAAAAGAGTGCACCGCTGCCAATATCAGTAGGCCACCTTGTAATTCAGGAGTTGTTCGTGGCCCTTGGCGTTCACGCAGGTGACGGTTCTGTTTGCTGATATCCAAGGTAATAAGGTGTTCCCAGGGTTAATCGATCCTGGGATCCTGATCATGTGCAGGGCTGATCAGAAGAGTATGTGCTGGAGTCATGATTTGTTCCAGAAGGTTACTACTTATCATCATGTATTGATGATATCTATTTCATCATCTTTAAGCAAAACGTACTGAGATATCGTATTGTCGGGAATTTCGTCTGGAGAATTTGTTTTGGAAGGAGATGAGGAGCCAGCTGCACATCCAGCTGGTCCCAAGCACCGGTATCCCTTCTTCGTACTCATACGTACAGCACCTCATACACGGCACATGAAGTGTGATCCATGCTCATTGGGCCCGCCATGTTCAAACTCTTCTCACATTCGCCATGCTCCGCACGCGTTCAGCCTTATCGCGCTCAGCCACCTTTCCGTGCCCCTTTCCCGAACCATCTTAAACCGGCGACCTCCACACCACAGGCTTCACACCCATGTGCAAGGTGTTACCAGCCCGCGTGGTCATGGCTTTCCTGAACACCCTGTTCACGCGCTTCGATGCGATGCTGGACTATTATCGAGTGTACAAGGCGAGTTGGTTATTGCCCGTACGTTGGCCCACGCCGTTGCACCCATCGGCTTGGTATCGATTTTAATTTTGGTCTTGGGGCCTCGGAAATGTAATCATGGAATGCAAAATGCCACTCAGCGACTTAGTGCGAATCATCCGACATCACAAAGAAATATAAAGTAATCGGACAACGTTGCAACTATTTTTGGATTATTTATTGTATCGTAGCATTTTGGGAATTGTTGCATCGCACGTACACATGTTTTGCTCCGTTGGATTTGTACATTGTGTTGTTTTATCCGGCCGGGCCTAAGCGTCTCTACCCGCATGCTGTCCCAAGTTTCGAAACCCGCCCGCCCGCCTCCGTCCACGCAAACTTCCACGAGACACCCTCGAATGTCACGCCCGATTACCGTATACCCGTATACCAACTACCTGCGAACCACTTACTCGGTAACCATGCACGGTAACCTATTTTGCCATGACACGAACACCCTTTCCTCCCCTGCTACCGCCTTGTCCCTCTCCTTTTCTCCCCCCTTTCCCGATCTCTCCTCCTCCTCCTCTGGCTCACAGGTTGAGACCATTGGTGACTGCTACATGGTCGCCGGGGGCCTTATCCGCGAGGACGAGGACGGCATGGCGTCGGTGCAGGGAGGCGGCCATGTGGACCCAGATCAGGCGGGAAACGTCTTCGCCTTCGCAAAAGTAAGTTTGGAAAAAATTGTAATCCTTCAACCCTCACGCCTTTACGGACTTATAAGTTCAATCATAATCATCTAGGCAATATAAGCATTTACGGCATAACACGTATGCTGTGTAGTAGTCGTACAGTGTACGGCATACGTACGCACATTATAAGGTGCAAAACGTATTCACTTAGCATCTCGAAGGGCCATTTCGGAAGACAGCTATTGTAATAGTCTGGATGGACAACATCAGTGGCTCGTCCCCCAATGGTATCCGATGGACTATCCGCCAGTGACTAAATTCTTGCGTGAACGCATTGCGGAATTTGGAATTTGGAATTCACGATCAAGTATTCCCCACCACCACCCGGTACCCTTTAATAATAGTCTTTAAGTAAGTAAATAGTTGAGGGGTTAAGTTAAACAGAACAATTAAGACAAGTCTGTGGAGTCTGTGGAGACACATGCATACAGCAGCTATAGAGACAAGCAACTATCCTGCGATCAGCCTGCAGAGGTGTCGAAAGATGAACGACACGGGCCTCTCTCTGGCCCCTTTCCAAATTCCAGAAAGTTGCCGCCTCCTCATGGATCCCTAGCCCGTTGGGATTCGGGCTTGTTGATCAACCGTGATGTTTATGTTTGTTTGTCTCCAAACGTGTACTCAAAGCCTCCTCATGTGCTATCAGGCGATGTTACGGGCCGCGGCTTGCGTCAAGTTGCCGACCACCGGCACGCCGGTACGGGTCCGTGTGGGCATCCACAGCGGGCCCGTGGTCAGTGGAGTGGTGGGCACCCGCATGCCCCGATTCTGCTTGTTCGGAGACACCGTAAACACGGGTGAGCAGGCTGGGGTTGTAGAGACGGGGGTAGTTAACGTGCCAGCTAACCTATGCTGTGATAGCGATTACGAATATATAATATATTATATTTATAATATTTATTATTTATAATATTTATTATATATTATGATGATGATGATGATGATGTTACAAACTCAGGAAGAGCTCGTAAGGCCCGTACGAGCCAGGAGGCAGGCTCAAAGGACCGCAAGAACGAGCAGTGAAAAAGAAAGGAAAATTATTATATATCATATATAATTACGATTACGTAGGAATTGCTTACCATGCTCAGTGCCGTGGATTCTTAGGATTCTTAGCTTCTGGTGTCACGCTTCACATTGTTTGATTCATCCCATATTCCAAACTTCACCACCGCTTCTGATAGCGAGCAGAATGGAGAGCACGGGCGTTCCTGGTAGCATCCACGTCAGCGAGGACACATACGATATGCTGCGGCACGAGCCAGGCTGGCAGCCCACAGGCGGCATTGAGGTAAGCTCGAAGCGTATTATGCAATGCAAGCAGGTGCAGATGATGCAGATGATATGCCTTGAGACATCTTTGATATTACTTTTGTGCTACCTCCATGCTGTCGTCTTTCTGCGGTGCTGCTGCAGTGCTGATGGTGCCTCCCGCCTTGCCGTGCCTGTGCCAATTTGGGTTCCAAGTCGTCACACCCCTCCCTGCCTCCCTCCTTCCCTCCCTCCTCGTCCCATCCCATCTCACACACGACATTTGTGATCAGGTCAAGGGCAAGGGCCTTATGCGCACACACTTGTGGACTCCGCCCGTGCAAGGATGCGCAGAGCCGAGAGTCTATTCGACACCGACCCTGTCCGTGAACCAGGACTCGTTGACGTTCCCGGCGTCAGCTCCAGCCTCATCTCAGGCCCCTGTCCCGCTCCCACCTGGCAGTGGCACCACTGCCTCCACTGCCGGTGTCGGCAACGGCACCGTCGAGGCCAAAGCCCGCGGTTCCCTTTCCTCAGCACCCGTGTCGTTCATAGAAAGCAACGTCGTCTCCAGGAGACAAGATATGGGTGCTTCGGTGTCGTTCAGTCAGCCTCAGGCCCACAGCGCGGCGCAAGGCGGGAAAACAGATCAGCACGATGCGAACAGCGCTGCAGCCCTAGGGACTCCTGACCCTCGCCTTCTTTTAGAACAGATGGAGGCACTTGCCAGGAGCATCGCTGGGTTGCCGATGGTGCCACTAGTGGCGACTGCTGATGATGGCAGCGGTGGTGGTGGAGATGACAACTGCAATGCAAAGGACATTAACCGAGGCGTCCAAGAAGGCGATGTAGATTGTATCGCTAAGGCCAAAGCCAGTGGCTCCTTCGACGCTGACGCCAGCAGCAATCCCTGCATCACGACTTCAGGCCGCCTGTTCATTGCTGCCACCGAAAGCACCGCCACCGTCAGCAGCAAGAAAGCCATCGCCGATGCCGGCACCAACGCTGCTGCTGCTGCCGCTGCTGCCGCCGATAACAGCATTTGCGTCGACGCTGACGGCTTCCCCTGTAGCCTGTCAACAAAGTTGGTTTTGGGTGGCTTAGGACTTGGTCGAATACTTTCTGAAGCCAGCAGCAACTCCGAGCAGCTGCTCAGTACTTGGGCCCCGGCGATGCTGGAGGCGATGGCAGCGGCTGGGACCTCGCCGTTCGTTCCTCGGATGGCGGATCGGCCTGCTGCCGTAAATCCCAGTGTGATCGGCACTGGCAGCAGCGGTCTGGGCCCCGGTGGAGGCCTGGTGGCGAGCAGCCACAGCCGCAGCCGCAGTGGGAGCTTCCTAATCGCCGAGTGCCATGCAAGTTTGGCGGCATGGCATCGCCAGGCATCAGGTGTTTGAGATATGAGGAGGTCCGAGCTTCCGAGCTGAGGCCCGTAGCCTTATGGTTTTGCTCTCGCTCGTGTCATGCCTCGTTTCATTTTGTCCTAACCAGTCCCAATAACCGCACTTGCATCACTGCCTTCTGCATCACGATCTATCAATATTAGGCAGAACGGACTCTTGGAGCCGAGGCCGCGAAGAGAAGGGGAACGAGTGTGGGACGAGGATAAGGTGCTGCGAGGCCCCGGGGTGTATGTGTGTTTTTGTGTGTTTGTTTAAGGAATCATGTACGTGTATACGAACGTACGCGCGTGCTTTCATGGGGCCCTTTCACCGGTCCGAAAGTGCAACCAAGTATCGTACATGGAGGCGTTGGAAAACCTCTTATGCAATGGTGGGTCAACGGAATATGGACTCAGTAGCTTTTTACTAAATCTCATAAGGGCGTTTGTGTGTGTGTGTGTGTGTATGTGTGTGTGTGTGTGTATGTGTGTGTCTCTTGGGCACGAGACTGGCTGTTGCAATGCACGTGGAGAAGAATGACATGCGAAGTACGGGATCCTGGGCGTGCGGCGTAATACTCGCTCGGTACGAGCCGAGGAGAAACAGGCAGTCGTGAAACTGAATCCGCAATGCTGGCGGAGAACGTGCTACGGAGCGGAACCGAAGCTTGTGGGCTATTACTCCCCACCTTTATCACGCGTTGGAAGTGATAACCGAGCAATGCGGGGGCTGGGAGGGAGGGAGCTTGGGGTGAGGAAGGGAGGGAAGGAGGGAGGGAGGGTGGGAGGGAGGGTGCTGCCGCAAAATATTTGGGATATGAGTAAATATATATATATATATATAGATTAAATAAATAGGTTTAAATGAATGAAGTAACCAATTTAATTAAATAAATAGGAGCTGTGTTGCATCCAAGGTTGCGAGCGCAGGGTGGTGAGGCCCCTTCGTACGAGGGTTCCGTTTGTTAGTGTCATTGTCGTAGTTGTTTCTTGTCGTTGTCATCATTGTTAATTTTGCTGTTGTGATTGTCGTTATCGTTATCGTTGTAGTTGTTGTCAGTGCTGCTGCTGCTGCTGCTGCTGCTGCTGGTTGCCGGGCTGTGTCGTCATCATTATGACTGCGGTAGCGCCTGTGAGGGCTGGCAATCCCCTGAAGGGCGGGCGACCAAAGTGATCACAGCTCACACTCCTAGAGGTTCGTCGACACCGAATGTTAAGGGAAAGTAAATGACCATGAAATGAACATGACCAGGCACATGCAGTAATGGCCTGTTAACATGGCGTGCGCAGTTTAGGGCGCCGCAATTTTAACTAAGTGCCGCATTTTTCTGCTCCTCGTGAACTTCGATATGAGCGCCTGTTTGGGATGAGATCCTATCTTAATGCAGGTGTATATGTGTGTGTGTGTGTCTGTATGTGTATGTGTATGTGCGCACGCGCATACCCGATCTAACCTTCAAAAAGGGGAGATGCGGTCCCCCCTATCCCTCACAACATATTCGGGCGCAAAACAGCGCCGAGTGCCCCCGAGTATTTTCCCCGGGGATGCGCGTAAAGCAATCGTATATCTTCGTGAGGTTGTTCACCATAATGTCGTACCGGTCTGTACAATCCTCAAGGACTGTACGACATAAAAGCCCGGGTCCGCAGCTGCTGCCGTGGGTTTTCATGCTGTACCATCCCCACAGCAGCTGTCTCCTTTGCCTGTCGGGATCAGAAGGGTTTGTCGGCCAAGTTTGAAATTTTCATGTTTTTAAGCATCGTATTTCAGTACGGTGTGCGACACCTGGGGGCTTAGATGACGTTAAATTGTCTTTTCCCCGTTCTCAGGTGGTTGCCATTCGCGTTTCCCCGTGATAAATGGGTTTTCCGGCCTACGACAACCTCGTGTTGTGCCGTAGAAAACATTTTGTCCTCGTGGCTGGCCAAGGGAAACACATCGCAAATTCCAGGAGAAAAGTGTGATGCATTCCATGCTGCACACATTTAACAAAGAATCCGGTACGAATGGTACGACCGGTACGACAGATGTCTTCGATCGTGTCCTTTTAAGCTCTGTTGCGAGGGGCCTAAAACATGAAATGGATTTTGACGTTGCTGTGGGGGAACCGTGAAGGGGCCCTGGCGGCCATTTTTATCCCCATGGATTCCCCGTACCAATGTACAGACGATGGTACGAACGACATGTACGACTTCTCAAACTCGGTCATGACTGTCCTGACCCCCTGCTGGGATACAATACATCCGTCTCGGCCCTAGTTATTAACAATGCTGCTGGCGGTTTTGTTCTGCGCTGTTGCAGTGTGCCGGCCCTTCCCTGGACTAGCTCCCCGTCACCGTGACTCCTAGGAGGATGATACACGGAAGCCGTTGGGGGGGGGATGAATGCACGTGTGTGTATATGTGTGTGTATATGTATGCTTGCAAATGAGTAAATTGTACAACGATTTTGTCAAGTCCCCCCTACGTTCAGGGCTCGTCAGCTCGTAGTCGTCCTGGTGGTTGTCGTACATGTTGCCGCCATCCAGGTAGGCCTTGGTGGAGGTATGGTGTACGGAAATACGTGGATTTGTGCATGGAGAAATATGCAGAGGTAGTACAAAAAGATTTTGTGTGTATCGAACATCAGTGTGTGCGTGCATCTACGTGTGCTTTTGGCGGGCATGAAGAGCACATAAGGGCCTTATAATCGAAGGGCCTAAAATGTCCAATTAGGCGTGCGTGGTAATCTAAACAAAATTGAGTATCCTGATCGGGGGGAGATGTGTGTGATGGGGGGGGAAGATGTGTGATGGGGGGAAGATGTGTGTGATGGGGGGGTAGATGTGTGATGGGGGGGGAAGATGTGTGATGGGGGGGGGGAAGATGTGTGTGATGGGGGGGAAGATGTGTGATGGGGGGGGAAGATGTGTGTGATGGGGGGGGAAGATGTGTGTGACGGAAGACTCAAGCCGGTTGTGTCAGAGGGCGAATCATTTGAAGCGGAACCGAGCAGCGCAGAGAGGTGTGTTGGGGGGGAGTTCGTTTCCGGGGGACGATTCTTTTAGTTTATTTCATGAAGAGCGCGAGATGCCGACATTTCGCGAATAGGTGCTTATGGACAAATGGGAGATGTGTGTGATGGGGGGGGGGTGGAGAGCTTTATGTGTCCCCCTCCCGTTCCCGCTCCCTCTTCCTCCACCTCCGCACCCACCTAAACATCTACATCACCCTTCACTTATAATTATCGAGTGTGGCCACCCGGGGGGATCTCTGCAGCTTAGGTTCAACCTTTCACAGGTACCCACCCTCCCTTCTCGTGCAATAGGTATTGATATGCCCTCTTCCCCCTCTCCTCCTCCTCCTCCTCTTCCCCCTCTCCTCCTCCTCCTCCTCTTCCCCCTCTCCTCCTCCTCCTCCTCCTCCTCCTCTTCCCCCTCTCCTCCTCTTCCCCCTCTCCTCCTCCTCCTCCTCTTCCCCCTCTCCTGACCGTTGTGGAGGGTCGATAAACTGTTTGATGGTCTCCTAGCCTCCCAACTGACGTCATCCACACAGTGATCTGCCAGTGATCAGGTCACCACCGCACGGTTAGTGAACCGCAATTGCAGATGCCACTGCTGCTACTGCTTCATGACGTAAGCTGCCTAACTTGGCCATCTAGCGGCCGCCAAGCGGCGATGATGTACAGTTAGCTGCCGTATCGACAGGGCTCGGTCCCACTGTCGTACGTATTTACACCGTCCAATGTACGAACGTTCAGCCGTTCTACTTCGATAGCACCTCCTAACCCTAACTAACTTATGACGCGGGCCACTGCATACCCCGAGTTGCTCGTTCAAGGAAGTAAGCGGACGTGAGGCCCTTAGTGAACCTGCCTCATCTATGCGTATGGACGGATGGAAGGATAGAATGCAGCGACGTGCGTAGAGAGGTACGACAGACGGCTGTTATGGTTGTTATGGCTGACAAAGATATAAGAAGGGCATTGGTTTGTGGTACCGTTGTCAGTTGGATCGGCTGTATTATTAAGTGCGCAGATTTGTACGGGCGGCTATATTGTATGTCCAGGTGTTGGGTGGCAGAGTACGGGATGGATGGACGGATGGAAAGAAGACTTATTGTATCTCGGGCTGCATAAAGTTTCCTCGATAGATGTACAATGTTTTATGTGGTTTCGGAGCAGGGTCACGGCAAATCATTATTGCGAGTATTGAAGAGTGTGCACTGTTAGTTCCTACATGTGTATGATAAAAATTTGGTGCGGGCCAGAGCCAGCGCCAGCAGGCTCGTTCTGTGTGAAACATTATCCTATTGCCATAAATCATGATGACGGAATAATGACGGCATTTGGAGACAGACGGCTGCTGCTGCTGCGGCTGCGGCTGCGGCTGCCACCTCAACAGCCCCTGGAGCGAATGGGTGACCTTTGGCTACAATGTCAGGCGAGACGAGGATGATGAGCGCACATCACCCTAAGACGTGCGTATATATGGGTCTGGCAGTTGCTGCCCGTTGCCTAACATGTAATATGAAAGGTATGCATGCAACTCCACGAGCTGGTGCATGGGTCGATGTATCGGTGAATAGTTGATGCAGTGGCCAGTAGACGCCATTTCACCAACCATCAGCGAACGAGGACGTTTCGGTAACTGTGATATACGTACGCTAGATGGTACGCGAGTGATCAGCTTCTCAAGTGTACACGGATTCCCTGGCGGCTCGCATTCCCTGGCGGCTCGCATTCCCTGGCGGCTCGCATTCCCTGGCGGCCCCTGGCACGTAGATATATAGCTTGGCGGCGGTGCGTTGCGGCCTCGGACGATGTTGACGTCGTCATGCTATCCGTATAGTTGTAGCGGGATGTGCGAGGATGGGTGGTGTCATATACACATATGTATACGTGTCGTGGGAATATGCAGCGGGTATTAGTTCTAACGAGAGTCTGTACGGTGTACGGCGTTACCTGCCTGGATGGAGCGCCGGTTGATTATTTGTAGGTGACCTGCTGTATGTGGTGTATGAGTCCTCGAACCGCCTGACGGATCTGAAGATATGCATACATCTATATATGGTGCAATAAAGTCAAGTTTGGGTGTGTGTGCCGATGAGTGAAGTGAGTGACGGACAGATGGACAGATGGACTAATAACATTTTACTTTGGAATGGCCCGAGCAGCATGCTGCAGCAGCTTGCGGCGATGCGGATTTTAATGTATGTATGTTTATCTTTTTTGTGTTCGTCGATCTTTGTTCAGTAATGCCAATCGCATATGCAGGTATACCTACCTAAGGCCTCCAGGGTGTCACGACAAAATAGGTTACCGTGTGTGCTTGGTAGCACGGCTTGCAGCACCACTCCGGTGGCCAGCGCGATGCTATGGGCGCCCGTATGTATGTGCCTATCTGTGAGGAGGAGGCAATGCGGTTCGCTGTATATCCTGCTGTGTACGCCACAACGCACCAAACCAAATCGCACCTCCAGGACCTGTTGCAACAGATGCACAAGAGGCCTGATTGGTTCATCACACCTGGCCGGCCGTGGCCGGCAGGTTATACCCTTACAAGTTGCAGCAATATTGGATCCAGGTTCCAACTGGACACTAGATCCAGGTTCCGATGATGAAAAAGAGTCATCACATGATACTTGGACGATGAATTGGTTGGTTGAGATCAATCCGTACACGCATGACGGAGGCGCAGAGGGCAATAGCAAACCGGGTCATAAGAAATAAATGACACGTGACGAGCCGTACTTTGGGGGCCCGAGTTTGAACCCGCACGCCCACTCCGCAGCATGCGGCATGTAGATCGATATATCTATATATATATGACGGCTATCTACCGCGTACGGCCGAGGGTCGTTGTTGGGAACGTACGTGTACGGCAACTGAACTGGATTTGCTTGGCTGTTCATTATTGTGTGCTGGACGAGTGAAGCGGCGGCTGGTGTATTTAGGTGGTGTTGAGAGTAAAAGGGCGTACGTAATCATGGGGTTCGCGGCGCGGCGGAAAAGCAATGATCATAATTTACGACAATATTATAGAAATATATAGATATAGATTTGGTGTGGAGGCAGAGTGGCTGGGAATGCTGCTGGAAGCGATGGAAGGGACGGGGAATGAAGGACTCTTTTAGAGCGATCTTTTGATTTCCTCACCTACATACATGCATACCAAACATTCCTTCCCTTGCTTTGCTGCGAGGTGTGCTGTTAGCGAAGAAGAGGGGCACATATATCAATTGGCTGCGTCTTCCTTTGCATGTATATTCGTCCTGAATCCGATCTATCTGTGTGATACTGCTAGCTGTTCCATGAGCGGCTACCGAAGGCATTGGGTGCTTCATTCGCATATTGCCCCTTCCCCCCTGCACACCTGATATTGCTGCGGATGCATGCGATGGACATGTATGTGTATTACGTATGCACAGTGGGTTGCCACCGAGGTCCAACGAACCCCACTTTCTTGAGTCGTCCCCATCTTGACCAGTACTGTGTGTCATGAGTACGTAATAAAGAAGATCCGGACGAAGGCCCAGCGACCCGGGGTTCTGGCTGGGGGCAGGTACAGGATGGACGAACCATGCATGCATGCACACACGAAACCCCTTACGCATGTAGATGGATGCATGGGTGTAACACATGGAGTGCAAACGGAGGTACGCTGGAATGGCAGGAGTTCTCTTCAAAATATACATGTCTCGAAATTCTGATGCCATTTATATTTCGTTAACATCTATGAATTTACACCAATAAGTATTGACGTCTTATTGGACTTGGACAAGTGCTAGGTGTAGTAGTTAATTGCCGCAAAGGCCTCTCGAGATGTTGACAGGGTGCTTCTTGCACCTTATATTGTCTACGACTAATACACTAGGAGTGCTTATTTCCTGTGCATCCGATTGTGTATGTGCTGTGTATTATAAGTAAGGTTGATGAATTAGGACGAATGAAGTAAATGAATGAAATAACGGCTCGCAATAATGAGGTAATTGCCTACATACACGTATGGTAATCACCTGCATGCCTATACATGTATGAGGACGATCATCATGTGTTGTATGAGGACGATCATCATGCCCCCCCCTTCTCAGCACCGCTTACTTGCGTTCCTTCAATCACATGCATGGAACACGGTTTAAATATTTGTATTGGGCGGGGTGGTAGAACTATTCCTGCTCACGTTAGAACATACGCATACGCCCACGATTTTCGAGCATCAAAAAACGTAATAAACATAATATAACATTATATATTCATTACAAATATTGTTTTCATTTAAACGGAATTTAAACGAAATGTTTTTGCCCTGACTCACAAAACGCAGCCTTACGCACACACACGCGAACTAACGCAGCCTAACGCAAGCCTAATGCACAAATCTGTTGTTTTAGTGATTTTCCGCTTCCAACACGTCCTTTGGGGCTCCGGGTTCTCTCATCTTCTCTTTTTTCCCTTAGACCTCCTCCCACCCCGTACCACAGGGGGGTCAGGAGGAGCACGCGCATGACAGCAACCACCGACCAGCGGTCAGCTCTTTCTTCACTTTTTTACACGGTATTCTTTTACCACCAGCAGCACGGCCGATAGTATACACCATGGCGGTTTCTATTGCGTTTGATCTGCGTTTATTCACGGTCCTGGCGGTAACCTAGTTCGTGATTTTTTTCTCCGCATCGGCTACTTTGGACAAGGACAACCGTCAGCCAAAGTCAGCCGACCTTCACGGTCAGTTCTTGTTTCGTCAGCAGCCACCACCAGCGTTCCTATGTTCGCCCTGCCTCCCTACAACCCTTCCTCCCTTCCAACTTTCCGCCATTTCATTCCCCTCTTGTCTCATCCGTCACCGCCTTCTCTCCCTTCCCCCGCCTCTTATTCGTTCAAACCACCAATTGCTACCTCTTTAGACCCTCCCCTGTATCTGTCACTATGCATGTTCCTCCCTTTATCCATTGCTCCCGCCAACAGTCTCTTTTAATTTTACTTAATATATCCTTCCTTCCTTCCTCAGCCCCGCCCCATATTCACAATGTCCTTCCGGTGACCCTGCTCTCCCACTTTACCCCTCCCTCCATCCCTCTCTCCCTGCATCCCTCCCTCTCTCCCTGCATTCCTCCCCCCTTCTCACCCCGGTATGATTGCATTGATCAATGGACTTAAACTGTAGAACATACAGCAGGAGAAGTTGAATATATATTGAGACGAGAGCAAATCTGTTTACCCTGCTGTTAAATAAAGCACGATTTGTTCTGCTGCATACTATATATGTATCCAACAAGCAAGCAATGAGTATGGTGAGGGTAAAGGGAGCACTATTCTGCTGCCGTCGTGACAGGTAAATAGCGGTCATCAGTGCTAGCGACATGCGGATATACACACATCTATACATATGTATGTATATACAGAATGAAGGTCTATACGTACGTGCAAGACGCACGCCCATAGGTCATTCATCTATTGATAGATCAGCTGCTACATATAGACGGTGCTCTATATGTGCACACATGTATGTGGTCTGCTCCATTTTAACCTGCAGTCCTGCCGGTTACTGGAGTAAGCTTCAGCGCCTGTCCCCATGCAACAATACGGCAAAGGCAGCATCATATACTTCGAATGTTTAAGTGATCATCATCTGTACTGCATATAGGTGTAGCCTCTACATGCATAAACAAAACCACTAGCGAGTGCTACATATCCAGCACCTCTAATTATACGCTGGACTTCTATTTATGGTGCAAACATCAACAGGCAGCAAATAAAGCGGCTGTTGTCGTAGTCGTAGATGTACGGCACACACTAACACAATATAAGGTGCAAGAAGCACCCTGTCAACATCTCGAGAGGCCTTTTCGGAACTCAACTACTACAGCTGTGGTATGTAGATAGATGATGATGTTAGCAATACACTGCTTGATGGTGTTTCAGGCTCTGCTAATCCCCCAGCAACCATATCAGCATGCGACCTCAACGTTCCATTTATTCATCAATGGTGTCTATGCCAACCATCTATGTCTGTACGTATGCATGCTATGCGTACAGCTGCTGCGCATGCCCAGCTCATGCATGCATGAATCAACAGCACAGCTTCGTTCTGTGGGTAGCCGTGCGCAATTCGATCTATCTCTTCCCTCACTGCACACCATCCACCAGCCAGACAACCACTGCACGTGCACCCTTGCATTGCACGAGTTCCGAAGTGCGCCCGTCTAGCCCAACTCACAGCACGCACTCAGCCAGTGGCGGCGGCACGTATGTAAATGAATGGTGTAATTATGGTTGACATGCCTTATAAGCGGGCTTGCTGATTTGCACAATCATGCACAGCAGTTAGGCTCCCTGCATGGCGCGCAGGTCCCGCTCAGCCTGCTCCAATCGTTGAAGCCGGGCCGGTAAGGAGCGCTGGAGCACTACCAGGGACTGCGGCTCGAGATGTGGGAAAGATACATATGGGCCAACCATGGACGGAGATCAGATAGCAGTCAGTAGAAGGGTGAACGGGCGGCGGAACGACCGCCAGGAGAAGACCCAATATCCCCGAGAATGAGAACGAACGCAGTGCGGATGGAGAGATGGAGAGAACTGAGCACCAATAAAAATGCATATTATCTGATGGTAAGGAAGGCTGCTGGAAATGGAAATGGCCCGATCGCGCAAAGCAGCAGCAGCACCGTAGTAACAACTAGCAAGGAGCGACAACGATGATAATCTTTGTTGATTGTTGCTGCTGGTGTCCACGATAGCGAACGGAGCACTCGTGCGGGCTAAGCCTTCCATGTATAAAATGAAATGAAATGAAATGGAGAGCGCATTACCAGAGAGGGATCAAACATCGGTATCTTTATTTTTAATCTGGCCACGTCATGGCCTCGCTCTTGCCACTAAAACATATACACTACGTCTCTATTCTATATCATTTACTTTGTATTTTAAACCAAATTATATGATATACTTCTGACTTAAGGCCCACTAAAACCCTCTCCGGGCCCTCTAATAAAGAAAGCAGTCAACTCGGCACCTTGCTTCGAATGAACAAGCTTTTTATGCACTAATGCACTAAGACATGCACCAATTGCATACCCTCCATGGTATATATATATATATATATATATATATATATCACAAAATAATTGATCCCCAGTGTTAGACACACACACACACACACACATATATATATATATACTCATGAACCATGACCTTCGTTCGCCCATCCATCCATCCATGCAAATCCGTCAATTATTGGGGTCCCTGCCCCGGGCAAAGATGTACCCGGTTAAATCCGGACTTATTGGGCAGGCTTAGCGGGCTTGGCTATATGGTGGATCAGTAAGCACCCCTCCTATGCGAGCTAGCAACCAACCTGGCGGGACAGGAGCGCCTCTTGTCGCAGGGATTGTAGCCGTGCAGCCGCCTTGGCGTATGCACATGCACGATTGAGGAGGAAAGAATGAAAGAACGAAAATCAGACGGGACAAATGAAAGTGCACGATCAGTTGATGAGCGGCGCGCATGCGGCGGAATGTTAATAACAGGGGGATCCTCTGCTGGAGGCGACAGGGGATGTAGTAGTTGTACATACACAGTACGGCACACACAAGCACAATAATGAATACAGCAGTTAAAAGACTGTTTAATCAATACCTACATCAACGGCCGATCCTTGGGTCACAACCCGGCAGAAATGCTGCTGCACCGCTGACGGCACCCAGTATGATCCAGCGACGCCAGCCTGCCTGTACATGCACAACAATATTATATATATAATATTAAGTTCATAAATGCAATTAGGTAAAATCAGTTATATGCATATATGCATAAATAAATATGATATCCAAAAAAGTGAGGGGAAATCAGCTACCTAGCAGCTGCCTATTATCAGCTACCTAGCAGCTGCTGCTGTTATGTGTACTTATATTACTTCCGAATGAACTGCTGCTGCTGCTGCTGCTGCTGCTCGGACGTAGAATAATAAAAGAATTCAAAATACGCATGACAGGGTTTCGGGTCGACCTAGTAATCCAATTAATATGTGTGTAAAGATAGAGAGAAATATATGCGTACATGCATATACGATAGGTGATCAGTACAGCAGGGTAAATAAGTTGCGACAGCAGGCAGGGAGGATCCTGTGCGCGAACAAGCAAAAACAAATTAGCAAGGCCAGCCATCACGTACATCGATCCGTCATCATTCACAACCGCGCCTGCTGCATTACCTGCATGTGGATGAGAAAGCCGATAACTTACCGCTGCAATAGTGCTTCTTATTGTTCCGCATCTCCACACTAACTCACAAAGACTTAATTAACATACCCGGCGGTGCACCCGGACCTGCTGGTCGTTGTTTCCTCTTGTTCCCCACCGCATGCCAGCCATCTGCTGCCTTGCTCGCTCCCCGCCCGAGGTAACGCGGCGGACACATACAACATCAAAAAGCAACGGCGGGTGGCAGCAGGTCATTGCGATTACCCGCTGCTGCGACCCGCCAAGGTACAATTACTGTTGATTTCGCCCTTGAACACGTGAAACTAAAGGTTTCACGAAAATAAAGCTACATGTCTCAATGAGTAGGATAATAAATACGTAGCTTACCCAGCCGAGATAACCCACTCACCTGGCTCGATCCAGTTCAGCCACCTGGCCGGTTGCCACATGGATATGCACAGATGCGTGTTTCCAGTGCCCCATATAAATCCGCCAGCCCGCCACATGCGATGACGATTTCCCACGCAAAAGCGAGTAACAGGCAGGGCCGCGGGATGGACAGCAGCAACCTTAAATAAACACGCTAGGGAGAGATAGATAGATAGATAGATAGATAGATAAGGAGTAGTAAGGTGTATTGAGAATGAGCGACACACGCATATATATATATATACATATGTGACTGAAAAGGGAAAGAAGTAATACGGCGAGAGCCGGGCGCTTTTCTTTCTACAAGGTGCTATGCCGCCATTATCACTGCTACTGGTGCAGCTAAGCAAAAAATAATTCCTTCTTGTGCAGTGCAGGAGGTTGTGGAACCAGCTGTGGGTGGGGCCAGGAGGCTTTGTAGGGGGGCGCCGTTTTGGCTCGTCACCCCCCCCTCCGTCTTTAGCTTGGTTCTTCCGGCTCGGCTGCGTAAGAGTGTGCTTTCCTGCTGGCGTCTCTCCTCTGAGGGCTCGTGTGTGTCCTTGTCAGGCTCTTGGTGGGTCAGTTTTGTGTTGGAGGAGAGTGGTCCCCTTCTTTTTCAGTGAGTTGTCCCCCGTTCCTTCCGTGTTTTCGTGGTGCTCCTCAGTGCTCTGTTAGTGGCCAGGCTAGAGCCTCTGAGTTTTTCTTTGCTCTGGCTGGTCCGAGTGAGAGGGGGAGCACGTGGCAGGACAGACAGACAAAGCCACGTGCCCTTCCCCTGCGCTGTGGCTCGGTCTGGTCAGGACCCCCAGTGCTCGTCTTCACAGGGCGAGTCGGCCACAGTGTAACACCCCAATCATACTTTTAGATATCCATGGGGCTACCGCTTCTACTGCTGTTCTGGCCCTGAAAGTTACGGTGGTCGTGCAGGTTGTGGGGTCTGCTACCCCACTTCCCTGCACTGCCACCGTCCTGACTAACATCTCTCTGAGATCCCTCCCCTTTTCATGTCCCTCATCATGGCCTTTGCCTTGTCCGTCCCCTTCCCCAGCATATCCTCGTCTGGCATCAGCGTCAGAGTAACATAGCTAAAGTAAAATACAAAGGGAACATAAATAAAACATCATAGTTAAAAATTCATCTATAGTAAAAGAAGTGAAGGTATGACAGACAAATGTTTGCTAAACTGACTAAAAGAGGGAAAAAAGATCACAGCTAAGAGATAGCATCTAGGAGTTCTAGATCAGGTAAATAAAACAGAATTCAAAAGCAAGTAATTACGTTTTGCCGGCGACGGCAAAATTTCCCGAGGGCCTTACACTACTAGGACTCGGTAATAGGGGTGACAGTACGACAGAGGAAATCTACTGAACTAAAACAACTTCCTAAAATAATCTACAACAACTACCTAAAATTAAATAACTACCTAACTAATAAAGATTACTAGACCAGCTATATACAGCGGTAGCAATAATGGTCAGCAATATAAATACAGGCAGCCCTGCTAGTAGCTTGTGCTTTTGTAATGTCGCTCATACATATGTATGTACGCCCACCACAGTCTCGCAACCAATGCATAGACCCACTATCATTAAATATATAAAGAAGCAAACTTTCCTTTATTTGCCGATAATTCAGCAACAATAGCTTCTCCTTCATATTCTTTATCAAGGCTGGCCATATATACACATAAGACATGTACGACATGTACGAACCTAAGCCACACATATACCTGCTGCTGGTGCTGTAACAGCGACAATCATAAAGAGCCCCAAACTCGGAAGAAGAGGATGAGTACTAAACCGATCTACTTTGATTTACCATTTATACAATTATATAGCATGCTACGTATCCATATAGCATTGTACGACCCGTACGCTTCATTGCGCAATAACACTGTCCTGCTGCCAGCGGGACTGCGCGACATGCATGCGGACCAGTGAGCGCACCTGCCTCTGGAGCCCCTCAAGCCGACGCGCCTCATCAGAGATTCGGCGGCGGGCATTGGAAAGCTCGGAACGGGCCTCCTGGATGGTGCCGGAAAAACAAACACATGGTCGTACAAATTCTTTGCATGTGAAATGCTTTGCAGTACCGAAATAACAAGCATCTGTACGGCCGGGCATGCATCCCATAGATACGGCAAGAGAGACCCCATCGTGAAGGCGCGAACGCGAGCGCGGAAGTAAGACTACCCACGCACTCGCCCTGCACCACCAAGGAGTGAAACCCAAGCACCTGGCCAGCCAATGGGTCTCGCTGCCATGTGTAGCCCTCACGACGCTTCCATAGCCGCTGGACAACTACCCCCCCTTATCTAGTTAATGCACGATTACACAATGCAAGTCACAACGCCGGTTCCTCTTCCGTCGTATCGTTCACAGCAAACAGGCAGCGCGCGGCCCTTACTCGCGTTCCCTACCTCAACCAGAGCTTTTCCGCCCTGATCCCCGGGCGGGTCTCTGCATCCCCTTCCCCAGCCGTTGGCCTATACAGACAGATCGTACGGTAATACGTACCTGTACGGCAGCCTGATAGCGGTACAGTGCCACGCGCCGCTGGTGTCTGCGCTCCGACGACTCGCGCACGTAGCTGGAAGGGGTAAAGTGAAAGACGGTGAGGCGTGGCGCGGTTACGGCGTTGCCAGTTGCACCACCATGGCCCACCGCCGTTGAATCCACGTGGTTTTAGCGGGATGTGATTTTTACTGGATCTCGGTGTTGCGTAACTTTGGATGTGCGCAAGAAATGCCCAACTTTGAACATAATTTTAACGAAAGGAGGAAGAAGACACCGGCAGGTTTCAGGCCCGACCGAAGACACGGACGCGATGTCCTGCAAATACGCAGATGTGGAGAACTACATTTCTACGCCGAGAAGAGATATAGAGACCGGCTTGCAGAAACTAACTAAAGTAACCGCTAACTAACCGGTAACCGGTTAACTAAAGTAACCACTTTTCAGGGACAGGCTCACCGCGCCTTGAACTTTTCCCGCCAACTTTTCCCGCTACTTCCACGGCCATCGTCACCGCCACTGCTAGCCACAGTGCCGCCTCGGCCTGTCGCCGCAGCACTCGTGCGGCCTGCCGTCGTAGTGATGGCTGCTGCTGCGACAATGGTAGCGGTTGCGCGACTAACAGCCGTGGTGGCTGCAACACTCCTAACCACATCATCTCCCCCAGTGATGCCGTCGATGCATCTTCTTGTCCCCTCGTGCCGTGCAGTGGTCGCCATCCGTACACGTGGCACCGAGCCAAGCAGTGCACCGTCCAGTGGCCGTGATGCCGTACCAGCGTCACTGCCTAGCTGTGGAGTGACAGCGGCGTGGATGGGCCTGGACGGTGCCGACGACGGCGCCATGATTACAGTGTGCTGGCTGCCGTGACTGCCACCACGGCTGCCGCCACTGATCCAAGAGTCCGCCCGAGGCTCCGCCATGCTGGTTTGCCTACTTATCCCCATGGGATCCGCCAGCGGTCTTGGTCTGCCACCGTCCGCCAAACTTCCCCCAACCCGATGGCCGGCGACGTGCACCCCTTCACCATCGCTGGCCCCTGAAGCTTTTCCATCGCTGCTCCTGCCGCTGCCCCTGCCGTTGCCACCGCCACTGCTGCAGCTAGTCGCAACCCTAATGTCCCTGATGTCCTTCCCACCATCTTTTGCACTGCTGCCGCCAAAATGCTGCTCGTACAGCCTTGCCCAGAGCTCCTCGCAACATTGTACGGCATCATGCAAACAGCGGCAGCTGCGAGCGGCGTGGACCGCATCCTGCAGCTCCAGGACGGGGCAACTGAGCACCGCCGCAAGGACCGCCTCCGTTAGGTCGGTCAGCCGAAAGGTTGCCACCAGGTGGCGGCAATTGGTTACCGAAGCGTTTGGTGCTACTGCCGCTACAGCAATCCCTGCTTCTTCTGCTACTGCGTTTGCTGCTGCACCCAGACCTGTGGGATCTGCCGCCAGCATTGTAGATGGCGTTGATGCAGGCATTGATGCTATTGCTGGACTGGCTGCAGGTGCTGAACTCGACGCCGTGGACGGTGGTGGTATCTCTTTCGATGTCTGAGGTACCACCACCTGAATGGGGTATGGCGCAGAAGACATAATCGCGGCACTGTGACGCTACTGCTAAACAGCTATTGTCGTTATCATCCATGCACTGCAACTGCTGCGAGGTTGACCCTTGTAAACACCCCCTGACAGTGGCATTCAATCTGATACCGTATATTTTCTCGTACCCCACCCTCCCGCTGCCCTGGCCCCGACTGCTGCAACCGCTGCTCTCAAGCGACTTCACGAAAGAGCGTAAGGTTCCTGTGCATAACATAAGCAATGACAGGCAATGAACTTTAGGATAACACCTTATTGTTGTATGGAAAGCGCTGGCAGGGAGGGAGTTCCCGAATGGCTACCGAAATCGTTTGACGAGAGTCCCCAACATGCAACCCTTTGGCATGCTTGCCAGCGATTTCATCAACGTACAAGTTACGATAAAGCGCAGCAGCAGGCGGCAGCTAGGAGGCCACGTGGTCAGACTGAGACACAGCCGCGCCCAAACCAAACGGCCGTCGACTAACCGACATGGCCAGACGGAAGAGCCATGCCGCTAACGCAACTTAAATGCAAAAAATGGTGCTAGACACCGGACTAACTCATAGGGCCGTGATCACAACTCCATTGTAAATAGTTGGAGCCGTGGGTGTTGAATAATGCGTCGCACCGAGATTCTTTGACAATAGCCTTTCTAGCGTTTGTACCCAACAAAAGCATCAAGGATTTGTAGTCCCGGAGAGACCGTAAATCGCTGCACGGCACGTGTACAGCTTACACAGTAACCATTTGCAAGGTCTGAACTTGTCTGTATCGGTAGAAATAAAATCAGCGATGCAGATACGTATAGTAACGGGTCGTTTAAGGACCATATCACAGCCGGCTCTATGCTGTGAGAACGTTCCGGGGTTGTAATGTTCCAACTGCATGCCGGTGCTTCGCTTCCTTCCACAGTATTCGAGAATTTATAGTATTTTTATTTCGTGCCTAGGTCTGAGGTCGATCGGGCATTGGCCGCTAGACGACAACCTGGTTTTGAACAACTTCAGGACGGGGTTGGCCACCCGTCACAGAATTATCGTGTGATATAATGCAAATGGCGCAAAGCATTGGGATGTTGGGCGGCTCAACTGGGGATGATGACGCGCTCGAAAGCTTTCTTGACTCTTACCTTACGAATGGCTTTGGGACATCTGGTAACAGCGGTTTCGGTATGGTTATGCAGCAACAACAACCTCAACAAATTTCTCAGCAGTTGCTTGGGGCCGGTCTTGCGGGACAACCTCAACTGCATGGTTCCATACTCAGACCGGCCACTGTGGGCCAGACGCCGATGCCGGGACCTGTTCAAAATATGAATGGCATGTGCTTTTCAAATGTCGATGACACAGCGAATATGAGCATCCCGGCGCTTCAGGCGCTGCTGCGCCAGCGGCAACTTCAACAGCAGCAAGCCGGCTTTGGCGTAGCTGCTGCAGCTCCTTTCGGAAATGTGTCCGGCATGACTGGCATGGGTGGAGCAGGCAACGCTGGCTTGATGCGACCGACTAGTTTGCAAGAGCATCTGTCCGGGGGCGTTAGTTCTGAACACAACGTTTGGCGACCGACCTTAGGAGCTCTGCCGTCCACGAACGGCATGCAATCCTTCAGCGCAAGCCATGGTAAGCTTGCTCATGAACTGCTGCGTTCCGCACTGCTTGGTTCGACCGTTATATTTGAACGTTAGGGACCCAACCTTTCCTGGCAGGCATCCATTTTGGCGGCGAGCAGCTGCCGGGCTTCCATGAATCCACGTTGCCTAACCCCCTTCTGGTGGGTCGTTAGGCAAACATGAGTGATGAACAATTGTGTGGCCGGTCACGCATGCCTGGGTTGCCCGCCTCCAAGGGTGGATGATGCACCCTAGGTCAGCCAATCCGTCCGGAAGGTCGTAAGGTGCCGCCGTTATCCGTCTGCGATCTGGGTCAGACCCGAACATCTATGGCCCGTGCTCGGTCGATCGGTCCCGCTGTCGTATGGGCCTTGACTATATGGCGATTTAGGACCGGCGATGCGCGTCTTCAGTTGCCGCGCGTCATGACCCAGCAGCCGATGGCTATCTTCAGGGGTATAATTATAAAATTAAATACCTGTACAATTGCCGACTACAGGTCCCACAGTTCTTGAAATGGTTCGTTATTGGCAGCAGCAGCAGTTCATTATACATTCCTGCACGAGGCTCGCATGTCATGTCAACTGCAGCCGTGTCCGCATAGTGACTCCCTGTTGCCACATACAACATGTCGCTCACGTAGGCGCCGGCACCCACTCTGCGGCCCGCGAGTGACAGTCTTCTTGTCAACCAAAAAGCTGCGATGTCTACGCCCTTAAATCTACAGGTAATTTGCCCGTGTGCGTCTGCTTTGTTGGAACCGCCAGGCAAGCGCACATGATGTGCTTTATGAGAAGCAACCTAGCTGAACCGAAGGCGATGCCTGGGATCAGGATTTTGCGACTGCGGGGCCCAGTCGCATGTACGCTGGGTTTTGTGGTGGCGTGGTGAGCAGCAGGGAATGACATGTATTTGTGTACGGTGTTGCCTGTTATGGACCCAATTCGCCACAGGGGCACGGGCAGTCGGCGCTGCGGACCAACTCCCTGTCGGCGCAGACCGCGGCGGTAGGAGCAGCAGCAGTAGCCAGTGGAGGCGGTGTGCTGGGGGGATCCAAGAAATCCATTTGGGATGTGACGACCGCACCCGTGGCGGAGGGCAGCGACGACAGCAGCGGTAGGATGATGAGGCAACGGGGTCGGGAACGGGTGGCGGAATGGACAGGGCAGCGGGAGGGGTTAGTTGGGGAAAAATGAGAGAATATGCACGTGGGGATTGGGGAGTACAGAGTTTGTCGGATAGGGGTTGGCATTATGGGCCGCTCTCGCTCGATGCCAACCCCGGTTGGTGATTTCTGATTATACCTGGCTCGTTAACCCCGACTTCACATCCAAATCAGTACACTAATACACTATTTTGGGTCGGGCTGCTATTACGTGCTGTTGATTTTGGATTTTTGCTCAACCTGCGCCGCATGGCTCATACAGAGGATGACTCGAGCCAACGGCGGCGCGTGAAGGGGCGCGCCACATCTGGGAACCACCAGTCATCCGTCCAGGTGTGCTGAGGCAGGAGCAGGGCCTTGGTTATCGGGGCTGGAGGAAACTTTCCGAGTTGGGTTAGGGTTGCAATGTTGCTCGTTCGATTTAGGATAGGCTCAGGGCCTGATGGGAAGGGAACAGGGCCTGATGAGAAGGGAGCAGGGCCTGTTGAGAAGGGAGCAGGGCCGCGAACCAGGCAACCAGAAACTTGAAATTGCCCGGTAGATAATGAAAGAGAAGATACGAGGACATGATCACGAAACGGATGGAAGAGGTTTTTGCACTGATGCTGGCGTGGGCCTTTTTACCTCCGGATACGCCTCATGGCGCCCCTAGCCCCCGCCAAGTTGAACGCCAGAAGCTGTATGGCCCACGGATGTTTGCCATCCATGACCCCCCATGTTTTGTGGTTGTTTACTGTTCCTCGCTGATATTCTGTCCTGGAACCCGTTTTAGTGCCCTATCGTACGTTTGGGGTTTTCCTAACGTTTTCATTCGTCTTCTGAGCCTCAGCAGGAGAAAAATCGCAGCGCACAGCGGCGGTTCCGACAACGGCAGAAGGAGAAGATGTCGTACCTGGAGAGTCGCACTGAGGTGCTCAGCGTGCAGGTGTGTTCGTGGTATAGTTATAAGAAATGCAACAAGCTTGCGCTGGACAGGAAGGTTGGATTTAAGAATCGGGGAAGCCGTTGAGCTCTTCGCTTAAAAAATTGGGTCGAGGTAATGCGCCGGTGTTAAACTGGCCGCAGGGCTTACGTACAACAGGAGGGAGATGGGGGAAAGCAAGGGATATGGAGGCCGTGGAGGGTAGCAGGGCACCCTTCCCTGCTTTTTGCCAGGGTAGCTCCCCGCGCCTCTCCTAGGTGTCCTGGGTTAGCCGTTACCCAATCCGCCTCCCTAGATCTCCTTGCCGTTCCATATAGCTTGGGGGCTATCCGTCCATTTTCGCCCTCCGCTTTCAAGATAGGCCGTAGGACCTTTCTTGTCTTTTCGCTTGCATTCAAGTGTGTGCTTGTGCGTCTTCGCCCGCACTGTTCACCTCATTTTTTCAGGTTGAGAAGCTGACCCAAGAGAACGAGTCTTTACGAAATATGAATACCATGTTGGAGAAGGTGCTCAACCTGAGGGAAGAACACATCTCAAACCTGCAGGTGAGGGTGCTTAGGTGGGCGCCGAGAAAGATGGGAGAATGGGGATACAGGAGTTGTCACATGGATCGGGTCTGGTGTTCACCGTCTGCTGCATATGGCTCAAGAAAAGTATGTGGAAAAACCCAACGTAATGGTGTATCGAAAGGCTGTCCATACATCTATGCCTTTCTTTGGCCCCGCTGAGAATCAGTGGTAGCAGTAGAAGCGGGCGCAGCGCAGCGCAGCACTGCACAGCGGAGCATAGCAAGCAGCTGGTTCCAACAGCAGCTGCAGTAGTTGTTGTATGATGCCCTAAGCAAGGAGCTCGCGAGTTATCGACAGATTTGGCATCTTCATCATCATCACATTACAGTAGTGCATATCCAACGGCACCACTGCTGCTGCGATTCATGTTGCGTGGCACCTCAACCTCCTCGTAATGGCTATAACCACCACATACACATGGGGCTGGTGCCATTCCCTCCAAGACCTAGAGGTTAAAGATGACAACAGCTGCGCCAACGGCATTGCAAACTAGCTGAATAGCACCCAGTGATACAAGCCATTTTCATGCCTCGTGGAAAGAGCAGCAAGAGAGAGACCAGGATTCCACGTGTTCCAGTGTAACAGGCTAGGATGGCAATTTCCTCCCAACATTTTTCATGCATGATCTCCGCCTCAGCCGTCTTCACCCCAGATGGGACCTTGAACGTTTTTGCATTTTTGGAAAACGCCTGTAAATGTGGTAGGCCTGCTCTGGTGTACCCCACAAAGTTTTAGCCACGTGAAGCATGGCTGTCCGGTGGCTGAAAAAACCTCGCCCCCCAAGGAAAAAGCCCCCCTGGAAGGAAAATATTTTCTTCTGGGTACATTTATGCTTAAAGCTAGGGGCAGTAGTTGGCTTTCATTTTTTCGTATGTTTACCTTGCTAACGAACATACCTAGAGTTACATTGTGGGTGACTCGCCCTGCAAAGACGAGCAAGGTATTATTGCGATATCCTCATGTCATAGAACCACTTCTAAGGAGTTTTGGTCATGTAAGGCCCATGGGAATGTTCACTGTCACTAATAAAATGCACTGACTGGTTCTCCAGTACCGTAATACAACAACACCATACCTTGAAGGGCTAGAAGGGCAGGGAAAGCAGTAGTCCCAGGAAGATCTAAAAGTATATTATAGGATTTCCTAGCGTAGGAACTGTATGATGTTGGTTCTGCCAAAACCACCTGCAGAAACAGGCCTACTGCCTCCAGGACCATTATGAATCGAGTGACTAACAATGCTTGACAGCTTGACAAGGAAAGCTCGTGAAAGTTATAAATTTATCTTATATCCAGTATTATGAAATAACAGTTCCCATCGAACTTGTCGTATTACACATTCCATAAGACCCATAAATAAAATAATCATGGACAGAAGGACATACAAATGTAGGAGTGTTGTTAATTGGCATTTAGCATATATTTTATAAGAAAGGGTATGTTGAAGCTTAGCTGTGCCTGCTGCATACTAAGATATGAAGGTCATAGCAGAAAAGCCACTGTACCACTAATGGACACACTTCATCCTGTTCCATCTAAGGTGCCTGCTGAGGCGCCCAAGGCATGCACCTGTCAATGTCCAGCAGTCTTTTGGTACTATTTATTTTGCTCCTATGCACTTCATAATGCACCCTTTACAAACCCTGTTTCACAAGCCAAGAATCAATTTAGGTTTCAGTGATTTTTCCCTAGCCGGTACACCAATTGTGGAGGCAATACAGCTGCATGACACTGTAAAAGCACGTCTTGGAGCTAATATACAGAAGCTGAATCCATGTTTTCCTTAGCATGGTGGTCAGCTTAACAAGTGATGCCTGCGGGGAAGAAACAGCCAGCTAAGCAAATATCTGGGGGCTTTACAAGCACTGCAAAGGTTTTTCAAGTCGACTGATGGTAAGCTCATTGCAAAATGAATGGCTTAGGGTTTTGGCAGCAACCCTGAAAACTACATAATCCATAGTAGCCGTTGAGAGGCAGTTCTAGCCACACTTCATCCTGATCCATGTAAGATGATGGGGTATGGCTGTGATTTTGCAAAGATGTTTGGTGCACTCAGCTTAAGTTCCCCATCCATAATGCCATACATTGGTTAAGCTGCATGCAGTGTGCCATTGTGCTTATCTGTAATACACACATGTTTTGCGATTCCTTGAGAAATATCAACCATGTGGCCACAGGCAGAGGCTGTTTACAAGCAGCTGGCTGATGTGCAAGCCCTTGCTCACCTTTTGGCCGTGCATGATGTTCTGGGTTCTTGTGAATGCTTGGGCAGGGCATTTCAGTCTGATGCTTTCAAGGTGCACAAAGGTTTTAGAAAGTGGAGAATACCAAAGCTGTATTAGAGCAGAGGGGCTCATTTCCAAGGATGGGGCAGGCATTTTAATTGATTAAGCCTGCACTGTCCAGGTCCATGATCTGGACAGTTGGTGGGAAAAGCGTGAAACCCCAAAAAAATTCATAATACAGCAACTTTTCGCATGTTTGCTTTGGAACTTGTTTCTTATTTGGGGTGTTACACTGTGGGCGACTCGCCCTACGAAGACGAGCACCGGGGGGCCTGACCGGACCGAGCCACAGCGCAGGGGAGGGGCACGTGGCTTTGTCTGTCTGTCCTGCCACGTGCTCCCCCTCTCACTCGGACCAGCTAGAGCAAAGAAAGACTGGCCACTAACAGAGCACTAACAGAGCACCCCTCCCCTGTGCTGTGGCTCGGTTTCTTGTGTTGTGGTGCACTTTGATGATCCTGGTGTCAAGCTTCTTCATGGCGTTCATATCTTTGATCTAGAAACATATCGTGACATGAGTGATGATGGGATGCGTTGACATCACAAGCAGGAGCTCATGGATCCATTTCTGCTTAGAAGAGGATTGGTATTTAGAGTTTGAACATGTTGATTTGCCTCTTTTGCATGAAGAGGTATTGCATATGAAGATCAAATTGGAATGGCAGTGACCATTGGCCACTCCCCTTGGCAGGCTGCTTGGGTGGGCATGTGCAAAGATGCCCACATGTTTCCCTTAAAATGAGCTCCAGGGATACACGGGCAAGCATTCTATACTGTTTGATATAGCAAGTGCCGTGCAGTTGATTCCGTTTGGTGATGAGTCTGGTGAGGTGGAGGATACTGATAAATTTCAGGTTGTTTATCCTGCCGGTGATGACGAGGCATTCATGTAGACTGATTTCGATTCTGATGAAGGAAAATAGGTGGAGAAAGAGGAAAGGTTGGAGGAGGAAAAGAAGGAAGCAGAGGAAGAGATGGCTGGGGAAGCTGGTTTCAATGCCGCTGATCTGCTTGCAATGAATGCTTGCATGTAAAGCTGTCCTAGACAGCGCCCTACTTCATTTCCTGACCTCCAACACTCCTCATGAAACTTAACCCAAAAGAAAACATTTCCCTTTTTGATGCACACACACGTGTTTGTGACCCGGACAACTTTATTGTGGGTTCCGGGGGTCCCCTGAACGTTTTAGGACCTAGCCCTTGTAAAGTTGAGGGACCCCTGGAAAAGAAGTTTTGGGCTCCGAGGGCCCCAGAACAAATAGCTACCCGTTTGAAGGGCCCTGTTCAGCCTGCACTTGTTACCTGTTAGTTCCTCCTAGCAAACGTAAATAACAAAGAAGAAATTAGACTTCACTCTGGGCAAGTGTGCATTATCTGTGCATGGTTCCTTCATTCTTGTTTTTTCGGTTCTTCTCCCTTTCCCTTCCACCTATTTCGCAGGAGGCCGCCAAGGTGTTCTCCAACCTGAACTTGCGGGGTGACGCTGACGGCAGTGGGTCGGAGGAGAATGGCATGGGAACCGACGCAGCCGCAAAGGTATGTGAAATGATGTAATTGCAGTGTTTCAGGGACGCCGTTATTAACGTTGAGGGGAAGGAGATTGGCGAGGTAGTAATCATCCTACATAAGCCTTAAAGCCCTTCGTGACAGATGTTGAGAGGTCCTTGTTAACTAGTTTTAGCGCTAACAAGAGCGGCAAGTTTTGACGGGTAATACCAGGTGTTGCAGAAATTATAAGCAAGTTAGTAGTTGATTTCCTTTTTTTCCGCTCTCCATCGTTGCATGAACGATAGATCGGCGGCCTCAACGGGCCGCTTTAGAGTCTAACTTCAGAAAATCGTATTCCCAAATGACAGACGGTGCAAGACGCAGTGGCGGCGGCAGCGGGTGGGGTCGATGGTGGCGCTATCGTTAAATCCGAGGACGGGACCTCATCAACCTCCATTTGCATGATGGATACGCTCATGACGACCTCGAGCCCTATGGGCTTGTTGAGTGAGTGTATAATGGTGGTGGTGATGGTGGAACGCGGCAGGGGTGATGGCGATCGTATTCTAAGAAAGCAATGAGATCCGAATGCAGAAGGCCATGGATATTATGATGTATATCAAGACGACACATATCGGTGTCATGTCGCAGCATGTACGCATTGAACCTGGCAACAACGGCAAGCCTGTCCCCTTCACGAGCCGGCATATATTGAGATTTTTCTCCCGAAATGTCGTTTTCGATCTCAGTATCTAATGGAGTAAATGATTTTATATCCCATTGCATGTTGTTCTTCCCCTTTCATACACGTACTCTCCTGTTCTCAATTAATCCAGCAAATTTCCTTTTTGGGATGTGTCCCGCGCGTAGCCGGCAATGGGCATATGCTGCCGCAGAACATGGATGGCGCCACGGCACGCTTTACAGCGGAGGCGATCCGTTCTATGTCGGCAGACGACGTGATTGATGCATGGAAGGAGAACCTCAAAGAGTTGTCGAGGTGGGCGTAGCTGCATGGAGACAGGAGAATTTGAAAATGCGCGTTTATCCCTTTGCCCTGAGGAGTGTGTAGAAACATGTCGCGAAAATTATCTCTCTGCCGTCGTTGCTTTTGCTTTCGGCATTCAGCTGTTTAATTACCAATTCGATGTTCTGAGCAAGTTTTATTTTTTGCCGTCCCCATTTTTCCTATGCTGTTTCCATGGATACCGCTTCCCCTGTTCCAACGTTTTCCGCCTTTTCTCCTACGTTGTGCTTGGTTTCCTCACTATCTCCCGCCCCCAATCTCCCTCCCATCTTTTTCGCACTCTCCGTCTCGCTTCCTTATCCTCCTGATGCCCCCTACCCCACGTAGGTATGTGGTCCTGGCGGAGAACACGGCCCCCGGCCAACCGGTGCCTGCCCCCGTGTTATCACGCATTACGTCCGTCACTGCTTCTATGTCAGAACTTGTACATAAAGTGGCCATGATCTCCCCGCTTAACGTTAAGAGGTTGCTGGCTACCAATATGGAGCTGCACGCGATGGTGAGTCCTAAAACCTATTCTCACAACGAGTGTTCGCTAGGTGGTCTTTTGACTTCAGAATCGGGACCCCTTCCGTCCTTTAATCGGGGGATTCGGAGCACTTAATTTGCTGACCGAATTCGTTTTCGTATGCATGATACCAATCTGTTTTTGCAGGGCGTATCTTTATGAGTAACGGCTAAGGAAAGATTAACTGGCCATGGGGGCGATATGCGCCATTTCGTTCTTGTGTGTATAGGGGTGTTCTTTTCGAGCGCGTCGTATCAAGACTGGCCGGAGCACACGTTGATCCTTGTCCGGCCGTCCGTTCACCGAACACTCGTTGCTGTTGCTGCCATCATCCAGGTTCCGGTTCCTGAGTCGCATTGGGCGCGAGTGCTGCTGGTGCTGGGCCTGTCAGAGCGACAGCGAAGGGACCTGCTAGGGGCAAGGGATCGCTTCCTCTCCAAGTTCGAGGCGGTTGTGCAAGTGAGTCCCGTCTCGTACAACTCAAATAAAAATTGTCGGAAAAACGGAAAGTATAGACGGAACCGAACGGTTTGTGAAGATCTCTATTATAGCATCTCAAATGTTATAAGTGTGACATCCTTCCTTCCGATCCTTTCCATCTTCATGCCCGCTGTAAGACAGTGCTCCTTATCCAGTGTCCGCCATATGTCGCTGATTGGTAAATGTCGTTTCCCTGGCCCCTTCTCGGACGCCTCCTTTGTTTAGCCAATCCATGAGTTGACACCGCGCGTGCACGCTGCATCACCTTGCAGGAGCGCACGGCTCTCATAAATAACCTGACCCAGCAGGCCATTCCGCGGTCCAGGTGGGTGGGTGGGTGTGCGGGTGTGAACTTGGAACTTGGCCAAGCGACTGACGAGTCCAAGCCAACCCAAGGGGATGAATTTATATCAGTCTTTTGTTCAGGTTGTGGGCCTGGGATGGCCAGAGGGCTGCGCTGTGTTTCTTCAAGCCTTGTCGCTACCCTATCCCCAGCCTCTCCACCCATCCTCCCATATTGCCACCGCGCTCACCTGATCTCCTATGCAGGTGGTTAATATGTTAGGCCTCCTGATCTCTCTTAATCTCGCATTTCCTGCAATCTTACGCACGTGCAACTGCAGTCTCTTGTCCGCGGTTTCAGCGCTGTTCAAAGCTTTTTTAAAGCTTGATTGTTCCCCTTCCCGAGTCACGCTGTATGGCTCTTCGTGGAGTCCTTACTTCTTGCGCTGTGTTCTCCTCTCCTCCGCTCCCCCTTTTCACCACGAAATCAAACGCCCGCTCTTCTTTCCTGATCAAGCCCTAACGTTCCAAATCCAGGATATATGCGGACATCTGCTCCGCGTCCCTAACCGCCCACGAGGCGGCGGACCGTCTGCGGTCCAACCTGCAGCGCGAGCATAACATCAACATGGAGTTCGTAGTGTTTGTGTTCAGGGGGGTGCTAGATATGTTGCAGGTGCGTGGAGGATGTGTAGAAGGATGGGTCTCATAAGGATTCTAGCTGAAGTAGAATCTGACAATTAGTAAGCTCAAAGCCCATTTATAACGCCATGAGAAAAGGAAAGGACAAGAAAAATGGCCCCAAGATTTGGCCGAATGTGCTCGTGTGCGGTACGTATGTGCATGTATATTCCAACCGCTGACTTCCGTCTTCTGAAAGCTCGTCCTCGGTCACACGGCGGCGCTGCTGCTCGTGTACGTGTGCTAATGTATTTCGTATTTGCACGTGCATAAGCTTACGTGCATGGGTATTTAATCAAGGGAGGGAACACCGCATTTAAGCTTTGGTGGGAAAATCAGTTTGTGACGTTGCTGAATGCCCTCGAGCAATACGGTACGTGCTACGTGGTCGCTCCGGTGTATATGTATAACTGACTGCAGATCGCCAAGGCTGCCGTGCATTCGTATCCGTACTATCCGGACGTATTGGCCATGTCCAACATACTTCATGCACAGCAGCCCCAGTCCCAGCAGCCTCAGCAGTCACTCTCTCAATCCTCATTGTTGAGCCAGTCGAACACGCAGCCCCAGCCGATACAGCAACAGTCGGCGAATCTACAACTGCAGACGACACAACAGCAGCAGCAGTTGTTCCTCATGAAGCCGTCATCACAACAGCCGGGGCCGTCAGCTGGCACAGGAAGCCTGGGTGGGATGCGCGGGACGGGCAGCGAACCCATGGGCGCTGGCGTACTGTACGGCACAAGGGTAAGCGCCAACCCCACCATGTCCGCGGGCCTACCGGGGACTGGTAGCGGTAGTCTTGGTGGTAGCGGCGGTGCTGACGGCGGTGCTGTGATACCCGCTGGCTCCGGCGGCAGCAGCAGCGCCGGAGGAGGCAGCGGCATGGGTGGGTTGGTGGGGCTCGGCGGCAGCGGCGGTATGGGCGGCGCAACTGGTATGGCGCCTCTGGGCATGGGTCCATTGGGGCTGGGGCTTGGGGGCATGAGTATAGGCATGGGAAGCCTAAATTCCGTAGGAAGCACTGCCGGGTCCAGCACGGCTGCTCTGATGGGCTTTCAGCAACAACAGCAGCAGCAATCACAGCTGCAGCAGCAAATGCTACAGTTGCAGCAACAAGACGACAGCCGGATGGTGGACGGCTGAGTAGGAAGGAGCTGGGTGTCCTTGCTGCTGCATGTTGCTGCAGTGGTTGACGACGGCGATGGCATCGCAGAGGATCCTGTTGACACGGGACCCAATTTGTCCAAGCCGCGTCCGCGCCCCCGTGCCGAGGGAGGGGATTATTGGGACAACCTCGCGCCCCGTTCCGTCTTCCCGGCAATCCGGCATCACTCACTTTGTGTGCATGTGGGAAGGATTGGCGGATGGCAGTGAGGAAAGGAAACCCAGTCCGTTTCCACCTCTCCCGGTGTGTGTGTGTGTGTGTGTGCGTGTGTGTGTGGCGCTCGGCAGCTGGAAACCAGCCTTCCTTCCGATGAAGGCTAGGCCGCGCGCGTGTTGCAGGCGGAGTGCGGCGTGGTGCTTTTAGGCAAGGGGGCGTGGGACCGCGGCTGCGGATTTATGTCGGATAGGCTGAAACATTGGCAGATGGGTCGTCCTGATAAGGCATTTTTGCACATTGGTGGATATGTGGTAATTTAGCGTGCGGGGAGCTATCTCCTGGCATGTGCTGGGCGGGCCCAGCCCGCATACAGGCAACTGAGCGGTAGCTTGCTGCTGCGGGGAATACAGAACGGAGGCACGGGGCCACAGGCAGGCAGGAGCAGGCGAGTCTAAGAAAGGCGGGGCAGTATTGAAAGCGCACAATGCTGCATGTTGTGGGGGGCTAGCGCGGGTTGGGGGCGTGCGGTAGCATCGTCTTCCCACCATCTTCTGCCTGCCCGAATCGCGATGATGGCAGTGACGCACGGCTCTTTGGACGGCAAGTGGATGCGCGTGCGAGGGACGCTGCTTTGCGGCTCAAGCGGGCGGATAAAGGAAGCAGAAGGGATAGGTCATGGGTTTTGGGGAGGTGGGCATGGGGCACGGTGACTCGAGCGATAGGAAAGTGCAGGTGCAGGATGGGGGAGGTTCCACAAGCTAAGCCAATGACGACTGGGGTTACTTCGGGCAATCGTGAAGCTGTGTTGTGGAATGAAATGCACAGGGGGAGATATAAGCAGATACAGCTGGCAACACCAGCGTGGTTCGTTCTTTATATGTGATATGGTAGTGCGTCAAGGACTTGCTTCCGCCACATAGGAAGCTGACGAAGGAGCAGTGTGTTTAACGTCGTCGTGCTTTGCCTGGGGTTTCCGGCTTTCGTATGTGTGCATGTTCCCGGCGACTGCTCTGTTAGGCGTGGTCGGCCCGCCCCGCTCCCTCTGAGCGGCGTGTGTATGTGTATGTTGTTTGTTGCGACACGCACGTCAGACCTGCGGGTCGGTCAATTAATCGGTTGAACAGACTGCGCGAGTTCATGGCTAAGATATGTGGATTGGTTATTGTGCCATTTACGTTTGAAGCGCGATACGGTTATGTACATCGTGGCGTATGTTGATGTGATGTGATAAGTGTACTGTGCTTCGAAGGACACATCCACCTCTTCCCGGGCCGAAGTCTAAGCGATGTTGTGTGTATGCGTGCATGCGCACGGAAGTAACTGGTCTTGGTTTGCATTTTCCCGCCTGTGGTTAGTGGTAAGTATGCAACAAAGCTATATGTCTGGAAAGGTCCTCCAAAAGCCCCAGTTGGCGGTTTCGTTCCTTTAATTCGTGCGCGCAATATCATAGTACATAGTCCTGGAATGGGAGCCTTTACTGCTCCTTCCGGACTTTCCTGACCATATGCGACTCGAACTGGCGTTGCGGGAGCATCGATTACCAACGCCCATGTTAAGAACAAGCTCTGGCTGTGATGGCACCACCGAGAACACGGGCCCCTGATCGGCCTTGTGAGTTGCGCAACTCAGAACACGGTAATCAATCGCGGACGGACGAAACCCTCTGGCTCAGTATCCTGTGATAAGATTCTGAGTGAAGTCGAAGTATTGTACGTCTCATGACGGTGCAGCGCGCTCTCATGATGCACCTAAGGGATTGCGGGAATGCAGATGTGTGTTGTCGTGGCAACGGCGCCGCCTCCGATTCTCAGCTGCAGCTTCCAGAAGAGAGAGTGCGTGTGTGCGCGTGTGAATATGTGACACTGCACGACCTAACCTGATGAAGTCAGGTTAGTGCCTGAGTTGGTGTTGTCTGGTTTTCCAGCTGTCCTAACCGTACCGTGGGAAGGAATGGACAAATGCGGTCAACACACCCGGTACCGGTAATGCGCCGAAGTGTGCCGCGTTGTGAGGTGGTGCGGGGTTTGCAGCGGGCGTTACAGCGTGCCGCATGGCATCGTCGCTGGATACTTAAGGTACGGAGAAAGCACAGACGCACAGGCTGTAGGTGTGGGCGTTCCGTACCACTGCGGTCACCTCTTTTCGGTTGCTGTGCTTGGGCTCATTCCGCATATTTATTTCCCTGGGGGAGCGGTCCCCGACGGCGTGATCCTGTTCGTTGGTGCCTAAGGGTGGAGGGGGGCGGGCATCTGGGGCCCCGGGCGCATAGAGCGAGCAGCATGGAGATGTCCATGATTGTGGCGTTGTTCAGCGGCACTTTCTAGACGACAGGGCGAATAAGGCATCCTTATAAACACAACACGACAGTATGACATCACACCCTCGTAGCAGCGGAGGTTATTGTTGTGTATGCTCTAGTTTTCGTGATGTTTGCTTGACATGTTCTGACTTCTGGCAACTGTCCACGGTGTATCTTAGGCGCTGGTCCTGTGGTCACGGTCGCGGTAGGGTGGGGTAATGTTTGGTACCAGAAAGCTTAAGCTGATCAGGTCGCTTTCCTGGCTCTGACAGTCGATCCATATCCGCGCAATGATATCAAGAAGGTGATAATGCAGGTGGAGATTGTCCGTCGGTGGCAACCCTGTGCCCGCGGAGCGACTTAGAACTGCAGGTCGCGGAGGACCGCCTGGCCCCTGCACTGGCAGCATTCGTGATCGCTGACGCGTGCTCTGCGGCGCGGTGACCGCATGCTATGGCTGGAGTCCACAGGAGTGGGGTTTTGGTGGGAGGGCGCAAGCGCGGGGTATGGTGGTTGTCGGCGGGCTCTAGGCTTCGCATTTGGTGGTGGCTAGGAGGCTACAGCTTTAGCTGGGAAGGGAGGAGTGCCCCAGCTGCCGCCAAACATGGCAGACATGGAGGTCGACCGCGTCATCCCTATTGATTGAACAGGACTTGATGGGGGTCGCCGCGTCCATGCTTTTTTATGCAAGGGTTGCGCATCTTGACTGGCGGCCGCGCTTTATTTCACTCGACGTCGGAGATCATCTTTTGGTGGCACCGGCTACGAACTAGCTACGAACTTTTGGGGGAGGCCCTCCGCGCGTTTGGTTGGGGGCCGTGCAGGGGAAAACCGTGTGAGTGTTGGTGTGCCTCCGCGAGGCACGAAAAGAGGTTGGCATGTTGGGGTTTCCCGGCGCTCCATGGATAAGCATGCAACGCCCGCGTCCATATATGGGGACACGTAGCAGGCAAAAGCAGCCCGATGCTACACTCGTTAGGCTCGTCGTAAATCGTGTTCACCATTTCCCGTAAGCCTCTTTTTAACGCGCCATGTTCATTATTAACATGCTACGTGGTGTTGGTAGTGCTGACCTCGGTTCACTTTAAAGGCTGGCTTTGTATCTCATCTCCGCTCTAGCAGCCGCTGTCCAGTCGCGTATGCCGAGGGACTGGTACAGTGATGGCCATGCGTCGCAGTTTATTGCACGAAAGCTGCTTGGTCGATGAAGGCCCTTGTTCGCAACGGCCGCTGTGCAGCGTTGAAGCGGGGGACTGTAATGTATTGTCTCGGTGCTTAAGGATGCAACGGAACCCCATGTTTAAGCAAGATGCAAAGCTGACAAATGGTGATGGTAAAGACTGCGTGCTAGAGAATTGTGTGCGCAGACGTATCTCGGGGGCTAATCTGTGGCGCCTGTGTATACACACGTGGCGATGGCCAGTTTTCTCAGGGCACAAAGTCTGGGCACCGGCTGGCTGGCTGTGCAGTGTGTGTGCGTGTGTGTGACGCCGCTGCATTAATCCGTTTGTAGGGTCGCAATGGTTTGTGAGCGCTTTTTGCACTCCTCACAGCAGAGTTTGGGCTCTTCACGCCCTTTCGTGTTGCTACTTCTTTTGGGGGCCAGCGCATAATTATCGTCATGAAAGCTCCCATGGGTGTTGCTGCCTCACGCCGTCCGAAGAGCGGTGAGGAAGGTCACTGAGGGCATTGTGGTTTCCGAGGCTGGACCTTGGGAGCAAGCGTGTTGTTGACCCTCTCGCCGCTAGCTGTAGTACCCGTTCTCGTGTTCGGATGCGTTTTGCCTAAGAACTGCGAGAGTCCGAAGGACTGGAATGCGCTTGTGACACTCATCGTACGCTAGCATGTTGGACGGATGGTGGTTATCCTGTTGGAATAGCGTAGGGTCTGCACAGCAGCACGAGTATGTGTGGAGAAATCCTGTGCGCAGGCCGTGCTGCACGCCTGCTTGTCTTAATTCCAGGTTAAGCCGATCTGGACGTGCTGCCGTAACTGCCACTTGTTTTACTAGGGATGACCAAGGCGCCCTACATTAAAAGGCGTTCTCAGGGCTAGCCAAAGTTTGATGGATATTATTAATAATATAGGTGGCCTGTAATCGTGTCTGCATGGCTTGTGAGACGAGCAGCACCTCCTGCAACAGTAGGTGCCCCACTCCCAGCCGTTACACTGACACAGACCGGGGATGGACCAGGCTGGAGTGGTCGGTGGCGGTGCAGCAGGAGTTCAGCCTTTGCGGGGCCAGACGTTACGCCTGAGAGAGTGACTGAGACAGGATGGTCTTAGTGCTCTCTTGGTGAATGGTGTTCCGCTCTTACGCGTGGAGCAGTCAAGATCGTTGTCAATGTCGTTAGGCTCCTCGAGATTGCACTGGGACTGTGGATGAAATTGTCGTAGTGAACAATTTGTCGATATGATCAGTGTAGTGATCAATTTCCGCAAAACAGTCCAAAACGTCCTAACGTCAGCATGTACGCCATATATATGTGTGCCCGCTGTACTAGTGGCTGTCGCGCAGGGCGGTGTCTCATCACAACACTGGAAGCACCTATGCAGCGTAGTACTAGCAAAACTCAACATGCCTGAAATAATGATCCCATCAACAGGCTTCAGGAATCCTTGAAACCCTGGCTAGGATTGCAAGCAAGGCTGGCACGTTTCCATATGAGGAGGAGGCTGGCACGTTTCCATATTCAAGGAGCCTGGTGGACGCCGTGTGTATGTCATATATCGCCAAAAAGCTCGGAATGTAAACACGACCCCGACTTAGGATCTCCTGCCACAGAGTATGACTGCGTTGTAATCGCTGTAATTTGGGGGGTGCTGGCAAACTTTCGCAGCTTCCGCTGTCGAACCTCCTCCCTGTCTCCTCCGACACGTTTCCTAGACTTCTCGATTTTATCCCAGCAGAATACCATGATTCCGTTCCCGATCGGACCAGGTTACCATGCATATGCACGTGTAGACCCACCGGCCACCGCTTGCCCCCGTCGGCCACCGTTTGTCCCAAGGAAGTAAAGGATCAACGCACGGCGTGTCAACATGCGCGGCGTATCATGGATCGATTCTCGAAGGGTCTTCATGCTGGTGAGGTCGTTGCACGCTGGGGTATAGCTACCTGGCATGGTTCTGCAGGTTCCGCACCGGGATATGTGCTCCGGAAGCTTATCAGTGGAGTAATTGAGATATGTTTGTAAACTGTGGACGAACGCGTTTAGGTTGATAGGCACACGATTTGTGAAGCCAGGTATTTCGGTGTAGTCTGTCTCCGAAACCAGCATTGCAAACCTAGGGTTAACAAACGCGCAGATGGACAACGAAATTCAGTGCCAACACGTGATATGTTATGTTGCGCTAATGCGGATGCATTTGCTGTGCCAAGCAATAGTCAACGTCCATCAGCACAGCTTCACACGTCCATAATGCTGACAGAATTATACATTACACTTAATTTGTGACATAGATTTTCTTGATCTAGTTATAATCTACGTACCATGGAGGGACCCTACACAAGGGTGGCTTCGTCGCGGCAAGCTGCAGCTATGGTTCCCCACGATAGAGCACGGCAGGAAGCGCTTACGAACTTAGACCTGCTGAAAATTATGCGATCCTATATCAAGTGTATGCTGGAGGGACCGCAAGGCTACAAAGGACTCATACTGGACAAGGAAACTATGCGAATTTGCTCCAATCTCTATGGAAGGACAGAGCTGGCAGAGCAGAACGTCGTGCATGTGGAGTACATAGAAAAGAATGACGGGCGAAACCATTCGGAACTCACGGTGCGTCCCCCGTCCGGCATCCTAACCAAAACCAGCGCAAATCCAAGCGGCCCTACATTGCTAATGCAGGCGGTCTGTTTCCTGAGGCCAACCCGTGAGAACATTGTGTTCCTGAAACGGGAGCTTAAGTCACCCCGCTACCAGTATTACCACATTCGTGAGTTGTCCTCCTTACGACACGTCGGGTTCAGGGAGCCGGCACGTCCCATGGAAACGTGTGGACCGAACTCCTACATAGGGGGGCTGGTTCCGCCTCTTCCCTCCGCCTTCAACCGGGTAATTTCCGTATAAGTTAATGTACCCTTACTAAAGCGAAATGCAGGCTCCGAAGCCTTTGGCCGCACTCCGTGAACTAGTTGTCAAGTTGTGTCCAAATCTTGACGATGTTCCTCGTCCATATTACTCGTATGTTCGTCTCTCCCCACCTGGGTACAGCAATCTTCCATTGTCTGGCATTGTTACGTCCCCATCGCATTTTGCCGCGCACATTTGGCGTCCGATCATGTGGATGTAATATCTTACCTAACTATGGCCCCGGCCTTCTTCCCTTTTCCTCAGATTTTACCAACCTGCTCAACTCTGTTAGCACCATGTTTCTTCAGGAGCTGGCGGAGGCGGATGCGACTGGGGAGAGGGTTATGGAGGTGCAGGTGTGTCAAACAAGACAGGGAACGAGGTCAAAAACCCAGTGCGGTATACTCACTGCGATGTATTCATCCACGGCCGTAGGAGTCTGCGTGCCCTTTTTCCTCCTTCTTCACCTCTCTTGAGTAGATCCAGTAGATCCAGTAGAGAGTCCCATTTAAATTCTTAAACCCACCCTACTCGTTGCGCTTCCAAAAAGGATGTGTTGTCCAGTTACGTTGCTGTCCCAGAACGTGTTTTGAGTCGCTGTCCAATTTTATTGGCCCATAAACCTTTCACAACCCTTTTCCTCGTTGCCCTCTCGCTACATTCCACTAGACTGCGCTCTCTTGTCCTCTGCACCCGCTCCGATAGGAGGATTACGCGGACGTCCAGGTGCCGGACGCACACCACTTCGTGATCCCCGTGCCGCGGAACGAGTTGTTTTTTGCTATGCGGCAGCCGGGCGCGGCGCCATCGGCGCTGGAGTATGAGCTTATCGACCGATGCGTGCAGGTAGGCTCGGGAGGATGAGGGATAACAAGGGTAGGAATGCGAAGGTGGTCAGGACGGAGGCACCCCCTCCCAAGAAAGGAGCCGTGTGTGTGCAGGGCGGGGGGCTAAGGGAGCCTTAACACGTTCAGCACGCAGGGGCTGTGGATGCGAGGGCAGTTCTTTGACTCATCCCAGGCGAGCAAGCATACGAAAAAAGAACGAGAGATGGAGAAAGGAACCTCACCAAGGAAAATGCCTGAGCTAGGACAATGGAGCATAGGGCTTGGGTCCTTGGGAAGGCATATATGGCAGCTGGACGCGACGAAGGAAACTCAGGCTCTTTCAGGCTGAACAGATTATGGTTCACCTTAAAGCCCGGCGCAGTGGGACGAGTTAAGCGATGAGGAACGAGGGGCCCAAGGGAAATACGAAATGCAGCAACGCTGTGGGGTGATCCAGCCCGGGGTTTCCAAATAGGATCGGGAGGAGGGCCTGGATTCAGAGATATCGAGAACTTAACGATTTATCCCTGCTGCGGGCAGCATCTGCCAGAAGGGCCTATGAGGTCACTCTTCGCCGTACCCCCTTCGCCGTCTCTACCTCCCTTCGGATCAAGCACAACGAAATAATGTACTTATATTACGTCTTATATTGTATCATTACTTAGGATTCTAAATATAGTTATACCGCTAGTATTATACTAAGTACAACTTGGCATAGGCTTCTGTTGTAAATCTCAGGTATGTCTTCGGCAAATTTACCTTAGATCCTTACGTCTGGGACCCCAGGGTCTATCGGCTGTGTTTCTGGCGCTTCGTCGGAGGCCCATCATCCGCTACCAACGCGGCTCAGAACTGGTGGCGCAGCTGGCCAAGAGCTTGCACCTACTCACGTATAAGCAGGTATGTCAGAAGGAGGACGACGCTGAGGTCTGTGTACGCGTGAGCTTATAGGGTACCTATGGCTTCAGCTAAAGTTAAATGTGTTGGTGTCTTAATTAAGCCGCAAACTGTCTATCGAAAGTAACGGCAGGGGAAAGGAGCGGGAGGGAGGGAATATCAGATCGCAGACCGAATGAAAATAACTTCCGAATTGGGTATGGCAGTTATGGAAAGACTGCACTGAGAACATCGTTTTTCGATACTTCTATATTACAGGAGGCAGCTGTGTTCGATTTTGGTGCGTCCCGGTCCGGGCCCCCTGTGGTGTTGCTCTTGGACCGCCGGGATGATCCAGTCACTCCGCTGCTTAGCCAGGTGAGGCTGGGGCAGCATGCATCGGGAGGGCAGATGTATGTTGAGGCCGCCGAAGGAAGTAGCTGTTGTGGAACACCAGGAGAGAGGGAAATACGGGGCCCCGGGGGGATGGGGAGAAGAGAAGGAACGTGGGATAAGACAGCGACGGGTCCGTCGGCAGGAGCCCACAGCCGGCGAGGAACTGAGAAGCGGCGAGGCGGCGTTCTGGCTTACATGATGCGGATGACTTGGGTTGAAGTTGCTCTGCGCAGCCCTTTGGGGAATTCCTGTCATAATGTTCGTCGTCCTAGCTGTGACACCACCGAGCGATGCTGATGTTATGTTGAAGTGGTACATTGAAGTGGTACATTGTGTGTACAAATGTACAAATATTGGGGTGTTACACTGTGGGCGACTCGCCCTGTACAAATATGTCTAGGGTGTATCGCTGGGAGAGATTACCTTAGAGCTAACCTTCCCGCCGGCTCCCCTTCCTCTTCAGTTCTTACGGGACGTGGATTCAGCCCCTCTCCGCACACCGCCATAAATCTTGTTGGTATTTCGCACACCGCCTTGGCACATGACTATGTCTGATATCTTCGCGAAAACTCAATCCTGACCCGGTCCTGCGCTTCTCTCCATGCTCCTGTTTGATATGGCGAATCGAAGTGGTCCTATCAAGCTATGGTTCATGAACTCGTGGGCATACATGACAACATCGTCCGGCTTACGAGCACAAAGGTGTGAGGAGCAAACAGGGGGCTGTATGCGGAGTGTGTGTGTTTGTGTAGGTGTGTAGGTGTGCGTGCGGAAATCGAGATTACATGTTTGGGTGGGTGGAAGCCGTGAATGCCAAGCAAAAGCCAAAGTAGAAGTTGAAAAAAACGCACAGCTGCGGGCAGTAGAGAGAATTTTTCATAAGCTTTTTCATGAAGATTAAATGTATTTTGAAATAGTACAACATCATCGTTAGTAGTTCCAAGGCGGCTACTCAAAAAAAACTAAGGATCTAGACGCACCGGAAGTCGACGAATTAAGCGCCGAAGCTTAGGAAGGGTACGGGCTACGGGGACTGGAACGACATAATGGTTAGGACGATGGGGTCAAGGGGTGTTGTTGGTTGCTTGTCGATGTGGCAGCAGCCGTGCTATGTTGTGACATCTCTGTTATCGTACACTTAAATCGCTGCTTTCAGTTATGAGTTAATCTGGCGATTGCTGCTGCGCCCGTGTCCTATAGCCTGGCGTGTTTTCATTCCCTAGCATTTTGTGTTTTTTCTGCAGATTCCGGAACAGTTCCGGGAGATTGTTTTTGACGCTCGCCAGGATGAATTCCTGCGCCGCCACCTATTCCGCAACTTTGGAGAGGTGAGACAGCGGGTCGGGAGGTAGGGAGGTGGTCGGGTTCAAAAGGCCTGGAAGAGCTTAACCAGAGCTGTTGCGAAGGTAGAAATGAAGGGAAGCTATGTCGGCGTCCTGGCAAAGAACAAGGTGGATGTGGCGTTCAGGTGGCTGTAATCCTATGTATCGTGTTGTCATCGATATCGATATCGATATCGATATCAATCGAGTTTATGACAGAGCACCATGTTGCACCAGGATCACCGTCCGGAAGTTCCTGGGATTAGATTCCAGGATGTGTCACTGCATTTCGTCACCAGCGTGGTCTCTACCATGCACAATCTCGGCCATTCGGTTCAGTGTTCGTTGTTTCTCATTTTACTGAAGGGTGTGGATAGCAGCAGGAGACTTCACCCTCCGCTCATCCCTGTGTTCGTGCTCATCCTATTCCGCATCATGCTCTGCCCTGTCACACAGCCTCACAGCCCTTCTAAGTTTCATCGGCATCTCTACTCCTGTTTTCCCCTCCTCTCTAGGTCGGTGCCTCCGTGAAGGCGCTGGTGGAGCAGTTCCAGTCAGCATCCACCAAGCACTCCAAAGTGGACAGTCTGGAGGAAATGCGGCGGTTCGTGCTGGAGCATCAGGACTTCCAAAGGTTGCAGGTAGGTCTGCGTGATCATGTGTGTGCTCGTGTGCAACTGAGCCAGAAGGGCAAGAAGGGCTTGGTCAAAAAACAAAAAAAATAAGGTACCGCTGTATTAAGAGGAAGGCAAACGTTAAAAACGTAAACTTCGCACATTACGTCACTACCCTGCGACTGCTCACCTCTCTGATCGCCCTCTTTATGGAGTCCCCCTCTTAATGTTTCTGTTGGGTTTCGGTTTGACATTGGTTTTCCTTGCATGTGCACGACTACTCTTCCCCTCCCTTGACTTGCCCACTTCGCGCCCAGGGCAACGTATCCAAGCACGTGAATTTGATGACTCAGCTCAGCGAGTTGGTCACAACACGCAACCTGATGGAGCTCTCCATGGTGGGTAGCTCTTAGCATCACAGGCTGGATGGCGTGATGGTGTTCGGGACAGTTTGAGGGAGGGAGAGAAGGGACAGGAATGCGACAGAAGGTAGGGGTAGCTGAAGAACGAATGAAACGGAATGGGCACGGGGCTTGGGTGGTGTGATATTTCGTCTTGGCCGGGGAAGAAGGCAAGAGGCAAGAGAGGACCCAGCTGCACACTCCCTCTCATCGTCTTGAGAATGGGACTGTGTCATGTACTCGTATTTGACATCGGTTCGGGTTGCGCGGGGACGTGTGCTTAAAAGGGAAGCCTGGTGGAAGGAGCGTCTTCAAGGTTAAGAAGCGATGCAAGGGGAAGAGCCGGAGGGATGTGAGGGCCTTCCGGTTCCACGAGGAAGCCACGTAAGCGCTGGTCATAAGTGCGTCAATGTGCGGTTCGTTTGGGAGCCGCAAGCACAGCGGTCAGGTCATGCGAAATGATCGAACACATGCCGCAATAGTAAGCTCGCACACCCGCTTTTCCCCGTCCGTTTGTGTGCCTTTAAACAGTTATACCAGGACTCTTCTATTCGCCTTCCCCCACCCACGGATCCACATTCGAAAACATGCAAACACACTCACCCACTACATGGTCATGGTCACCCACCCATTCTCAATGTGACTGCATCCATTGTTTCCCCACCCGGGTCCTCCACCCTCACAGGCGGAGCAGGAGCTGGCCAACCCCGCCGCCAACCTGACCTCCGCCGCCTCCTTTGACGAAATCGCGCAGCAGCTTAGGGCGGCCACCACCCTCGATGTGGACAAGGTGTCGTGACGGGATACGAAGCATCGCTTACTGGTTCTTGATATAGGCATGGTGCTCATCATATGGGGCTCACGAAGCTAGTGATACAAATTATTAATGTCGCCGGGGAGCCATGTCCAAGCCATCCATAATATGCGTCATCGCTATCGCTATCGCTATCGCTATCACAGGGGAGTTCCGCGCTTCGTCTCGCGGTATCTTTCCCTCCTGGCGTTCAGCGCCAGATAAATGGGCTCCTCTTTCTTTTCTCTTCTTTCTCCCCCTCTTCTCTCCCCCTCCCTTCCTCCCTCCTGTCTCTTTAGGTGGCGTCGTCTAAAGATATAACCGCCCTAGGTTACGAATCATAGTATTATGGGCCGTATGTACGACGTATTGTACGATATATTGCGCACCACAGGCACGGCTGGTGGCACTGTACGCCCTGCGTTTCGAGCCCGACACGCCGCGTGTGCGGCAGTTGCTGGACGCCTTGGCCGCCACTGGAGTAAAAGACAGGTGTGTATGACATGCTATGCGGTGCTGTGCTGTGCGATGCTGTGCTCTACTGTGTTAAGCTCGGGTATGGAAGGTCCGCGCGCTGATTGAAACTATGATAAACGTGCCATCTGGGGTGACACCGCTCCCGTATGCACGTGTATGCCCGCATATGCACATTCTTATTCACTTCGAAATTCAAGTTAAATCGAAGTTAAACTGATCCCTACATTTCTTGGTAAAAATATTTTCATTCACACATATTCACGTCCGCGTTTTGACATTTCGCATGCATGGAGATTTGGGTCTTCGTTTTCACATTCTATGCACCACATAACCCACCAAATGCATTGCATCGGTGAACCGCTTCTTGGTTGTATCATTGACCAGTGTGGTCAGGGGCTTGCACGTGACGAATACGGTCCATCACCCACTCACGCACGCACAGGGAGCCGCGTCTGTACGCGGCTGCAGAGAACATCCTGAGATACGGCGGCGCAGCACGTCGCGCGGGAGATCTGTATGGAAGCCGGAACCTGCTGCAGAAGGCGCGCAATGTGCTCAAGGGGCTGCAGGTACTTGGGGTAACGGGATGGCGGCTGGTGGTCGGCAGCTGCAGAAGGCGCCGGATCAAATTGTCAAAGCAAGCCCGCGCGCGCGCGCCTGCACATACACGCATGTTTGCGTGTATGCATGCGGGTTGGTTAATGAAAACTGACGGCCCCGTGCTCATGAACCCACGGGTTCATTACTCTCACCAAAAGAGCATATGGAGCCTGGAGCGTGCGGCTTACATGGTTTCCGGGTATTTTCATGCCGCCCCATGTTTTCCCGCGCCGCATGTCTCGATAAGACCCGCTCCTTTAAAAGTCTGATGTGTTCCTTTCGGTCATGGTCCTTCCACCACCCTTGCTCCCGCCCTGTCGCTCGCGTGCCGGCGCGCCCCAGGGAGTCGACAATGTCTACACGCAGCATACGCCGCTGTTGACTGAAACGGTGGCGGCACTGGCAGCGGACCGTCTTGACCCTATGGCCTACCCCTATATGGCGGCTACCGGGGAGGAGGCGGCGGTCATGGCGGCTAATGCCAAGCGGGCGCCGCCGCGAGAGGTGAGCTGCCCTTTGCGGGTTAGGGGGTGCCGGCCAGGTGTGATAATCAGACCGAGGGACAACCTTCTTAAGTTTAAGATCCTTCATTATCATTCGGATAATCAACACGCGTGCAAGCTCTCGGCGAAGATAAATTTCGTAGCGGGCCGAACGAATTGTACAGTCTACACATGCGGCAGATTCGGGGCCAGGAGAAGCGACCGAGAACGAGCGGCGTGGCATTGGGGAATGGGGGATGGAGGAGGGGAAACCTTGGAGGGGTTCTGGCTCGTTGTGGGGGCAGTGCTTGTACAGGACAGGACGTAGCTCGAGGATAATGGGATCTCAATTTCGCATGGGAGATGTGGTGTGGTGTTTTTGGAGTCCAAGATGTATGATTGTGTGGAAGTGGAAATTGAGGGATTGAGTGGGTTGGGTGCTTTACGACGGCTCGCCTGACACCGTACCTTCTTTGTGCGCCATCCGGCTAATGGCTGTCCTCATCCATCCGCTCTTCCTGCCGCCGAACGTGTGAAGGTCATCGTGTTTATCGTGGGTGGGACTACATACGAAGAGGCTAAAGCGGTCGCAGAGATGAACGAGCGGCAGGCAGCGGCCGCTGCTGGCACCACCGCCAGTGTGAGTGGCGTCACTGCGGGCCCCGGTGCTGCCAGCGTGACGCCGCGGGTCCTGCTGGGTGGCACCACCATCCTCAACTCCGCGGCCTTCATGGCCGCGCTCACTGCTGGGTTGAACATCCCTGCAGCTGCGTCCGGCGGCGGCATGGGGGGGGTGCTGGGCGGTGCAGCCATGACGGGCGGCACCGGGTTGACGAGCGCCAATGCGGTTTGAGAGCGCTCCCGTCTAGCGTTGCAACACTACTGCATATCCTGGCCGTGTCCACAGGTACTTACATAATGGTCAACATGACCGCCCCCGGATACATTGCCCAGATGCCGGCTGTCCCCGTTCTTGGATTCCATTGTTCGTGATGTATTGCAAGCAACCCATACTGTGCCGCCTGCCATGCTAAACCATATGTACATAGCCTCTTCACACACACGGGATCACTCACCCCTCGGGATGAACGTCTCCGCAAGATGGGGTGCTTCAGCAAGGGGATGCAGTAAGCCGGGCATGCACGCCTGGGATGCACGGACTGGGCCATCAGGAGGTGCTAAGGTTTGGATGTGCAATTGGTTGGAGGAGGCTTCCTTGTGGGCAGGCGTTATAGGATCAGGGCGTCGCCATCACCATTATCGTCATTATCATCATTGTCATTATGATTCCATCGCCCTGTCTACTGGGCCAATTTTCTTGCGGCTGCTGGTGGTTGTACCGGTCAAGGCAGCCGGCTAGCTGCGCTGCTCTGGAGAAGAGCCGTACGGTGCTGCCGCCACAGTGGTTGCCTTACCATACTGACACAGCGTGTGTTTTATGCGGGGAGCAGGCCGCTTGGGCGTGGTGTTTTGCGTGGCTTGTGTGTGTGTGTGTGTGCTGAGGTGCTGGGACTCGCTGGGACTCGCTGGGCTTGCATGCTGCTGGCCGCTGGCCGGCAGCGAACAGCGAATGCCCCCTTGGATGACAACTGAGGGATCGAGTGGTATGAATGCCGTTCCTGTAACATGACGCAGAGGATTTGCAAAGAATTCGACTTTCTAAAACTCTTGATCACACCAAGACACAGCAGCTTAAGAGGTAAGAGGGTGCATGGCAAGTATGTATGGCAAGTCGCTTATCAAGTGGCAGCTGATGGCAGCTTCTTATCCTCAGTACGTTACAATCATAACCTAGCGCGCCGTGACAATGATGCTCCACTTTTAGCCTTGCCCTGCCCCGCTGATCGGGTTTGTGATTCCCTGTACCCTGTGCCACCCCGCTCATCAGCTTGGCACCTAAGTCCGAATTCCCCCCACGTCAGCAACTCCTGCCTGGAAAAACCTAATACCCCTGAGGGCCATGTTAACAGATAAATGTTTGAAGCTAGACCAGTGGCCGGCCCATGACACATTCCGCTTGAAGCCACCGAAACTGATGCTTTGGTGTATGGAAGTGGTGCTGTATAGCTGCAGGAAGGACAACCGATCGCCTTCACGAGTAAGAAGTTCACGGGCGCTGAAACTCGTTACATGACTGGGGAACAGGAGCTGTTGGTGGTCTTGCATGCGCTTAAGGAGTGGCATTGTTACCTTGAGGGACGGCCATTCACGCTAAAGACTGACCACAAGCCCCTGACATTTTTGCAAAGCGTCCCTACGTTGAACTGACGTCAAGCTAGGTGGATGGAGTACCTTGCTCGGTTTGACTGCACCTGGGAGCATATCGCTGGTCGGATCAACATCGCCGATGCTCTCAGTCGACACCCATCGCTACATGCTGCAATTTTTGTAGTATCCTGGGGTATCTCATGGCTAATATCCAGGTTGGCCAGTTGTCTGGCATCCTTCGATCGAGCCTTTGCTTTAGGTGGATATGACAGAGATACAACAATTTTGGCGGCACCTGTCTTACATCCACGAACCACGGACGTGCCCCCATCCTCAGACCTTGCGGCTCGCTTGAAGGCTGCCTATGCTGGCGATTCCTAGTTCACTTCACCGAGCAATGTCAGGCACCTATCACAGGCAGAACGGTCTCTAGCTACGGACGGAGGGATCGACGACCCAAATTGTTGTGCCTAACCATGATTCCCTTCATCGTGATATCGTGATATCTATGCTCTCATAGGTGTAGACAGATTCTCTGCAAGTGGGTGGGTGGTGGGTTCATTAGACAGATAAGCAGTTAAACATGCAATAATGTGTCACAACATGGTGAATAGCCGTGGAGTGACGTTCCATTCCTAAGTACATCTTAAATATGAGTTGCCGTACTATTGTCTAAGAACCCGCCTCCTCATCCTGAGAAACCTACGCCACTTATGGGGAACATACAGCGGATGCACATCAGCCACCGCCCAGATGAACTAGCTAGCTGGCTATGTGAAACAACCCTGCGTGCTCGTTGGAATCGTACGTGCTCGTTGGAATCGTACGTAAGCACGGCATAAATATAAATATCTAGGCGTTAAGGCGTTACGAGAACATTTGGGAGGGGAAGGACAGGTAGGTGAAGTGCATCAGGAAAGTGCCTCTGATTTACAGTCATGACAACTAAAACTGCATTGTTGCCGATTTCCTGCAGAACCTTGTGACTGCTTTGGGGGTGGCGCTGTGCCGGCATGGTGTGCAATTTAAAACCGAGCTATGAAAGATAAGGAAACTTCTCACGTATATTTATGTGTCAAGGGGGCAAGTTATTACCGGATTCCAGTGGTACTGCTAATCGATTTGGACGGAATTATTGCGCGCCGCTCGCGAAATGCTAACGGATTGCAATCATCCATAAGGTCGTGTTCACATGTAGTCCAATTCGGTGTGATTCGACTGAATTGGACTTCGAATTGGGGTCAATTGGGTGCGAATTGGAATCAGGGTCAGGGGACCCCTCTTGGGGTGTGATTCACTGTAATTGGCCTTTTTCTTTTTCAAAAAGAGATTATCTCACAAACCGTTTTCATAATTGACATATATATTTATGCTTTGTTTTATGTATGTATTCGCGAAAAGCCGCTATAATATATTTTGGCAGTCATTCCTGGTTATGTTTGTACAAGAGAGGTGATAATTTTTAGCAAACCTATTAAAACTATGTTGTATTTTTCCTAAACAACGCAAATTTGACCTAAGTGATCATGCACCGCGGTCATGGCACAACAATTTGGCGCGGCGGTGCCTCAAACGGCGGCTAGAAGCCCAGATCGCAACAGCATAGTAATGCAAATTAGCCAGCATTGATAGAACTGCCGGCTTACGGTCGGAGAGGCGGTCGAGCCGGTCAAGTTGGTAGTGGCTGTACGGGCTGGTCGCGGCCCTCCTGCTTGCCTGTAACTTGGCCCTAACGTGGACATATTGTTGCACTCAATAGATTTTATTAACATATTGCGTGCGGATATGTTATCCTACAAAGATTACTTTTAGTGCGTAATTCATGTTTCTGTCCGCCGAACCGCATGTGAATACGATCGGCAAAGTCAACTTGAATCAGACTTGCAAATGGAGTCCGAATTGGACTACATGTGAACACGACCTTAACGAAAAATCACCGACTCCTACAGGGATTGTCGGCTTTTGAAACAGGCGAGGGGTGCATCACCAAATTCATCGCACGGGGTTGCACAACAGTACAATGAATATCACGCAGTTATATCTACCGAAATCGGCTACACATTGACGGCTGCATGCATGAATGACTTCCGCACTTTGTGTACGGCATGCAGAAAGTGAACGAGCGGTCACTGAATTTGCAGCAGTCACAGCTAAGCTTTGCTCTTGCTATTTAATCTTTCAATTATATGCTAAATATCAATGATATTATCCCTTCTATTTTTTAAGTCATCTTACTTATGCTTCTGTAGTGTGTTCCCGGCCACCTTACCTGTATCTCAGGGTATCTCGTTGTCCCTGTCCGCCTACATACCTCACAATGACATATCTAACATCTGACATATATTTTTGTTAATCGGTCGTCCGTTAGTTGTAAGCAATATATCCCTCTTGTGTCAGCTCACCGTGTCTTTATAATTGACATATATATTTATGCTATGTTTTATTTATGTACTTAATTCGCGAAAAGCCGGTATAATATATTTTGGCAGTTCATGTTTCTGTCCGCCGAACCGCATGTGAATACGATCGGCGAAGTCAACTTGAATCAGACTTGCGATTGGAGTCCGAATTGGACTACATGTGAACACACCCTAAGATTGGCATGTTTTCATGTATTTTTACTGGCGTGCTTGGTATACATTGTTAATGGGGCGAGGTGTTGTCCCCCATACTTAGGGAAAGTGTCCGGAAGCGATATCCCCATACGGGAGCAAAGTGGCCGTATGGGGACCCGATCTTCGACTATGGTTCGGAATTAGTCCGGCCCCGTGGACAGTTTTCCTTTCCGTGTTGTGCAGCTGAGGTTTTTGTTTGAATATTTTTGCTTGATCTCACGGTCCTTAAAGAGGATCTGGCTCGTTTAGGCCGTACGGGCTCACGAAAGGTTGTGACATCACAGGTAACCGTAATGCCTTATTTTACAATAAGCGAAATCAATACTTACCACAGCAATCATTACTTAATCTGAAGTTTCAAAGATTTTTTCTTTCCAAAGAAGCGTCTTTTGCATTTTGTTGCGGGCTAATGTCAGCACGCACGGTCCGCACGTAGCGTCTATGAAAACTGGCGAAAAGGCAGTGTTGATAGCTTCATAAAGTATTTGCATCATGTTTTTACAGAGTAATAATCGGCCTTTATGTTGTATAGCGTCCCTCACCACTATGTTTGGCTTCTGTCGCTACCGTACGACAATTATCTTTCTTCTATGCTGGTGTTGATTGCCGTATTATCATTATACAAGCAGGAACGAAAATTATAGAGACGGTGGGGCTATCCGTGTGTTAGAAACGGCCTTGTACACGCCGTGTCATTTTACAAAGAGCTTGTTTTCTGTTTTATCAAACATAATTAATATCATCCAGGAATGGGATTGATGGAAAATAGTTATGGATTCGTAGATGGATGCTTACATGAAAAGAGAAGTTAAAGGGCGTTGTGAGCAGCAGCCAACTCAACCGCCCTGTTTTATGCGACAACCTAAAATTTACGTGTTTTGAATTGGGGTGCTTCTGTGGCATGCCATTATTCGCTTTGCCTACATCTTTGCGCCTGCTGGAACGACTCCATGGCAACAGCAGTGCGCCTGTGGTTTTGGTCACTCATATGGGCAGTTTCAACGTTCCTAAAGGAAACTGTAGCATCTATCCTCAAGACAGGGCATGGAGTGACGGCAGACGGGAGCGACAGGTCGCAGCACTGTGGGCAAACCCCGTCGCCGCTCAACAGTTTCACGGAGGCATACAAGCAGCTCTGGAGAGTCTCATTTATGGAGATGATGATTTTCACGAATTTATTCACAAGCACCTAGAAAGGCTACGGACAGGGGAAACCAGCTGGCCCGCCCTTCAGAACACTTACCACCTGGCTACCACCTGCACCATTTCACTCCCTAACTCTGCGCCAACAGAATTTGAAGTATCTGCAGTCGCTTGTATCCTGGAACATGACTCCGGTCTTGATGACGCAAAGTGTGCCACTGGTCCCGTGCAGTTTCAGTGTTGCTTTCTCCCGTGGGCCTGCAGCCGGCTGCTTAGTGGCGCACCCAAGCAGCCAAACCCTGGTGACAATCGTCAGGATCCCTACTGGAAATCCGAGGAGCTCTTTCGCCTGCCGGAAACCTCCCGGATTGCCCTCCTCCTGCAGTTCCACGCAGTGCGCTCCACCGCTGCGGCTGCACAGGCGCGGCCGCCGCACCTGCAGTCGCCATCACCATCACTACAGAACCTCCCGCCCACGCTTCCTCCCACCCCTGAGATGTGCAGTACCCAAGTACTCGAAGAGCAACCTTCGCCCCCCAATCCTCCCGCCATTACTCTCACGGATAAGGCTGCAGCTATCCTAGCCAGCTCTGCTCCTGCTGGTCGTGGCGCCACCATCGCTGCTTCTGATGCCGCAATGGCGACATCCACCTGGTTGCCTTTCAAGATGCATCCTCAGCCCTGCACCTATGAGGTCGTGGACGTAGGGACACGTGCAACCTGCAATAACGGTTTGGATGCGGAAAGGGAGGATGCTTTATCGCTTCATTCAACGCTACGAGACACTTGTAAAGGTGCCTCCCTACAGCTGTGTACTGCCATTGCCAGTGCTGCTGGTGGCGCTGCTGCTGCTGCTGCTGCTCCTATTGCTGCCGCTGCTACCGCTACAGCTCCACCCTTGAGCAGCCGTGAGCCCAAGGGCGAATCTTGGCATCGCAGCTGTATGGTTTTGGCGGCCCTGCCTGTTTGCGTCAGCCTTTTTGACAGACAGGGTTGCATGTTATTCCAGGTCTGGAGGGGCGGGTGTGGGTCAGGTCGATGTTTGAAGTGGGTCGTAAAACACGTTTGGGAATGGATGGGGATGGGGATATCGATACTCAGAAAGTGCGCATTAAAAGCTGAACGTACGGGTGAGAAGCTCCGTCCCTGTGTTTGTGTGTGTTTGTGTACGCATCTGTGTGCGCGCGTGTGTATGTTTGTAGGTGTAGGTGCGTCCGTGTGTACACGCCGTACTCCAAGTCTTAAACGCCACCAGCATCTCAGGATCCCGCATTACCTTCCTCCCCAGCCCATGCCGTGCTCTTCTTTGCTTGCGCATTATTACCTGCCTGGCTCTTGCTAGATAAGAGCAGCCCTGCCATTCGTTTCGTAATTCTTGAGGTTTTCTTTCGCGGCCTGTTCGGTACGATTTCTTCGCTCCCTTCCAAACGCTTTTCCCATTACCTACGATCCTTCATTTCTCATTTTGTCCTTCACCTTGCATTGGCATTCTAGGGTTTATTTGTCCTCTATTACCTCTTATCTTCGCCAACCATTTATCTTGCCACACACACCCACACCTCCTTGGCCGCCCTGCTCGCTGGGCTCCTCGCTGCGGGTGCTGCCGATGGATGGCGATGTGCTGCAGGTATGTAAGCAATGACGTCCAAAGCGATGTGTTCGCGTCGCTGTCTGTTGTTGTGGGGAGGTTCCGGGCGGGTGGCTTACAGGGTTCTTCAAAGGGGTCGCTGTTTGTTCCGGGGCTCCCCGGAGCCCCAAACATTCTTTTCCGGGGTGGTCCCCGGAACTCTACCTTGCTAGGCCCTAAAACGTTCCGGGGACCCCCGGACCATGTGAAAAAGTTTCTCGGGGGTGAGAACACGTGTTTGTTGAATCATAAACGTTCTTTCTGGTACGACAAGTTTCATAGATCACGATAATATTTATTATTACTATTATCCGTATATTAAGTTGTCTTTCTGGCAGTTGGTGTTTTGGGGCCATCCAATGCTCAGCACTACTTCTATCCTGCTCATTAGTATGGAAACCACACAGCTCCCCTAGCTTGACTTCCTTCTCCTCCCCCCTCTCCAAGGCCAACCGTCAGCCAACCTTCACTATTAGTCCTACCTTGGTCCCTCAGCACAGATGCATCAGCACAAGGTTTCATATATTCGCCTTCTCCCTTCTTCTCCCTCACCCCCCCACCTCTTCCCCTGAATAAAGCCGCGCATACCAGACACATAAACAATTTTCATTTCTGTCAGGCATCGTGGTTTTGCTAGCATCTGCAAGTGGATTGGAAATGTGTACATATTTGAAGGCTCCTCCATAAATTTGTTTAATGACTACAAACATGCGAAATATTTTGATTGCTTAAAGCTTAATTTTATTGGTTTGAAGAAGTTAGAAATGTTCGTAGCTAATAAGAGCCCCCACATGCTGCTTACCTGGCTATGGCTTTACCTTAGGCATTGCATGTTCAAGGAAAACTGTAGATGAAGGGAATTTTTGTTTTGTAGCTATGGAGCCGTTTACAAAAATGGTTTTACAGGGATATTCTGCTTTCCTAAAAATCAATCTACAAATCATACGCACATTAAATCATAATGGTTCTGGAGCCCCGGAACTCAACCTTGCTTTCTACAAAATTTCTCCGGGTACACCCGGAATAAGGCTATTTTCTTCACGGGACATATCTTTTTTGCCCCCGGAAAGCTGCTCTCCGAACTGAAAAAATTTCCCGGGGATCCCCGGAACAGCCCCAACATTTTTCCGGGCGTTTTTCTAAAAAGTCAAAAATTTCCGGGCCCCGTCCGGGGTGAAGAACGCTGGTGGCTTAAGCCCTAATGGATCGCGTCGCATGTTTCACGGCCGCGGTTTCCCGTTCGATGTGCACCAGCTTCCGCATCATTTCTTGCTGTATGCAACCATAACTTTATATGGTTAGCACCGTTTGAGCGTAGCTACGCCAGCACGTCCAGTTCGCTGGCTGGCGGCGGCTGGGATCGTCACGGCAGCGCCGGTCCACTGCAGGGGGCTGCGGTGCGCCAAGCCAATCGTTGGTACTCGTGCTTTTCTTCTCATAGCTGCCCAGAAGTCCGGCCTATGGATTTCTGGAATGATTCGTTCATTCCTTGCGTTCTTGGAACCTCCTTGAGTTTTTAATTCTCTTCTTATCATCATAAGATCATTTCTGATTGTGTTCCTTATCGCATTCAATATGTAAATCCCTCCCCGTCCTCCCCGTCCTCCCCGTCCTCCCCATCCTCCCCATCCTCCAACTCCGCTTGTATTCTTTTATCGCATTACACACTCACGTCCCCCCTCTGTCAAAGCCCGCCATCTGTGTTTATTTCCGTTTCGTATTGTTTCGTATTGTTAACCCACCACCACCACCACCACCACTACCACCACCACCCGGACCCCAGAACGCCGCAAGCATGTACTACTTCGGGCCACGATCGAACATGCCGCAATTAGATGTCCGGAGGACCGCGGCGGGGACTGCGACGGGGGAGGGGGCAATCGCCGCCGGCACGGCGGCGGGCCCCGTAGGGCTATCTAGCGCCCCACGTCCTGCTGCCGGCAGCAGGGCTGTGGTGCAGGGTGCTACCTCACGAGGTCTTCTCAGCAAGCTGAGGGCTCTGAGGTGTAGCTCACGGCGAAAAAATGCGACGGGTGGCTGCGATGGCGGCGGGGCGAATGAGGATTCACAGTTTTTGGGAGCGGCAACCGGCAACAATGGAGTAGGACTGACAAAAGCGGTGGAGCACAAGAACATTTTACTGGAACTATTTGCCTTCGAATTAGAAAAGCTTGAGGAGATGTGGGCCATGACCGCGATGGAGGGAGGGACGTGGCAAGGTGAGCACAAAGTGTCTGTGTTTCAAATCTTATGTCTGTGTGCGCGCGCGTTTGCGCGTGTGTACGTGTATGTAAAATTGTGGACGTGCGTGCTTTATGTCTCGGTCTTGCAGATGCGAAGAAACGATAACGCTAAGGAAGAATACAACAAGAACATGACAGCAGCGTTTTGTAAAGAGAGGTGAAAAGTGAAAAGCAAGCTCATCAGGTTTACAAGGAAAACTGCTGTAAGATGAAATTGCTTAGCTGTCCGTTCGTTGTTGTTTCTTGCCGATAAAGCGTTGTCATAGTACTGCGTACCGAGCAGTATCAGGTCGCCCAGCCTAGCGACATATGGATTAGAGGAGAAGGATTACGAAAGCATAAGGCCGGGGGTACAGATGAACTCACGGAGATGATGACAGGACCGCTTCATGGATCTCCAATTCTCCATGCATTTATTTTCCCCTTCCGTTCCCCCCTTCCCCCGCCCGGGCACCAGGCATGGTGCGAGTTCCTAGGACCCTCAATCCGGACCCGGTCAGCAGCTTCGCGTCTGGGATAACGGAAGCCTCCTGTCCGGAGGTGGGTTTGGTGGTCGTTGAGAGGGAGGGCCTCATTCTTGTCCTCTTAGCCAAGTGCCGTCATGCCTAAGCGCCCAAGTGCCGGGGCTTGCGGCGCTGTAACGGGCGGAATTGGGGTTTATTTGGAAGCTTCGGGATGCTGTAGATCATCATAGAGTGCCATGGCAAAGGATGACAGCATGTGATAAACCAGGCAAATCCATGCAAGTCGTGCACTGCAATCGTGGCTTTTGATGGAGAAGGGATTACGCATACAGAGGCTCAGAAGTGAGGAAAGTGACGGCAACTAGGCATCGGGCGGGCATTAGGAGCGAAGCCGAGACCTGGAGCCCAGTCATCCCGTTGGATCGGGTTTTATCGCTGCTGCAATTAGGCATCGAGGCCCCCTCAGCTGCGGTCTTCTCTAGAGAAGACCTATGTTTTGCTTGGTCAACAAAGGCATGCGCTGTATATCCTTACCTGTCTGGTGTGGATGCTTGATCCCACACCGTTTCGCGGCTCAGGACGGGGGCTGTGTCGACGCGTCCAGGCGCGCAGCGGCGGCCCCAGAGGGCTCCTCCGTTGTGGCTGACTCCAGTGGAAGCGTGGCGGCCGCTGGGCGCACAGCATCATTTCCACAGGGGGTTGCGGGAGAATCAGGAGCTCCCTATGAAGCAGCTTTCCCGCGGCTCCGTGAGCGGCGGCTGCCAATTTCAGATAGTATTCTGGAGTCCTCGAGCCCTCGCAAGATACGAGGAGTGAGCCCGCTGGCACCACGGCGGCCGCAATCCGATTTGGACGAGCAGGGATCGGGTTTGGCGGCAGCGGAAGTGGCGAGTTGCTGTCAATTGAGCCGCAGTGAGGTCCAAGCGAGCAACGCACAATCCATATGCTTACTGCCTAGTCGCAGCTCTGTCCGTCACTTGCCCCCGAGTGGCAGCACCGAAGGCATTGGCGGCGGTACCAGCAGTGGCGCCGTCGCCTCCGCTGCCGCCCCCGTCGCCGCTGCATTTGGCCCTGGCGAGGAAACGCGCACAGGCCGCCCCCGGGAAGTCCTGAACCGCGACGTCTACTGCGATGAAGTCTTCGTCCATGTCCCAACGGCCGACATGTCATCGCTGCTGGACGGCTCGCGTTCTTATCTGCACTGTCCCAGTTCGGAGGCTGGAAGGTATAGCATAAACGTAATGGCAGGGCCGCCGGGTGGAGCAGTGCCATTCTTTGGGCCAACAGACACCACTGCGCCTGACGGAGGTGGTGACGGCGATGGTGCTGTTGGCGGCGGACCATGTACGACTGCTGACGCTCCGTGGCCGCTGTTGGCCGCCCGTCAGCTTGGTCGCTTCGTCAGTCGGGTTGCTGCGACGGTGGGTGTCGGTTCCTCAGTCCCAGTAGCGCCGTCGGACGGGCGCAGGTGCATTGGGCCGCGGGACAACGGCGCCATGGTTATTCTACACCGTGCTGGTTCAAGCCACAGTCGGACAGGTGGAGGGATGTCCGGTGGCTGCAACCATAGTGTCGCCACTGAAACTGCAGCATGCCTGGATGATCCGCATCAGCAAGGTGCTGGGTTGCCTGATGCGACGTCGCCGCAGTTGCCCTCCGCCGGCGGGGACCCCGGGTCATTAACAAACAAGCGTTCAAAGGTCCTCCCCCCTAGCGTCTTCCAAACATTTGGGATAGGCGTGCGTCGGCTGGCCAGGGGCCGTAGCGGAACCAGCATCGGATCGGGCAGCGGCCCCGGCGAGGGTGCACGCGTGCAGCTATCATGTGCGTCTTTCTGCAACGCCGCCGGTGTGTCGACTGCCCGTGGTCCACTGGTTCCCCTTCTCACGGAGCGACGCGCAGGCATGTCGCCACTGCCGACGTCATCATCGGCTGTCTCAGCGGTGGACGCATCGATGGCGGTGGCGGCGACTGACGGTGACGGAAGCCATCCACAGCGATGGTCACAACGTGATATGATGATCGGCGATCCAGCGCCAATGGCAGCGGCGGCGGCGACGACAGGGCCGCGGCCGCGGTCCGGGTCGCGGCACCGGCGGCGCTCACACAGTGGTGCCGCGCAGCGGCGGTGGGCTTCCGTCAACACCTTGAGCACCAGTACCTGGCAGGTTGGTTGGGGCGGCTGCGGGACACGAGGCAGCTGCGAGCGGGAGGAGAGAGGAAAGGGAGGGGATTGGGAGAAGGTTGTCGATGGGGATGATACGGGCGAGGAGTAGGGCGGACGTGAGGATGCAATCCGCAGATTTTTGTTTTAAGCCGGCCTTGAGGCCGCTCTTGAGGCTTTTTGTCCGTCTACATCAGCGACACATTCGACATTAGCAACAGCTACAAAAAACCCGGGAGGTCGAGTGTCTTATTGACGTTTGCCTGCGGCCGGATTTCGCGCGCTCAGGTCGCGTTCGGTGGTAGCGGCCTCAAGGCACCTCCCGTCTACGGCCACCTCATGGTCTCGGCGCCTAGACCACACCTGCCCTCGCGTCACTGCCTCGAAGCCCGGGGATCCACGGAATTACCCTGCTGCGGAGGCACTGCCGCAGGGACGGCAGAGGCAAGACAGCTGCAGCCAACAATAGGCGGCGCAGACGGCGCCACTGCCATCGTCGCTGGTTCCGCCGCCGGCCCCGCTACTGCAGTCGACCTTGACACATCCATGCCCACGCGTTCCACTAGCGACTGCTGTATGGTGGACGCAGCTAGATCTGGCTGTGCGGCGGTTCAATCGTCGTCACCAGCGAGGGGAGGGTGGGGTGTTCCGCCGCCGTCATCAACCGCGTTGGATCTGGATGCATGTGAGACGAGTGCCGCAGCTTCAGCGGCGCCGCAGCCGCAGACGCCGCATCCAATTGGAAGGCCTGGGGAGCCATGGGTGGCTTCAGCTGTTGGGGCGACGGAGGCGTCGCGTTCCACGGCTCCGGGTAAGAACGGCACGGCGGACAAGCTCCGTCCTCTTCCCGGGGACAGGCAGCCCCGGATGGTTGCAGGCGGTGATGGTGTGCATAGTCTATCGAACCGAGGATGGGGGAGCAGATGCGGGACCGGATTTGGATACGTCGGAAATGGCGCCAGCAGCCCGCCTGTTTTGGTCCCGCGGGGGCAGCTCTTTGTTGCATACAACTCCTCCTCGGACGTATCACGCGACTCACGCGCCCAAAGTTTTGAGTCGAACCTGAACGCAGCATACGCTTCCAATACGTCCATGGTGGACCGCGCGCGAGCCCAAGATGCCAACGTGGCTTTATTGGCCATCTCGCCGTCACGTTTGGGTGGCGGCGGTGCTGGCACTGCCGCCGCCCTGTCGTCGCGCGTCGTGACCTTTGCGGCGTCTTTGCGGACAGCGCCCAAAACATACTCGGCTGCGGCTGCGGCGGGGGCAGGGAGAGTCACAGCGCGAAGCAAATCGGATCGCCGAATGTCGAAGCGGTACATTGGAGGAGACGTCACAACGTTCATGGCTTCGTCACTTTCGCGCGCCTCCTTCAGCCAGCCCGGCCCGCACAACTCCAACGTTTTCTCGTCGGCCGTAGACCGAAGTGCGTTTTGGACGGTCCGCTATACGAATGGAGACAGCTGCGTGAGCGAGGAGTTTTTATATGCCACAGAGGGGGGCGTGGAGGAACCGGATAAAGCCTTTGGTGGCAACAGCCGTCAGCGGCGGTATGCAGCGAGTTGCTACAACTCTGGAGGCGGTGGCAGCACGGCGGCGACTGTCCGCGACAAGGTCTCCCAGATGCGTGCGGTATCAGAGCATGCGAGCACGCTCATGCGTTCTGCTGGCACCTATCGCCGGATCGCAGCGAAACGATTATGCGATACTTCCCTAGGTATGACCACCGGCAGTACACCAGCTGCTGCTGCTGCTGAGACGGAACTAGCAAGGAAAGCGGCAGCTGTAGCGGGCAACGTGCGCTATGGCGATGAAGAAATCCAAGCGTGTGAGGAGGCCGGCGTGCCCATTGATGTTGTGGGGTCAACTGATGCTGAGGTAATGGTGACAGCGGGCCCTAGTGGCCCCATCCCTGACGCCGCAAATTTCGATGCTGCCAGACAGCGGCGGAAGCCTTACGAACAGGCGAGTTTCTGTTCGGATGGGGCCAGTGGGGCGGAGTCGGGAGCACAGCACCGCATGCAGTCTTCACTGATGAGCCCAGCCCAAGACTCTGGAACAACCGGCGCTGATGCAACCGAGGCGATGGTTTCCAAGACCACTGCCGAGGCGAACGTTACGGCCGGTGCTGCTGGCGCCAGTGCTGGCGCTGTAGTCCCCGGCGGCGAGGCGGAGTTATCTTCCGAGTGTTGGCACGAGGTGGTTGCTGTTGGCGTCGTGGACCCGGCCAGTGGTCGCCGTGGGGTGGTGGTGATGCAGCGTGATGTGACCGCCAAGGTGGTAGCGGAGAGACACGTCGCGCAGGTGTCGGAGACGGAGCACCGGCTGCTGGAACAGATCTTCCCAAGACATGGTGAGTTAATGGCTGCAGGGAGGGAGGTGAACAGAACGTCAAGACAATAAATACGCCACGCGGATTATTGCCCTACACGCGGGCCTAATAAAGCAGCCTCCATGGATTTGTGTAACCGCGGTTTTGCATGTCGCAACGTAAAACAGACCGTATATATATATATATAGATATATAGATAGATAGATAGATACTGGGCATGTATATAGATGTGACCTTACCTTACACATGGACTCACCTAAATGCTACGCAGTTCTGCAGTACATTATGGAGGAATCGGGGTTGTGGGCTGCCTCTGCCGAGGAAGCTTCAGCGGCAGAGCCCGATGCGGATCTGGACCAGAACCGATTTAGTAAGTCTTCAATCTCCACAACAACGCCTGTGGATGCAGCAGCCATCGCCCGCTGGCGACCTTACGTCCGTGATTGCAACCGCCTGGCTGTGTGGCATCCGCAGGTAACGGTGGTTAGCAGCGAAGTGGTGTGGTACTTCCCGCCAAAATGCCTCTCTCGCGCTCTGTGACGCATCTCCATCCGCTCTGCCCCTCCCCTTACCGATCCAGTCCTGGTCTGTTCTTCCTTCCCCTTCCCTCTCCTTATTGCAGGTGACGGTCCTGTTCGCCGACATCCAAGGTAATGAGGATTGCAAGGCGGTATCACTTGACGGTAGTTGTACCGCTGTGTGCAGCTTGGGAATTTTGAAGAAAGGTTGTGGTAGCGGCGGTTCCAAGCGGCCAGAACGGGTTGGCACGTGATTCATTGGGACGGCATAATGTGGCCGGGCCTCTCAGCAAATTCCTCCAGCCCAGTAAATAAACCACAGGGTCGGGCAGAGGTGCTGATTCTAGAGGCCCATCCAAGTACGCATACGGGCCGACCAGGTAGTTGCAGGTTATGGCCATGAGGACGTTAGTGATCACAAACCTAGAATGGTGGTCATTGTCGTGCTCGTGCTCGTGCTCGTGCTCGTGGTTGCAGTTATGGCTATGAATATACGCTATCCAGGTCATGGCCATAGGCCATGGGCCGGGCAAGGCATGATGCCTGGTGCAAGCTTATCGTTAGGAGCCATTACGTTACCGGACTGCCGATATTGCAACTAGCGCGGAGGGAAAGGTCCGCTAAGATGGGAGGCTTCGCAGACATCGACCTCCCCACTGTCCCTCAATCCATGTCCCTGTGCTCCCCAACTCAGGTTTCACACCCATGTGCAAGGTCCTGCCACCTGATGTCGTCATGTCGTTTCTCAACACCCTTTTCACGCGCTTCGACGCTATGCTGGACAGGCACCATGTCTATAAAGTGGGTCGTTAGGGCTGGGCTGTCCTCGGGGCTGAGCCGCGGGTGGAGCTGGTTTACCAAACAAAACGTGAAGGGCAGACGGTGCTGGGGCCGCACACGCGTCGGAGCTCCCACAGTTACTACCTTGATAACTTCCTCAAGTTTGCAGTGATACATTAGACGTGAAGGCATTGACGGAGTGCGGCCGCATGTCGCGGGTTACGCCGCCACTGGTTTGTAGTTCCTCCGATTGAACCGCTTGATTGCCAGACGTCTGAGAATGCGGACCGGCCTGCCCTAAGGATTTTTTGGCCGGCCAAAGGTGCACTGCAGGCTTGTAGGCTGTGAACGTGTCCACTTTCGTCAGTACATGAAGTTGTGGTTCGTTTGACATGTGGAATTCAGACGTTGGGTTCGGGACGTTAGGCGTTGTGACGTTCTTTTGCGTCGAGCTAGCCGGCATCTTAAACTGAACTAGGAAGTGCTCATGAACTTCTCCGTCGGGCTGCGGCTGAATATTAAATAATAATATCCGTAGTCGGAAGCTTCACGTGTGATGCAGTTTCTTACGGGCTTCATGATATTGTCTCAAGAGACACCCCCAAACACCCTTTCCTCCCCTGCTACCGCCTTGTCCCTCTCCTTTCCCCCCCCTTTCCCGATCTCTCCTCCTCCTCCTCTGGCTCTCAGGTTGAGACCATTGGTGACTGCTACATGGTCGCCGGGGGCCTTATCCGCGAGGACGAGGACGGCATGGCGTCGGTGCAGGGAGGCGGCCATGTGGACCCAGATCAGGCGGGAAACGTCTTCGCCTTCGCAAAAGTAAGTTTGGATCGCTGCATCGGAACGGGACTCCGATACAGGACACCAGAAGCTTTAGATTTTGTGGATGTGACTGCATAGCTAAGTGGGCAGGGGAGGGGATCCGACAGGCTTCACCGCGGTTTCCAAAATAATCCGACATCCATCATCCGGCATTTTAGCGCATGGTTTCCTGGAACACTCATCCGCCGCTATTGCTCCGCGCCAAAGCTTCTCCCTTCCGCGTCGCAGCCTGGGGCACTACCGGTATGAAGCACTTCTTCCATATCTTTCCCTATCCCCCAAACCGCACCTTCCCATCAGGCCATGCTTGCCGCCGCCTCCTCCGTGGCGCTTCCGACCACGGGCGCCCCCGTCAAGGTCCGCGTAGGCATCCACAGCGGGCCCGTGGTCAGTGGAGTTGTGGGCACCCGCATGCCCCGATTCTGCCTCTTCGGAGACACCGTAAACACAGGTGAGGGATGGACAAGGAACGTCTGTGCATTTTGAGTATGTGCCAAAAAAAGCTCTTAGCCACAAGAAGAAGGTTTCCTGTTGAGATGACGTTCGTCCCTCCATTCCTCCCCCCAGCGAGTCGCATGGAGAGCAGCGGCGTCGCCGGCTGCATCCACGTCAGCGAGGAGTGCTTCCAGCTGCTGAGGAAAAGGGACCCGGAAGCGGCAGAAGGTTGGGAAGCCACTGGCGGCATCGAGGTGCGCACGGCTGGGGTCCTGGACCGGGGTTACGGCGGGTCTGGGATGAAGTGCGGCAATAACGGGATTACAGAAGTGATTGCAAACTTAGAGACGCTCGCTGTTAAATAAGCAGGTTAAGGAGAGGCTAGGGTGTCAGAGACACGAGCCCGCGCATATTACTTTACTTAGTGTTGCTTATTTCGACGTGCTTATTTGCGCCATAACGGAAACCGCGAGCAAGTCCATTTCGCACAAGCACCGTAGAGCCGGATGCCGTAAAAGTCAAAGCTGTATGAGACACGACTCACACATGCAAAGAAAACTAGTATGTATGTGTGAGTCATACATACTTCGTACGGTGTTTCTGCACGCCTAAAGTTGATGCATAACCTTCCTGTCCTCGTGTCAGCATCATATGCCTTAGATTCATCGGCTCGCGATATGTCATCAACCCAACTCGTGGAGCACCGATCGGTGTTTGTCCATTCATCACAGCATCCATGGGCCTCCTTTGGTCACTGACCAAACAGCCGTCTCGGTATTTTTGTTGAGCACTCTCCCGAAAACTCATGAACCCCGCCCCTCGCCGCCACCGCATTGACTATTGCTGCTGCGGCGCATGTTATTTTGCTGCATGCTGTCGTCTTTCTGATGCTGCAGTGCTGGTGCCTTGCCGCGCCTGTCCCAATTTGGGTTCCAAGTCGTCACACCCCTCCCTGCCTCCCTCCTTCCCTCCCTCCCTCCCCTGAGTTGCTCGATTCCCATGGACATGCTGCTGCCCCTCCCCTTGCCCGCTCTTTGATTCACGCCCCTTCCGGCATGCGTGTGTCGTACTTTTTTCCGCTTTTACCTTTCTGCATTAGTGTGCCGTACATTTACTCACCAATTTTCCTTTTGTAACTCCTTCCCTCCTTGTTCCGATTAGTCTTGTGCTTCGCTTTCTTCTTTTTTGCTTTTCCTCGTAACTTCAGCTGCACGGTTTCCTGGGGTGCATGATTTCTTCCTGCCTCGCGTTCGTGCAGCCATGCGCAGCCTTGCATTTCTGTTACTAACGCGCTTTCTTGTTGACTGCATGGGCACATCTTTGCTGCTTGCTTCGGTTCCGCCGCCGCCACCTTAGGTGAGTTCGCGTGGGACCGCGCTTCGTTTGGTTGGTTCGCGCGCACGGTCGTCGAGCTAGCCCGGATCGGGCTGGTGGGTTGGTCGGCTCAGGGCGCGTTGTTAGAATACTTTACAAGGGGGCCGGGAGGAGCACGCGCATGTCAGCGACCAGCGATCAGCTCAGTTTTCATTTTTTTCCGCGGTATTCTTTCGCCGCCAGCAGCGAGGCCGATAGTATACATTATGACGGTTTCGGTTGAGTTTTTTCCTGCTTTTATTCACGGCCTTGGCAGTAACCTAGTTTAGGGTTTTTGGAGCTCCGCGTCGGCAGCCTCGGACGAGGACAACAGTCAGCCAACCTTGACGGTCAGTCCTTCCTTCGTCAGTGACCATCACCAGCGTTTTTATGTTCGTCTTCCCTCCCTCCCTGCCTCCCTGCCTCCTCGTCCCATCCCATCTCACACACGACATTTGTGATCAGGTCAAGGGCAAGGGCCTTATGCGCACGCACTTGTGGACTCCGGATCATTTAAGGGCGCAGGCTGCGATTACCGTACCTGCAGCCACCACCGCCAACACAACTGGCACCATCAACTCTACTACCACCATGGCGACTGCAGCCATCACCGCAAACACCGTCCCTCCCTCCGCCACCTCAGCAGCAGCCTCCGATGTGTGTCGAGATCCACAAGAGCAGCTACAGAAGATTCCACAGGAAACCGTTTTAGGCACCGCCGTCGCGCCGAATACCGATACGTCCGGGGCCGTTGCCGCCCCTGGCTTGCTTTCCTCTGCAGCGACGCGGCCACCACCTGCACCGTTTCTCGGTCATGCGTGGACCATCCTAGGGGCTGAGAGCGAGAGACGGCAGCGGGAGCGAGATCAGGCGCTTGGACACGGCGTGACCTCTGTGGGAGGAGGCAGCGGCTGCGGCGGCTTGGCAGTGAGCAACATGTCTTCGGCGTGTCCAACAGTCACAGACGCGTTCGCGCAGCATGGCGCAAACGCGGGTAGCAGCGCTATTTGCGTTGCACAAAAAACGACTGGCACTGCGTCGGTGGCCAGCGGCGGCGCCAGCAGCCGCGCCGGCGGCGTCACTACCGCGGGCGATAGGGCCGGCCGCGGTGACGTTAGCATCAGCATCGCTGGATGCGAGGCTGGATGTGCCGGCGACAGCGCCTCTGGTGGAGGCAGTGCTGGCGTTGAGGCCGGGGACGATGGCCACCGCCGGGGTGGCTGGAATGGCGTCGACGGCGAGCGTTCGAATCTGGGCCAGGATCAAAGCGGAGGTCCGGAACCAGACGTATCCAAGGAGGCGGGTCCGCCCATGAACTCCATGTTTACGGCTTCATGTCACACAACATCTACGGACCTCCGATGGTCTAGCCGCCACGCGATGGACTTCCTGGACCCGACCATTGGTACGACGATTGATAGTGTGGCGCTCGGCAGCACGTCGACTCGCCGTGCCCTTGCCGGGGCATCTACCGGCGGCTCTGGCCGTGGAGTATACCACATGCTGCGCGGCAGCAGTCCAGCTCTCACTGCCGCCGCCGCCGCTGCTGCTGCCGGCCCCGTCGGCGGCATGAGTGATGCCCGTCGGCACCGGCCTGAGCATCGTCTGGACTTGGTGCGGAATGGGGAAAGCTCGATCCAGGCTTTCCAGCCGAGCACAAGCCCCGGTGCACCGGCGGGCACCAGCGGCATCGCTGGAAGCGAGGCGGGCAGCGCCGGCGGCCAGAATTCCAACCTGCGTGGCCTGAATGCCCTGGAGATGGCCAATATGAGCACAGCCAGCAGTGTGGTGCTCGCGGAGATGTTGGGTATGGGAGAGTTTCTGGCGCCTATCGTTCGAAGGGGCCATAGGGGCGGCGGTGGTGGCGGCGGTGGCGGCGGTGGTGGCGGCGGTGGTGAAGGTGGCAGCGGCGGTATTGATAGAGGGGTTGGTATGTACCACGGTGAAAATGGTGGTGTGGGTGGCGTCGGCCGGGTGCTGCAGCCCCCAGTTATCCGGCCGCCGCCGCCGGCCCTAACGGCACGAGGTCTTTCAGGACGGGATGCCGGCGGGCGCCGGGGCAGAGGTAGGGTAGGTCGCGGCGGCACCGCCGGCATCGGCAGTTGGCCAGAATCCGGGGGTTCCAGTGGCAGTAAATAGGCTAGTGTGTTACCAGCATGGTGAGATACCCCACAACCTCTATCACCACCACGGTCACTACCATCAGGGGCCCGTTTGGATTAATACAGCCATAAGCCAGCCTTACATGAGCGTCGTCTCGTATATTCTTGTGAAAAGGTGTTACGCTGCGGGCGACTCGCCCTGCAAAGACGAGCACCGGGGGTCCTGACCAGCCACAGCGCAGGGCTGTATATTCTGTATGCGCAAAATTATGTATGCGGGTGTGTTGAGCACCTTGAGCACTATCTGTCTGTCTATTAGGGTTTGTGTGCGTGCGAGAGTGTTGACCATGAATTGCCAAATCTTCGCACATACGTTGACGTTGCAAGATGTATGCACTGGGCCGGATAACCCGTGCACCCAAGAGGACCCAGAGGACAAGATAAAGCTACGTATCGTGGCGGTCGCGGCGGCTGAGCACGCACGATGCTTATTTGGGAAGGAGGATACGTGTGTGTATGGTTTGGCCGCGGAGTGGGTATGGGTATGCGGACATTGGCTTGATTACCTGCACAGAATCACACATAGCAGGGTGGCGGCATGTATTGCATGGGCATTTAAATTATGTACAGGCCTTACACTTCCTAGGTAACCCATCGGTTCCCTAGGCAATATGGGGACGTGCATGCGGGCGCTGGGCGTAGGAGGCCCTGCGTGACACTGCGGAGGCGGGCGATGGTGCGGGTCGTGGTGGTAGGCGTTAGGTCCAGGGATGGGCCGGCCGGTTGCTGGAAAGGGACGTGTTCGGGAGCCTCTCGCTCATAGTCACGGGCTTAATAGTACTTTCTATGACAACCATGAAGTATATAGCCTGAGTGATAAACCCCGACAGAACTTCGAAGATAATATGGAAAGCGAGCCAAGCGAGGTAAAGGTAGCGGCGCACGGAATATTGCTAGAAGTGGCATGAGGCTTCGGAAATGGTTGTGTTCCACTGGGTGTTCCTCGCATTCCCCGACGTTGCGTCTCCTCCACGTTGCATTACTGCAATATATATAGACGTACCCATGCCTGATGTGGCGCCTACGTGGACTGTTTCTCGTGCATTGGGCAACGCGGTTTTTTTTACCTAATCTTGGGAAGTTGACGACAAGAGAACGTAGGACGAGGTGGATTCTCGTTTTGTAAGTCGCTGCACTGTTACATTACATATTCCGAAGCAGACTGCCGGTAGTAGATTGCCCTCACCGTACACTACATACAAGTGTGGGCGGGAAAGGTATGTATCGATTAAACGTGGAATGCGTCAACTGGATGGGTGGATGAAGATTCTGGGAATGGATGGAGGCATGGCAAGAAAACGTGAGACAGTATATCGAGCGCAAGCGAGCGATACCTGTCTTAGGTCTTGGGATCTATCTTGATGATGCGGCGGCAGCCGTGCACGTGATGAGCGGTGGTCGATAGTGTTTTACTCGCCGGCGCATTGCTCCTCGCCATATAATATCAATAAGCCGTACATAACATGATAATACAATGTGCGCAGCGAGGTCGTGAGATTCAATAATAAAGGTCAGCCTCGCGCATGGTACCAGGCTTCGATCACGTCCATATCCATTGGGCGAGCCTTGATCGGCAAGGACAATGCGCAGTTGGCTTGATCGGTCCGTCATGGACCTTCACCAGCATGTATATGTGCCATTTATCCAACCTGAATGTGACGGGTGGGCGAGGGAAACGCAACGGGCAGTCCCAGTCCTGACCCTGCATGCAGTCTGCTGGTAACAGCAGCGATACGGGTGGCAATGGGTGGTTCAAAGGTGGACAAAACAGTGGGACTAGCGGGCCAATGAGCATGCTGGTCTCTTTGGTTCATGTTGCTATGCTGTGCTGGTCTGCTGTGCTTCGCCATGCATGCTTGCGTGTGCCGAGCGAGCCGTATGCTGCTTTTGTATGACATCAGCTCTCCGCTCGTGACGCGACGTGACCAATACCTGCGCTGATGCACCTGGGGTTAAACATATAGCTTAACTTCTTTCCGGGAGAGATCCCAATAAGTGCCAAAGCGCTTAGTTATGGTATGTGTGGTGGTGATACTGCTGTGGTGGATGGAGGCTGTGAATAAAAGGTGTATGTAAAGGTTTTGGTGGCGCGTATCTACGGTATGATGGCGATGGCGGGAGGCACACATGATAGCAGGCATTATGGCTGTTGTGGTATTACGGCTGGGGACATCTGATGGGATCCAGCATGCACGGGTATGAATAATATGTACATGGTGGTGGGACTGGAGTGGCCTGGCAAAAGCATGTTCGTATGCAGGGGATGATGCCGTACGTATCCTGATTCAACGGGTAGAACAAGAAATGACAGCTCGCTGTATGGGCGTCTCATGGCTGTGCAGATATAACGACGATAACATGGAGCATGCCATCTGGCCACCCCGTCGCCGGAGTCCAAATCCGATCCTTTCGGGCGCTAGGAGCGGGCGAACATTTGCTGGTCGGTATGAGGTGGCCAACCTCATCTTCAGGCCATGAGAAATCGAGTCCATCTGGCTACGTACGGTCTCTTGACCAGGGAAGTAAGTGCGCGGTAGTACACTGGACCATAGGACGTGAACACGCGGGTGCCCTATCTGGGGGGTTTAGGAGATCCTGGAAGCATCCTGAGGGGTATCAACAGATTAATAATGCCCGAAATTGCGATCAGCTGTACAGGCATCTGCTGATTATTTATAATTAATATAATACAATAAGGTCTCAGGACGGGTACGACCCGCCAAGCACAGGCTTTCAGGACAGAGTTCCGTTCTAGGCTCAGGTTCGTGGGCTCTGTCTGCCCGACTCCCCTCCAGGATGTTCTTATATCCTGTTTCATAGAGAGCTGAAACGACTTCTGTTAGCTGTTTCTAAAGTGTTCGATGTATCCCTGGAGTGACGGCTGAGCTGAGCCGTTACTAAGAGGGTCAGTGGGTCGGGAGGTTACGGACATTCGTCGTAATGGACTAACGACGAATTTCCGTTCGAAACTTATTTTCTTTGTCTTACAATTTCTTTTAGTTCCCTTAAATTCGAAGGTGCGCTTGGTGCGCGATTCTAGAGCTGTTATTTCGTCGCGGACCTCCAACCGAAATAACTGTTTCAGTCGATTGGGATCTTCTATTAGGGAATGCTACTTCGCGTATTTCTATCTGATTTAATTCAGATGTTTCCGCTATATAGCTTATTAAATCATCCGATTTAAATAGGCTATGCTACAACACAGGGATACACGACGTTTGACATGAATGCGAGTGAAGACGCGCATGGCTTGGCAGCAAGCATACCGTGTACGGAGACCTTGGAGACCGTGACGGAGACTTTGGAGACCTTGGAGACCGTGGCGGAGACCTTTGGCTGCGAGATTGTATGCGAGAACGAAGCTGCTTTCTAAGTACACTATTAAACATTGTTCTTGGAATGTTATTGCGTCCGTCTTTATGTGTTTATGTACTACTGTTGCATGTATTCATGTAAGCATGCATGTCGCTCGTACGGTGATACAACTTGGCCCATCTGGCCGTGCGTGCATGGTGGAGATCACGTGTTATTGATTTGGCACCCGCTGGTGCTCATGATGAATGGAGTCGCGCTAGGTATATATGATGAAGCAAGAGCAACATTGAAGTGGAAGTTGATGGTGATAATGTAGGTGCGTGATGTTGGCTGGTGATAGCAACTTGTGAAGGTGGTAGCAACTAACTGGCTGCTGGCTGTATGCCGGTGTGGCATATATATATATATATATATATATATATATAAATATATATAACACATATATATATATAACAAACCACGCATAGCTAGTGCCTTTCACTACCACACCATGGCCCCAGCTGCCACCACTTGCAGTCACTTTATTTCCTCATCATGGATACAAGCAGACGGAGTTTGCTTACGATGTATGCCTACAGCGTGCGGACCCATGCAAAACTCGCTCTACATGTATATATGCAACACATGACACAGACGCCGCCTATGGATGCATCTATCGGTGGTCGACATGAGGTCGTTTTCACTTCGAATTTATATATGATGAGAAGAGATAGGAACGAACATGGAAGGGACATACGGCAGCGTCCCCTCATATGGATACGCACATTTGTGCAAAAGAAAGAAGTCGAGGATGATTTCGAGCATAACCCGGCACATGTTTTCGGAGCGGAAAGAGGGGTACCTAAAGAAGATCATTGTTGTCCCCGGCGTACGAACCTCCCCAACAAGGCGTGGGGCTTACGGAATATGCCTCCCCAGGTACGTGTTTATTGGGTTAGCCGTCCAGCGGACAGTGCGTGAGGGCTCCAAGGGGCGCCAGACGGGGCCAGCGAGTTTATTGTGGCTGGGCCAACTTATATTGGTGCAGGGACTCGGCCGGCATACGTTCCATTAATTAACGGACGACACTGAAAGCAGCAGGGCAAATTCAGCATCCATTCTTCAGCGACTGCATCCCATTGCCCGACGACTCCAACATGCTCCAAAACAGGAACATGCTCCTATCCGCGCCGAGCTGTTCCTGTACATCAAGTCATCTTAAAAAGGAACAAAAAAGGAATTCAAATATCCTGTTCATATAAGGATTTAAGCTCCCTTTTCCAAATCCACAACGGGCAATAAACAGTTTCGAAGGCAGGCGCGGTGGGCGATTGTGTTACTTTGTGCAAAACGCGTGTGGATATTTTAATAGCTTGGAGGATGTTTTTACATATACTGCAGTCTATCCGGATTGGTGTGGCCACAGTGATCATTGCAGGCTTGGCGGAATCTCCACAGCTTCTCCGCATAACGGAGCAAGAGGCCCTGGTTAGCCACGAGGATGTGCTTATGTAGCTCTGCAACTTATAATTATTTTTTATTGAAAAATGCAAGTCGGATATCTATCGGGATGTCACATGACAGCGGTTGGTGGTACGGGCAGGATTGCCGTTGTCGTAAATACTTTCCTATCCTTTATTAACTACACGGCTTTTCTACGCTCCACAAATCTTGTTGCGGTCACAAGCAGGCGCTCAACATTATAGCTACCTTAAGTCAAGCAAGCTAGCCGGTACTTACCCTGCGTCAATTATCACGTAGTGTAATGGTTTTTGTTATGAAAACGTTATCGTTAGTTATGTTTAGCGAGCCGTCCTAGCTGGTTTGCGTATCAGTGAGCGAGCTTTGCAGTACGACCTAGACGTGGTCGCGAAGTGAGCTTTTCAGGGGTCTATTTGTGGTACGTTGTAAGGTTTCGAATTATGTATATTGTGGTATGTTTTGTGGGCGAAGTTCCTATCCTTTTACGTACCGCTGCATGGACCAATCCGACAGACGTTGCTTCTATAGACGTTCTTCTCGCTCTCTCTTATCTTATTCCAATATATAATTATGTAACTAATACTTCCTCGTATTACGGCCAAGCTTTGCCAATGTCCGCTAGACTATCTCACAACAGGTTATGAGCCCCGGCAACGTGTGCCGCGGAGCTTGGCATCTTTCGCCCATCTATTAGTGTTGATCTTCGCGATTATAGGTCTTCACAATGGGGAAGGATAGGTTGGACGAACCGCTTGACCTTAACAACTACGCAACCTGGAAGCTACGATTCGAGCTACTATGTGGCGAGCTCGGATACGGTCACGCTCTGCTTGCTGCACCGATTTCAGAAGCAGACGTTAATATGTCAAACAAGGTCAAGAGCGTCATGGCCAAGAACGTCAAGAACCACCACCTCCAGACCATTGTGCAGGCAGCTAACGCCAAGGCTGCTTGGGATGCTCTGGCGGTGACGTTCGCATCAACCTGCAACACGAGGAAGATAGCTCTACGACAGGAGCTCAGCGACTTCAAGATGGCCAATGGAGAGCATATGCCGGTCTACGTCAGCAGGGCGCGGCAGCTCCAGTCAGACTTGCTGGATGTCGGACACGTGGTCACTGATGCCGAGCTGACTATGATTATCATCAAGGGTCTCCCACGCACGTATCACGTTATCACGACTGCCCTTGAGACACGCGAAGGTGAGCTGGATTTTCAACAAGTCGTTTCAAGGCTGATGGCTTACGACTCGGCGGAACGAGAGGCAAGAGGAAAGGAGACGACGGCGTTTAGTGCGCACCGGGGTGGCGGCAACGCCGGTTCGTCAGGGCGAGGTCAAGGAGCAAGGACTGGCGGAAGACCTAACGTTACCTGCCATTACTGCGGGACACCCGGACACTTTATGAGGGATTGCCGGAAGCGTCTAGCAGATCAGGGGAGCAAGGGGCGTGGAGGAGACGGCAAGCAACGTGACGGGAGCGCATCAGCAATGCCCAGTAAGTTGGCATTCGCGCTTGGAGGAGAATCCCGTTTGAAGGACTGGCACATTGACTCGGGATCGGAGTGGCACATTACCTACGATGCATCCGAGTTGAAGAACGTTCGTGCAGTCAAGACGGAGGAACTGTTCAACATTATCGGCTACGATGGCTCCAGGCATCAGCCGACGCATGTGGGATCGTGCACCTTAAAGAGCAACGTGATCGAAGGGTTGGAGATTGACCTACTCAACGTGTATGTGGTGCCGAAAGCTACCGTCAAGCTTATCTCGGCGGGTATCCTCGACGACCGCGGCACCAAAGTGGTGCTGGGCGACGGGAAGGCTCTGGTGCAGCATCAAGGACGGACTATTCTACAAGGCGAGAAGGTTGGAAACCTCTACGCAATTCGCTACAACGCAGCAGGGCGTTTGGTCAGCGATAGCCGCTCATGTGCGGCAACCGGGTCAGTAGACTCGGCGGCAGCGCTGTGGCATCGGCGCTTGGGACATCTGGGCTTCGGGAGCCTGGAACGGATGTGCCGGGAGAATATGGTAACCGGCATGGAGCTTGATCGCGGGGGCTTGGCGGCAGCCAGCTCACGGATCTGCGAGCCGTGCATCTATGCGAAGCAATCACGTGGACCGTTCCCAGCTACTGGACACAAGGCGGTGAAACCGCTTGGGCTGGTTCATATGGACGTCTGTGGTCCCATGCCCGAGACGTCACTTGGCGGATCCCGGTACGTGACTACGGTGCTGGACGATTGCACGGGACTTTCAGCGGTGGCCTTCACAGAGACCAAGGACGCCATCGGCAAGAAGGTTCGCGCCGTTTTTGAGGCGCTGGAGAATATTGCTGGACGTCGTGTCAAGGAGGTACGCACGGACCGTGGACGGGAATTCGTCAACCAGACCATGGGCGACTACTTCAGCAACAAAGGCATTATCCACGGCACAACAGTGGGGTACACTCCAGAGCAAAATGGGGCAGCAGAACGCCTAAACAGGACTCTTCTGGAGAAAACGCGGGCTATGCTGGTGGAGTCTGAACTGCCGCAGCAGCTATGGGCAGAAGCACTCGCGACGGCGAACTACCTTCGCAACATCTCGCCTGTCGCTAGCGCTAAGGTAACACCGCATGAGGCGTTCATGGGCACGAAGCCAGATATCAGTCACCTAAGGGTCTTTGGCTGCGCAGCATACGCGCACGTGCCTAAGGAGAAGCGCAACAAGCTGGAGCCGGTGAGTCGGAAGGGGATTTTCGTCGGATACGAGCACGGTGGGCACTATCGCATCCTTTTCGACGACGGCAGCATCACTAAGCATTCTGCGGTGAGGTTCGACGAGACGGCCATTGGAAATAGCCGTATGGACTCTGACGACGATGAGGAGGAGGCTGACGACGGCGCTGGGATGGTACTGCCGTCAGGGGGTGGCGGAGGCGCCCTGGATGGTTCAAACATGGACATTGAGATGGCTGAGAACAACAGTGGGCCGTCAACCAGCAGTGGGCAGACGGCGCCACCGAGAGGCCAAGCTAATATGCCGCTGGCGCTATTCCCACGGACAGAGCAGTCACGTGGTGGTGGCGGCGATGGCAGCGGAGGGCCTTCAACCAGTGGAGGACAACTAGCACCCGCAGGGAATGCAGATGTGGAAATGCAGGATCGCCGCTACCCATTGCGTGAACGCAAGCGGCTGATTGAGTGGAGACGGGAGCCCAACGGGAGGGTAACCTATGGGCGGATCAATGCGGCATCTACTGGAGAAATACCTGAACCGTCAACATACGCTGAGGCTACGAATGGGCCGCATGCAGAAGAATGGAAGAAGGCGATGGACGAGGAGATCGCGGCGCAGCTTGCGAATGGAACATGGGAGCTGGCACGACCGCCGGAGGGCACTCGACTGCTACCTTGCCGGTGGGTATATAAAGTTAAGCGTGGAGCAGATGGGGAAATTGAGCGCTTCAAGGCGCGTTTGGTGGCGAAGGGCTATGAGCAGCGGGCGGGGATTGATTATGGGGAGCTGTTTGCCCCTACCTCGCGTTTCGCTTCGCTAAGAGCTTTGCTGGCGGTGGCGGCAGCTAAGGGTATGCCCATCCATCAGCTGGACGTGTCAACGGCTTTTCTGAATGGAGAGCTGGAGGAAGAGCTATGGATGCAGCAGCCGCCGGGCTATGAGTCGAAAGATCCCAACCAGGCGTGCAGACTTAAAAGGTCTATCTACGGGCTGAAGCAGGCCCCGCGCTGCTGGTACGTGAAACTGGTGGCGGCGCTGGACAAGCTCGGGTTCAAACCATCACAAGCAGACCCGGCGCTATTTATCAAGAAGGACGAGAATGGGATTGTTTATCTGCTGGTGCACGTCGACGATATTGTCACTACGTCCGACGACGTGGAGCTAATCAAGAAGGTGAAGGCGGCAGTGGGAGAAGCTTTTAAGATTCGAGATCTTGGGGAGGCGAAAGTCTTCTTGGGGATGGAGATCAGCAGGGGAGAGAACGGCGAAGTTAAGCTTTCGCAGCAGAGGTACATCGAGGAGCTGCTACAGCGACACCAGCTCGCGGATGCTAAGCCGCGAAGCACCCCATTACCTCCTGGCTCGAAGGTTCTACCGGCAGGAGACGGTGAGACGGAGCTTGTGGACAGCACAGAGTACCGGACGCTAATTGGAGAGCTGAACTACTTGGCGACGAGCACAAGACCGGACATCGCACAGGCGATGAGCGTGCTGGCGCGCTTTATGGGCAAACCGTCGAAGACTCACATGGGACTGGCTCTGGGCGTACTTCGCTATTTGGCAGGTACTAAGGAGCTAGGACTACGATTTGGCGGAGCTGGAGAACTTAAATTGGAGGGATACAGCGACTCAGACTGGGCTGGTGATCCGGCGACGCGCAGGTCAACGACTGGATACGTTTTCCTATTGGGTGGAGCAGCTATAAGCTGGAACAGTCAGCTACAACGCACCGTGGCGGCATCTTCGGTGGAGGCAGAATATCAGGCTACGGCAGCAGCGGTTCGTGAGGCTCTATGGCTTCGAAAGCTGGCGGGAGATTTCGATCTGTGCTCAGACACGATTGGGATCTGGATGGACTCTCAGGGGGCGCTTAGCTTAGGAAACAACCCTATCACTTCGGTTCGGTCCAAGCACATTGATGTGCAGCATCACTTGGTGCGAGAGCGGGTTGCTAGAGGGGAGGTAGCGCTTTCCTATTGCTCTACGGAAGATATGGTGGCCGATATTCTCACGAAGGCTTTGGGAGAGATCAAGTTTAAGAAGTTTCGGAACGGAATGGGAGTTATGGCATGAAGTCCTATCGTTTCTTTTGTGTGCTTTGGTGACTTAGGGCGATGGTGTGAGCGTGCAACATCTTTGTGGTGCTGGAGCTGTTAACTTGCCAGACCGACGTTTTGGAGCTAGGAACGTCTCGAGGGGGCGTGTTATGAAAACGTTATCGTTAGTTATGTTTAGCGAGCCGTCCTAGCTGGTTTGCGTATCAGTGAGCGAGCTTTGCAGTACGACCTAGACGTGGTCGCGAAGTGAGCTTTTCAGGGGTCTATTTGTGGTACGTTGTAAGGTTTCGAATTATGTATATTGTGGTATGTTTTGTGGGCGAAGTTCCTATCCTTTTACGTACCGCTGCATGGACCAATCCGACAGACGTTGCTTCTATAGACGTTCTTCTCGCTCTCTCTTATCTTATTCCAATATATAATTATGTAACTAATACTTCCTCGTATTACGGCCAAGCTTTGCCAATGTCCGCTAGACTATCTCACAACAGTTTTCGCTTTCATAATGACACTCGGCAGAAACATCAGCAGCTCAAATCGCTGGCGTCTGTTGGTGCTAGCTTTGGCAGCCTTCGGCGTCTCTGCCCATGTAGATTATGGCGGTGGCCATTATTATGGTAAGCAGTCCCGAGCATTATGCTGGTGTGCAAGACCCCGTCCCAATATGATTGTTAATCGCCATTAACGGGCTGGCACACACCAAGACTTCCGAGACGTACCGCCTGTTGTCCGTCCTTCCGTAACATACAAGCGACCAAGCAAATCCTATAAAAGATTAATAAATCTGTAAAAGTGTATGTTCGTAATATTAAACAGTTGCGTCCAGGGGTTACATCAAGTCGTCGCGGAATAATGGATGCATGCCTGAAGAATTTCATGGGAAATAGATGTATGGCCAGCCACATCGTCACATACACTACATAGCCAGCAGGTTACAGGTGGTTCACACAATCAATATTTTCCCTCTGCAGTGTGCGAATATACTGTACGTACATACAATTTCTCATTCTTGTGCGATTATGATTGTGGGCGGGCCCGCCCCTACCTGTTGGCTGGGCCGCTGCTGTTCATTCAGAAGAGGCTGCTAGCAGCTTCGGCATGCATGGCTTTCGTTCCATGCTTGTATGTCTTGCATGTCCGTCTCTGTCTGACTTTTCTGATCTTACCTTGCTTGGGCGGCTGCAGGTGGTTTTCCTTCTATTCTCTTTATACCCCTTAAACCCGTGCGTCCTTCCCGAAAAAAAACATGTCGCGCCTCTAAATAATAGACAATGTCCCAATAGTGCAGACTTCCCGGACATCCCGAACTTCCCGGATTATCCGCCGGTGCGCCCTGATTACCCTGGCGGCCCTCCGATGCCACCATCGGTCCCGCCTCGCCCGCCATCCCCACCCCCCTTGCTGGGTAGGTATCTTGCATGTATATTCATCCCCACACACAAATGCACATGCTGCCTATTTGTCTCATCCCCTGCTGTGGCGTGATTAGTAAGGGTTAGGTTCATTTGTCTTGTGTACTACAAGCATACACCGACACGTGTGTAGATGTCTTGTGCATACACTTCCTAGAGCAGATACCGTACGTACAGTCTCGTTACGATTTCTCGTATGTACAGCTTTTCCTCAATGTGAATAACTCTGTCGTACGTATGTATAATGTATTATTATTAGTAGTAGGATACGTGTTAGGACTCCTCCAAACAGCTTGCTAGCTGCCTGAATGATTTACGACTTACTGCTTGTTGACGACCGTATGTCGCAATGGACCGTGTTGCTACGTACTATTCACTATGACAACAGATTCGTGCGTTAGCTCACGTTAGGGACCCCTAACGCAAGCCTAACGCGAGCTAACGCGAGCTTAACGCAAATTAACGCGAGTTTACGCAAAGCCTAACGCAAAGCAATCGCATTGCGTTTTTTTTGCGTATGGGAAACGCAAGCCTAACGCACACTAACGCAAACGCAAATAAAATTTTTTTTTGAGTGCGAAAATTTTTGCGTATACTTTGCGTTAGCTTACGCAACCTAACGCGACCTTACGCAATCTCTAACGCGCCCAGATAGATTCTAAGGTGCGCGTTAGGCCTAACGCACCGCAAGCGTTAGACACCCATACGCAAGCCCCCAAAACATTGCTTACGCTGCAGATAACGCACGAATAGTTCTCAACGCACAATAGACGCAGGCTTAACGCGCATTAACGCGCACTAACGCACATTAACACGCTTATTAACGCGCATTGCGTATGCTGCGAGTAATGCGTAAGCAGCAGACAGTTGTGGGTTCCATAACAGCTTTTAACGCATGTAACTAACACATTCGCATGGTTTCGCACGGTCTTTCGCTTGATATCACAACTTTCGCATGACTTTCGCTTGGGTACTGGAAATCTCGCCTGCCGTAACAACCTGTAATCGTTCTGGTTATTTGTTGACTGTTTCAGTTATATCGTTGCTGTTATTGTTTGCTGTTTTATCCACCCGTTCCAGAATTATTTTTTTGTCTGTACGGAAATCATGCAGTAGTAATGTACGCGGCCATAATTAAGAATATCCATATATAGGATTTCGATGTTGCTTGCTACAAAAATATTCCAGAGGATAATTTACAGCTCATAATTTGGAGGCATCCAGCCATTGCATTGGTGTGTGAGGAGCCATATTCACTAAACGAAACAATAAAATGTCTGCACATCCAATAATCGTGCCAATGAAATTTTGTTAATGTGCTCAGTCAGCCTTTACCATGCACCAACCATTTCGGCCATCTATCATTACGCACATGCATTACTATACATCCTAACTTCATGTGCCACCGCACATTTAGCAGCCCGCCAAAACATTAACTTAGGCACATGTCTATCTAATCATTTCCTATTTCAGTCTCTTCCGTGTTGTCCTGCTCTGAAGCAGTGGCGGAGTAGTCATCCTGCTCATCCTCACTCGTCTCATCCTCGCTCACCTCCTCCTCAAGCAACTCCTGAAACGTTCAGACAACAAAATTAATTATTTATTTACATGTACATGTAGAAATGTGAATTAAGCCGACAAAATCCGTCCAGCAATTATCATTTTCAGTTACGACAATTATAATCATGCCTTGGGTGGTCAGTGCTGTGAAGTACTTTGTTCGTGGAAACTTTCTTACCTGCTTCTTCTTACTCCCGGACCTCCCACGTTGACGTCGTGCCCGTGTACTGTACATGGCACACCTTCCGAAGCACTCTTGACCTTTACCAGTGGACACAACACGTATTAGAATCATACATTCATACATGCAGGAAATTAAGACAAGAAGCTGAACGCAAGGGTCATACCTTCTTTCGCTGGTGGTCGTAATTGTAATTTTCGTCGTCATCCGTAGACTTGTCTTCCACTGGCACCTGCTGTTCCAAAATACGTACAGGGATTAGGTAGTGATAACAAACATTATATTAAATAAGTAACATCCGGCCTTGCTTCCTCAATATTTCTTACCTTTTGTTTGCTGCCCGTGCTTTTGTGGATCGCGGCACATCGTCATAGTTCGTGACCTTCAAGGGGCCACCGTAAGCACACGTAAACGATTTAAGGAATTACATGCTTACTTTTCATATTTAAATAGAGAAAACAAAACGACATACTACACATGAAATGACGAAGCATACGGCATTTAAATCATGAAACGATAACTCTACAAAATGGGATGACAGGATGAATGGCCTGTACTTTTTTGGCAGCCGCCTTGCTTGAGTTCCCAGCTTTTCTGCTGGACTTCCTTGCCTGCGCGGGCTGTGAACTCTTCCCCTACATGAAAATAAGTACCTATGAAAACCAGAAAAATCGTTTGGAAGATACAGTTTTGCGAAAATTTGCGAAATCGAAAAGTATAGCAACTTATGCTACGTAGCAGGTGCTAGCGAGCGGCAACGACGGCGGTTGTCTTCGACAGCCGCCGCAGTAGGTTCATTCGGGAAAAGGATGATCACAATAACTAAAAACGAAAAGGAATAAATAGTTTATCCTGCACATCTTACTTGACTTTATACTTGTTCGTAACGTTTTGCTCTGTGGCTGGGTGATCGCCAGCATCGCCGCACCTCGCTCGCCTGCCGTGTTTCCGCACCTTGCCACCTCTTGACCTGCAATGCAAGGGGCCCTGAACATATGTCAAAGACTTGCTCACAACATTTATTAATGTGTTTACATATTCATGGCCAAGCAAAATTTTAGGAATGGTATAATTTCTGTTTCTCTGAGCCAGCTGAGGGCTGAGATGTTTTGAGTCAGGGAAAATTGTAACAGCTGATCTTGTAACAGCAAGCATGACAAAGCTGAACACCTTACATCACAACCGTATTTGTATTGCAAGCTTCCGTACTCCAGGGTGGCTGTCAATAGATGTATTTTTGCGCATATGGCTGTTATCCTTGGTCTCAGCACAACATTATGACAGAGATCGGCATAGCGGAACAGTTCAACATGTCTAGTACTGAGCCAAAAAGCACAACTATGATCTGACCAACAGTAACACTGTTATTACTGGCCAATATGTCGCACAGTATCATGAAATTTGATCCAAATTGTGTTGCATCTCGCTTAGGCGTCGTGAATATATGCATATCTATAGTTCAGGCACCAGCTGGGCAATGCGCAAACCAAACAGATCTTACATGCCAAGCTTATTTCCTCTCCAGTTAAAAGATGCGAACTGGCCTTTGAACCTGATAAATTACTGCGGCTTAGTTCCTAGTGACGGATATGCAGGCACATAGTGGCCAAAGGTGACCATATGGTCACTCCGTTTTTTCACTCCGGTGACGGGGTGACTTGGGGTGACTGGGGGCAACGGCAGCAATGGGGCGACAGGGGTGACTGAGGGCGACTGGGGGCATTAGCGGTGACAGGATGACTTGGGGCAACTGGGGGCAATGGCTACAATGGGGCGACAGGGGTGACTGGGGGCCATGGCGGCGACGGGGCAACAGGGGCGACTGGGGGTAGCAGGTTGTGACGGGGCGACGGGGTGACGCGGGTGACTGGGGGCGATGGGAGATGGCTGGTTGCGATGGGAGCGAATGGGGGTGACGGTTGGTTGCTGGTTGTTCCGTCGCCCTCCAACCCCCCCAATTGCCCCCAGTCGCTCGCCTCCATCGCCCACAGTCCACCCGCCCCCATCACCCCAGCCGCAACCAGCCACCCCCAGCTTGCCCCAGTCGCCCCAGTCACCCCCTGTCGCAACCAGTCACTAATGTCACTAATGCGAATAAAGGAAAAACCTTATAAAAGAAGGAAAAAGCTAACAAAAACTTGCAAAAGAAGACACCGGAAACACTTATTTCATAGGCAGGGTTACGGATGGGGTACCCCACCAGGAAGTATATTAGTGTCAAGCAAGGCTAAACCCTACGTACCCATGCATCCACATTAGCTACATTATGAATCCTGCTACCAATATATGCATGGGTTATTCAGGCGGCAAGGGCAAATTGGCCATTTTAGCAAGATTGTACTTCTAGATCAATAATCTGTCTGCATGGATATCACATAACCAGGTTTATCATAACAAAAAGTAATCCAGCTAACCCATGGTCCGAACTTGATGCACTACATAAACTTTGCGTACAGTGCGTTACAGTGCGTATGTTAACGCACTTAACGCAATCTATACGCACGGCCGTTGCGTTAGCTTAACGCTTGCGTACAGTTTGCGTTAGGAATGCGTACAGCTCGCGTTAGAACATACGCAAGCCCACGATTTTCGACCATGACAAAACGTAATAAAAATTTATAGAAACTTTATACTCATTATAAGTATTGTTTTCATTTAAACGAACTTGAAAACGACTCACTAAAACGGACGTTTGGTCAAGTTTTCTGTCTGTTTGCGTTAGGCTCGCGTTAGGCCAACGCAAACCGTAACGCACAAAACGCAGCCTTACGCACACAAACGCGAACTAACGCGAGCTAACGCGAGCCTAACGCACGAATCTGTTGTCATAGTGATTGTATCTATTATGGACGGTTTAAAGAGTCTCTGCTACATTCATTCAGGTCCATCACAGCAATGT